>OY754328.1:46761604-47361604 GCA_963573305.1 Pyrrhosoma nymphula
GAGAGAAAGAGTCGCTGTGTGTTCGCATTGAGGCGCTCCCCTGAGGTGGGAGAGCAGGACATTTTCGACGTTTCCATCTTCCTCAACCCTCCACTTCTTGTTCTCCGGGACGTCGCCACTGGGTTGAGGCGCCTCGCATCGTGGGCGGTGCAGCGAGCCACTTCCCTTTGCTCTTCCGGCCTCTCTCTCTCCGGAAAGGTAGGTGATCGAGGCGGTGCTTTCCACTCTCTCAAGTACGCTGCTCGATGCGGAGCAGTTGCTTTTCGTTCGTTTCAGATCCTGCGCACTTCAAAACGGATCGGGAGCATTGTTGAAGAGCGCTGATGTGCGTTGTTGAAGAAACAGAGAAATTCGATATTCGCATCCGCGATAGTAGTTCTCGCGTTACTTTTCAGTTAAGGCGTCGATCGTGAGTAGTATACACTTTTAATTACGTTGTGGTAAAAAATGTTCTTTATTCCACATGTATTTTGAAGGAAATCGTCTATAATTTACAAAAAAATTGGCTTTGACTATTAAGTACTACGCTACCTACTGGCAAATTACCGAGCGCTTTTACCTGCGCACATCTTTGTATTCATCGTCGCCCGCACCGCAGAGCCTCAGACTGGGAATGTTCTTAAGATCAGTAATGGGCACTCTCGGTATGTCGGCGATGCCGCAACGCCGAGACAACCATTCCGCGTTCATATCTTCCGACGGCGGGCCACTCCGCAGTGCGCTCCTCAAGAGTTTGGGACTCCGCGCCAAATGGTAGAAGGAGGTGTAAAACTTTCTAAAGAGCAAAATTCAATCTTCAGACAGTTGAATGTTGTTTCTTTGCAGTCCTCTTTTCGTCTGTGCCTCTCAGAGAACTATTGGCAAAAGCTTCTCGCCCGTGACAGCGCGGGCACTCAGGTCAAAGTGATCGTTCGAAATCCATCCCCGGGTAGCCGATGCAAATACATGGATTCGCAGGGAACCGGCAGGTTGCTCTGAGATAAAAGGGTGTACATTCTCGCTTCCTTGGAGCGGACCATCCGTGAAGGGGCGCCACCACTGCACACGGTGCTCCGACGCAGTGGTGCCTCGGTGCCAGAGGAGCACCCTCACCACTCAGGATGGGCACGCTCGAGCTTATAGCTGTCTTCATATCACTGACACTCGAGGGCTCTCCTATGTTTCAGCCTCGCTTCAACGGTTGCATTGCATTGGGCTCATCGTCGTAAACTTCAGCAAAAGGAAGAATGCTCTCTTCTGGCCATTGCAGCCAAATTATTACTACAGGGGCATTGAAGTCAAGATAGCCAACAGTCTCCGATGACTCTTATATTATTAAATTTACAGTGTTGTTGATCATCACGTAAGCAGTCATCAATTCAAAGATTACTTTGCTGTATCTTTCCACTCCAATCATCTCTTACTTAACCATTTCAATTCTACACTAGTTTTCATTTCAACGTCACTCATAATTCAGCCAATGTATTCCATTTTCATAAATCCCATTCGTTCCTTCTCCAAAAATTGTTCTCAGGAGGCAGTCGTGCCGCGGAATTTGTCTAAATATACTTGTCACTTCTTCCTCATTACACATATTTTCTCTCCAACTCTTCGTGTGACTTCTCCATCGGTGATTCTATCAGACCAAGAAAACTTCATCAGTTCCTCGATAGCACCCCATTTCGATCGCTCCCAACCATCTTTGTTCGGCTACTGCTATTGTCCAGGCTTCACTGGAGCCAGTAATAGAGCATGCTCCAAGTATGAGTTTCAACAAAGTGTTCCTTTACTCGTTTAGCAGTCAGCGTTTTGCTGCTGGCTGTAAGTAGACTTATGGTGCAATGCCTTCTAGGTATCATTAAGAGCGTCATATATCTCTTGATTCTTCCATCAATGGTGATTGCTATTGCTAAACATATTACGACTTTCAGTTAGCCTTGGTGTAATTTCACTTCTTACAGAAAATATTTTCAGTACTTTGTATCAATACTTATTCCTCTGTGGGAGTATCCTTAGACTAATGGAAAGTGGGGAAGAACGTTCAAGCGCATGTTTCAGTAACATTAACCTAATAATTTTTGCTATAGTATTTCAGCAGCCCCTATTCTATTGTAATATGCTCCTGCCCAAGAAATCAATCCATATTCTAACTTTATGTGATCTAGGGAACAATAGATAATTTTAGGAACAGAGAGTGGATACTTATTACAAATAAAATAAAATTTTGCTACGCTGTACATCCGCGCATACATTTGAAATGTGCTTATTCCGCCTCAAACGATAATCTAAGGATACCTCCTGATATTTCATCTCTTTTGCCTGTTCAATGGCTGGGCATTACAGTTACTTAGTACACAATCTGTTGCATGATACAATAAACTGGAAACAAAAATTATAACAAATACAAATTTCATATCACATAAATTGTGTTTTTTCATTAAATTGAAAAACATTATAATAAAACCATCGTCGGAGGTCACAAAAGTCATTTTCCATGTCTCTTTTAACTGTATCCAAAGTAGTACAAGTGTAATTTTAAACCATATCATCGGAAAAGCCGTAACTTTATCAGGAAATGCGTATCTGCACCAACCATTAATTTAGATTAAAATTGATAAAAGATTAGACTTATTGTTAGAACTGAACCTGTATTTTCCGTTACTTATTTCGCTGAAGCTACAAAAGCAATTTTTTATTCTCACCCGCTGAGTGCGATTGCATGAGTAGCTAAGAAACCACTCATATACTTATGCTACGTACATCTGCTCTTTCCAACTTTCCTAACAAAGATTCGTGATCAAGAGTGTCAAATGCTTTGATGACGTCAATGAAAATAGTCCCAAAACATTAGTTTGAGTTTATTTCAGAATTTATCATGCCATTTAATTTGTTTAGGGCATCCTTCGTCCTTTTCTTACGGAGGAAGCCAACTAAAGAAAGGTTTTCACCAAAGAAGTTTACGAGGACATTTTTCTAATCTACTTTTTCCGAGTTTCTCCAAGGCTTTAGACAATATGGGCAGTAATAGGATTTTTCTGTTATTTTCTATGCAACATCTGTCACCATTTTTATGCAATGGTATAAATACTGCTTTATTCAATGTGTCTGGAAATGTGACGCTCAAAAATCTTTTATTTATCAAAGATGTAAGAAAATACTAGAGCTACTATCGAGATCACGGATTTTAACATGCGACTGTTGATTTCATCTATTCCTGGCGCTCAGCTGATTGAAGTGCATTAACTATCTTGATTATTATTTTACGGTGTGACAGGCTCCAAGAAGATGGGTTTCAGAACTTCATTTTTGAGGAGAGGTTTGTCAATCGTTTGCCATTACGGGCAACGTGGAAAGATTTCGATGAATCGGAGAAACTCAAAAAGTGTCGCCCGACCTGGGTCGGTTTATATATGCGAAAGATTTCAGGTAATTTAGGATGATCATTAACCACTTTACTTTAAATAATCAACTCTAGATCCTGTTTACCAACCGTCTTCTCTCCTGATGATTCCTTAAATGAATTCAATTTGTTTAATTTATTCTGACTTTTTGGAAATTATGTAAATAATAACTATTTAGGTATGTCCTTTTTTCTTTCCGCAATTTACTTCTGTAGTTGATGAATTGCTTCCTCCATCTATCGTTGTTTATATGACACTTGGTCGTATGAAAAAAATATTTATTTCGTTTGATTTTTTTTTTTTACTAATTCCTGAGTTATCCGTGATTTTAGTTTTAATAGACTGTTGACTAATACTTACTTTGTTTGACCATTTTCGGAACCATAGTGAATATATGGATGAAATACAGCGATAGTGAACGCCAAGATTGGACAGCGTAACGGTGACATGACGGTTCAATGGGCCTAGCTTCTCCCCGCACCTTCGGAAATGGTATTGTCGTTCTGAGGAGCCGATAAGTGAGATATGAAGATAAGAGCTGGAATGAGCTTCCCATTTCCCCCACGCATCTTATCTACAGGCAGATGAAAGTTGTCTTCTGTGGAAGTGGCGAGTGTTGCAATGTCTCTCGAGGAGCATATCGCGTTACTCGCGAAAAAAAATTATGTCGGTAGTGAATAATGAATAGTGGTCATTTAGAAAATACCAAATTTGGGCGTTCATCTGTATTAACTTTATTTTCGACGTTATAATCAGTGTGTTTGTACAGCACACTCCGAAAGGCATTCGTACTATGCATACATCAGTGTAAATTAAATTAAATATAAATTCAAATTTATAAAGCTTGACAAGTTTTAGAATTATTTTATTCCTTATTTTGCAAGACAAGAGCAATCTCAAGTTTTTCTATTTCGTATGATAACAACGACAGCAAACGTTTCAATGTAAAGATATATATGCGAATATGAATGGCCTTCCTAGATGTTCTGCTCTTGGGGTCCATCGAGGACGGCCTCGGAAGGGAATAAGGGCATAAGAGAAGCCACTGGTGAGGCAAAATCCTCCACCATCCGATAGTCGATAGCGTATTTGAAGTCGTTCACTTCAGCCGCATATTACGGCACGATGAAATGCGAATAAATTGCCGCGAAAAAAATCCACCAACCGCAGACCTTTGGCCTGCATGTAAATCACCACGCTACCCAGGCTTCTTAATGCTTGAGGTAATTTCAGCAGGATCTTAGCGAATTCAATGATTAACCTGTTGAACAGTGGCTAGATCCTTCGAAGCCATTATTCCTTTAAGTGGCCATCTATGATGGACAGAACGCACGGCTACAGAGTCCATGTGGATTACTTTCTCGGGGTAAATTATTTGTATTTCACCGTCGTACTTTTTGGCAGAAGTAACAACGTCAAATAAATATTCATTAGAATAAGTCCTCCTCCCGCAAATTAATCTGTTGTTTATTATGCACTCGGCTCTCAGGGTTGTGAGATCAGGGTTTCACTGTTTACTATACAATGCTATTGCAGAGTAGAAATGCAAATCGTAAGCAAAATATATGAATGCCTATTTCTCGTACAAGTGGACACCGGGGTCGATAATGCACCGGTTACTATACCCTAATCGACCCCTAATGCCATAGAAGTGCGTGCTTATTCACCGAAGTGCTTCTTACGAGCGAGTTAAAAGGCGCTACTACTGCGCTACAGAAATGACTTCCATGCGAGTGTGACGCCACCTTTCCTCGCGAATATTCACCAAAGGTGTCCGTTGTCGATTTTTACTACCATTCACGACCAGTTGGCGATTTTACTTACGGGGCGACAAATCCCTTCCTTTCCCCACCAAACAAAAACACTCGCGTCTAGAATCCTATCGTCTTCATGTCTCGCGCATGCCAGAACTTCAAAGAATAACCGCAAGTGAGGCAAGGATGGAAAATGCCATTCCCTTTTTCCCTTGGCAATGACCCTGAATAGATTGAGGCTCTACTATAGGCTAATGGAAGGGATCGGTGGACGCCGCCGCGAGGCGGGAGTTCAGCGGGAGGAGGAGGAAGGCGGCCCCCGGAATGTTATTACTCTGCGTTGAGACATTCCGACATGGAACACGTCACCACAACAACAGACATTCCGACGTTATCGATGAACTTTGGAAGAAAAAATATTGATAAAAAATACAGTTTCCGGCGTAATTCGGTGGAAATCTTTGATATTAAACATAATGAATTCACTTGTCTATTTCCACACTTTTAATTCAACCGACCATGGTTTCGGCACGTAGTGCCATTTTAAATGTACCAAACATGGTCGGTTGAATTAAAAGAGCGTGGAAATAGACAAGTGAATTCATTATGTTTAAAAAATATTGAGTATTTTTGTTTAACAAAAATGCTTTGTTTTCAGCATTTTCTGGGCATAATGGATACCATAGAATAACGAATACGTTCTTTACTATATGTTAACACTAATTTAGAAGTTATCGGTTACGCATATCGCAATCTGTTTCCGCATGACTTAGTGGACAAACACGTAATAGTTACGATTACGGTGAATTTAATAAACTTTTTTTTCGCACAATATATCATAATTATGGGTCAGTGCCACCATCTCCGGCCAGAATCCATATAATTCATAAACTTATTTCTTCTAATGCATGAAAAAGGGTCGATATTAAAAGCACGATTGATTCCATTTTGTATGTGAGAGAATAACATCTTACTTACGGATACAAATAACGAGAATATTCCACCGAGTAATTTCGGAGTCAACGTTTGGATCATCAACCATGAAAACTGAAAAGGGTATCCTACAATTAATAAAAAGATAAGCCTAAAATATCAACGTTTTCTTTTCCATAGCTGGACCTAGAATATTTAAGAAGTGCCTGAAGCATTTTATAGATGAGCTTCACTTCCACTCTAGGGCCTGAGCCACAGTATGTGGTGTTGGAAAGAAGGTTTTTCTGCCAAATGTCTCCCGGCTTTCCTTCGGCGTTGGGGCGCGGCACGTTTCTCTGACACTTCCATCCGCTTTGTCATCACCTGGTGAAGTGAATTCAATGATTCCTTCGAACCGAAAGAAGCAGACTGGAGCATCAGCAGTGCCGTCCCTAGGGTAGTACGACAGGTGCCCCCGCACTGGGCTCCGCCACGACCCCCTAGATACATGTGCATAGATGCATCTAGGGGGCTGTGGCCCCGCGCCTATAATGGAGGCCCCGCCGCGATTTTCCGCCCGTGTCTCTATGAAACGCTGTCACAAGGGCTTTAAAGACCTTGTAGGCTAACTAAATGGGAAATATCGGCGAGGATGAAATAAAGGTGCTATTGAAACACATAAAATGCATTAAATGAGGCGTTAACTCTTTTTACAGATGGAGAAAAAAAAGTCTCGAAAATTTCAGAAATTACGTCACGACAAATTTCCCTCGAATTTAGGTCTGTATTTTGGAAAATAAATGTTTTATCGAGAAAAAAAATTCTATGTGTTATGGATTGATCTTTCATCTTCCTTTGTGTAATAATTTTTGTGTCATTTGAACAAGTTCGGAAAATCGACTTTTGACCGGGAAAACGGGCTCCCCAGACCACTGGTGCGCCGGGGCTTGCCTCTCTCAGCAGGCGCGGGGAAACACGCGCTCGCGTGTAAGACGCAGGTGCGCCCGATCCCGACGATCTTATACATACGTACTTTTTGGATCTTTCCCGCTCCTTCTAATACAATCCAACTGAAGTGGCTCCGTGCTAGTGGGCCACGCTTACGGAATGGGGTACGGCACTTTTTTTTTAGTTTTGAATGGGAAACGGAAGGTAGAAGTATGTTGCCTACAACTACAGATTTCACAAAGTAAGGTTTGCTAGAAAAAGGAAAGTCTATGAAAATGAACGTCATATGATGGCGTAAAAGAAATTTCTCCACAAGATAACTTTAATTAAGTTCTTTAATATCCAATTGTAGACCAACCTATTACATCATTCAAAGAAAGTTTGGAGCAGTTTCAGAGATAATGTATATTTTTATTTTTTTTTTTTTGACTTAAAAAAATTAAATCTTGAAATGACAATTAATTGTTGAGTAACTGAAAACTTTGGAGAAAATGTAAACCTTCTGGGATTCTAGAGGCATCGATGGGAAGGAGCTATTTGACAAGTTAAATACATTTAAATATATTGTGTCAGAAAAGCTATCAGCCAGATGTGAAATCTATAAGTGGAGTTTAACCACAGGCCTGAAAAATGAATTTTTACGTAATACTTGCATAGCATTGCGGATCGTTTTTACGATTCCCGTAAGTGCTGAAGGAAGCTTCTCAACTTTAAAATTAATAAAGACAAATTTGAGATCCCATGTACCAAGATTATACTATGTCCCAAGACCGCCAAAAAGATCTTGAAATCATCTACACCTATCATCTACACAATACACTGCGAGCCGCCACATGGGCGTGTGGCATGGGGTGCTAGGACACCAGCCGGTGAAAAGGAGAATGTTATACCTAATAGGTTGGTTAAAAGGTGAAGTGTATTTCGGAAGTGTTTTCAATGGATCTCAGTTCTTATTATGGTCGTGCTAACTGTGCTTGGGAAGAATTGATTTTTGCATCTTTTTGGCAATGTATCTCTCTTATTTTATCCGTCGGACCTAGAGATGTAGTGCGGCGTCAAAATGATATTCTCCGTGCCACACTGTTCGGAATTTCTCAAGCAATCTAAATCAAGCCTAGCCTGTAGCCTCCGAGTCTTAAGCGGCCCCCAACCTAATCCCTCTCAAATCTGTGAAGCAACCTTTGCTGTTAACAGTTTTTAACGAAGCGTGCAGCTTTCCTTTGTATTTTATTTATTTTTTGAATCAAATCTTTCTGTACAGGATACCAAATAATCGTGGCGTATTCGACGTGTGGCCTAACCAGAGCGAAGTTGCACCTCTCTTTCACTTTTTCATCCGAGGACTATCCGCTTGATAAATCCTACTTCCTTCAAAGCTGTGCCGCATATGTTTAATATGTGTATTCTCCACGATAGGCTTGAAGTTAAGGTTATTTCCAGAACAAATAATGACAAGGCAAACTATTTTTAAACCCACAGAGTATTTATTGGTACTTTTGGTTTAAACATAGTTGGCCTTGTCATTATTTGAAAATGGACTTCCACAAAGTTACGCCAGAACGGATTGAATTCATTCCCAGATATTTTACTTCATCTGACGACTTTATGTTTACTCCACCCACAGTGTACTCATGGGGTTGGTGAGTTGACTTCCGCAAGAAGTCTACTGCTGTGCATTTACCAAGATTTAGTTCAAGCCCCCACTCCTGGCACCACGAGCTCACGTTGTTTAGGTTCGATGATAGAACTTCTAAGTCCACATCTTCACCAATTTTGTGGTAGACGACTGCATCATCTGCAAATAATCTAAGATTACTACTAACTCGAGAAATTAGGTCATTTATATGAAAAAAAAATTGCCGATCACGCTTCCTTGGGTGACACGCCGGATGTCACTCTTGCCATATCAGAGCTAACACCGTCTTAGAAAGTCACGTATCCAATTCAACAATCTCTGTACATAAAAATTTAGCTGATAACTTAGACTTAAATGACACAAGAGATTAAATGAAAGCCATAAAAGTAGGTTTTTCATAATGTGCACCATTCATTCATCTTTGTAATTTTATATGTGAAATGTCATCAAGGTTATATTGATTTAAAAAGTTTGTTTTTCGTTACTATTTAATGTTAAAATGTCACATGGGTCATAAAATGTAGGTACCTATGTACATTTCATCAAATTTCAGCAGGATTACCTATAAATACAACTGTTTCAGGCTGGACCTGGTGGAATTTTGGATATTCATAATGAATAAAAAACACTTAGTAATCTTCCACAGATTTATTTCTATGGCACGACGCGTTTCACTACGCCGTGGAATAATTGATAGCCATATCGATGTGCCATAGAAATAAATCTGTGGAAGATTAATAAGTGTTTTTTATTCATTATGAATAGGCTTTCCTCATTACACATGAATTGAATTGAATTGAAAACAGTATTTATTGTTCTGGGACTTTAAGTCCCCTGGAACATTGAAATATTATTACATGCCACAGATGGGGCCAATGGTGACAGCAATACATACAAATTTCATGAAGGAACGACACATATAAACCAGCAATAATCAATGAATAAGAGAATAAATAACATGTGAAAATTAGGGTAACAGTGCACAGATTTAAGATCACACATTAAGGATTGAGAAATTAAAACAGGCAACATAGATTATCAATCGCATTGCTTACACATTTTGCATTAAGAATAATGGAATATAAAGTAATAGACACAACATAAAACAGTATGATAACAAAAGAGCATGACGAATCTCATTCAACATTGCAATGCACAGATATGAAATCACATTTCAAGAATTGATCATATCGGTTAGGTATATGAGAATATTAAGCTAAGTTACAGAACTGATCAGTCATATTTCTCTTGAACATCGAAATTGTAGAAGAGGTTCTAACATTTTCAGGTAAACAATTCCATAGCTTGCAGGAAGAACTGAGGAAGGAGTGCTCAAATATTAAAGACTGGTATTTAGGAACATAGAATATCTCAGTGATTCGAGTTGATCTCTTCCCAGTATTTGCATTATGTATAATGTTTTCATACAAATAAGACGGATTTTTGGATTTCAGTACCTTAAACAAACATAAAGCCTTTTGAAGTATACGGCGTTTATCCAATTTCAGCCATTTTATTTTTTTATGATAAGGCGTAACATGTTCATCGTAACGGATGTTAAAAAAAACGCAAATAGGAGTTTTGAAGTCGCTGTAACTTAGTGCTGAGTTATGCGTTAACATCTGAGAAAATAATTGAACAATAATCAAAATGTGGGAATACACGAGTTTGAACCAACTTCTGACGAAGTGAAATAGGGATCAAATGCGTGAAGTGCTTCAATTGGTACAGTGTCTTATACACATTGTTAGATATATAGCTTTAACATGCGCCCGCCAGCTCAAGGTATTATTTAAGTGAACTCCAAGACTTTTCAAAGTATTCGAATAATTTATGAGGAGATTCTGTACTCTAATTTTAGGAAGATCACTCATTGAGATAAAGTGAAGATTGGAAGGGCTGCCACATGGTAAATATATATACGATAAGTTTCTTGAAATCATGAGCAATTTTTTTTCGGATCATTTACGTCTTTCTTTGAAATATGTTTGAAAAAAATTGTACCGTATCAACAATAGAAAGAGAAATTAAGGGGCCCCCGACTTTCGTTTGCACAGGGCCCCTCAATCCCTAAGGACGGCCCTGAGCGTCAGAGAAACGTGTCGCACACCAAGGCGAGAGGAAAGGCGAGAGACACTTCGCAGAAGCCTTCTTCTTTCCAGCACCACTTAGTGTAGCTCAGGCCCAGGAGAGGAATTGAAGTTCATTTTTGAAAATGATAGAAGGAACATCTTTTATTTTCGGTCAAAAGTAATTTAATCGTGATACCTCATATATATCTTTTAATACTTTATTGTTTACACAATCTAATCAAGCAAAACCAATTTCCTAATCGAGAAGGTAAAATACTCGAGGGATAATCGAGTAGGCAAGATAACGTGGCATAACATGTTGTACCCATGGTGGGCAAGGGTCACTGATATATTATCAGAACCGTAAACACTTCTTTTTTTTAGACTAAATTGAAATAATGAGTTCCTTCCTAAGCTTATACCCGTATTTGGATGGAGGGAGAGGTAGGGGGAGGGATGGGGGGAGAGGTGTGGGGTGGGGTGGGGAGGAGAGGGAGGAATGGGGGGGCGCGAAGTGGACAAGACGTCTGAAATGAAAGATTCGATCTTTGGAAAAATTAATAAAAGACGTTTTATTGGGAGACAGAAGGCGGAATGCTGTTACACCAATTCACGCTAGAAAATCTTTAAGAGTAACTCCTTGCATTGGCAGATGGGGTTGATTTGAACTGCGAAATGAACAACCGTCGCGTTATGCGCGCCAAGAGCAGCGAAAGAAAAATGGCTATCCAGTGTGCGTGAAACGGAAACATCAAAGAGGTGAGATGTGGAACATGGAGGAAAAGTCCACCTTAATACTGAAGCCAATTCCGCCATCGGAGGTCGTATTACCTACACGGGGCTCAATCCAGCTCAAGTTGGAGGGTGACAGCCAGTGTGGTGATTTTCCAGTATCGAATGATTCTAAAACAGTGTGCTGGCTAACAAGCGTGATTGAATTCATACTCGCTGAATTACTTTAATTAAAAACTGTTGTGGTACTAATTTGCTACTCGCTCCTGTAAGAATCTGGTCGCTCTCCATATCAAGTTAGTGTTTACAGTCACCGTGCGATTTCCACTTTTTGACGTAAGCGCCTCCTAAATCTACCTGCGACAATTAGTAATTTTACCTGCCGTGAAAATAAAAATAGGTGAAATTGCTCTATTACTGGTTTAGGTGGTTCACGGCCATAGATTGGCTAATTTAATAATATTAGAGTGGACATGAGCCTCGATACCTATTAAAATACCACTTACTCGCAAGTGCAAGTTCAATGATCGTGAGAAAACCTCCTAAGAAGGCTCAGATCACACTGGATTGAAGTACGATATCCAAATGCCGTCCAGCGTGCAAGATCGCGTGCTGGATCAAGCCTCGTGCGATTCGGGCTTATGGGTGTTCCTCACGAGGAGGCAATTTATTGCACAATCTGATGCATGGATGAATGCGCGGTGATAATTTCGTCGTGTGACGCGGATAATTGCTTGAAAAGCAGCTCAGATGCATGAACGAGAAATGGGAAAATAACCCCTCCTTCAACTCGGTGTTCAAGATTGAATACACAAAAAACTTTGTGCTGCTTTCACGCGTTTTAGGTACTTCAAATCGACCAAGGCTTCGATAAACTGTGTCGTAGCCAAAACAAAGCGTGGAGAAGCCTCCTCTTATGTTCCAGCCCACCCAACAATATGGCGGGGGAGGAGGAGGAGGGGGGGGGGGGGGGGGTAGGCCGAGGAGAGGTTCAGAGTATGCACGTACGGATGCGTAGTTGTATGTAGGTGGTGTGGAGTAGGGGTGGAGACAGGGGGGGGGACGCACGTACGGGTGGAGGGGAGGGGAAAAGGGGATTCTTGGCGTCGAAATGGAGGAGGCGGTGTGCTTCATGAGAGAGAGAGGGGAGTAAATTGAGTGAAAACAATTGAGGTCACTGAAAACAAAAACAAATACGATAATATTTCTATTTCCATCGCCCGCGTTATCGACACTCCTGTTCATCAAGATGTACAATGAAGCTCCTGAAGTTAAACAACCTTAATCAAGGTCTGCCTTACCTTAGAAGAAGAAGGCCTTTAATCTACGGATCTAGGTCTTACTATGATTAACGTTCCCTATGTTCGCTGGGAGCGTTAGACCCGCCTGCATGTGACGAACGTGGCGGTAGCAATTGAAGATTTAAGTTTCGCGAAATCTCCGTTAGTTTGCGAGGGCATTTTAATGTTTCTCGCCGGAGGTCATTGGAGAGAAATCACCTCTCGGTTCGAATGAAATTCGCCGTTGATGGCGTCGGCGGCCCTGCCCGCCGAAGGGCGAGGGTTCGAATCCCACTGCCTCGAGCGTCGTTCCGGAAACATTTGGGCTCCGGCTGGAAGTTCATCATGCGAGTTCAGCCTTGACATTATCCACACCACCCAAGAAATATCTACACATAGTAAATTAAACAGGAATAGGTAAGAGCCTACGAAAAATCACTACCGGAATGTTCCATTGTCATATGTCAGTATCACTTTGATGTTTATACACGGATTTCAATAACAAGTTATAAAAATCTCCACTAGCCGTTATAAATTTATAACGGCCATTGGAGATGTTTGTAACTTGTTACTTAAGAGGACGTACAGCTCAAGTTCCCTAGATTATAAATTCGGATTTCAATGACAGTAAATTTTGATAGATATACCATTCGATTCGCTTTCGAACACGGTTCCCATTCCTATGACAAATATATATAGGCTTCTATTTAGCCGGCAAGTACATTTTAGATTTTTCGATTACATTGCTTTGCATCTGGTAAAATTCATATTACATGACCGCACAGGATTGCTCTAAAATCGCCTAACCACGAGCTCGAGCAGGGATTCAAAACCCTGATCAACGAATTGATTTGCTGGAGAAGGACTTTTTTTTATAAATATTGTTGTTTACATGAATATTATCGACGTTGTTATTGACTAGCAAAAAGTAATACTTGTGGCCTTTCTTGTCTAGAATAATAAGAAATTGTGCAATTCTAAAACGTTTTGCGTTTAATACTTGTAGTACGTTTACATTGATGTGTTGGAAGTTACAAGTAGCACTAATGGCTGTGGTCATCGAGGAGTACGATGCAATGAATTACGGAATTCGGCAATATGCCCCACTTTATCAATGTCTTTAACTTCCTAACGTCTTAAGTCTCCAGCGTATCGACGTCGACAAAGGGTGCGTTAATTCTCCGTGGAAATACTCGACAGCAAAACTCGAATCATCGGCGAGGCGATATTTCCCAACAATCACCGCGTGCCTTGAGTGTAGCTGAGAAATGGTAACGCGCGTTGCTCGTTGAGCGCAAGTAGACAGTTTCCAGTTTATCGACCGCCACGGTCTCAAGAGTGGAAGGAGAGCATTCTCTTTTGACATCCACGGTGTGTGTAAGGTGGTGTAGGTTTAAGGGGTGGGGGGGGGGGTGGAGGAGAGGGAGGGGAAGTTTGACGGGATCGGCGTCCAAGCAAGGCAGAAGCGTCAAAGAGGCGACGCCGGGAGAAACACCGCATTGGGAGCGAGAGATAAGATTGGACGCGCTATCTGTCTGGTCATCTCTCCCGTTGCACAAGGAACACTAATCGTCACTCGGAGACGGGGGGGGGGGGGAATTGTGTGTATGTGTGGGGCGTTAGCGTCTCCCCTCCCCTCCCTAATTCCACCTCCCCGTGCCTTCCGAAGATCCCGCAGGAAGGAGCCACGCACCCATACGTCCGAGAGGTTGACTATAACTGAAAAAGAGAACCAACAATAAAGGTGACAGCTTTGAAGAGGCGCGCACTTTGCCCAGCCCAGCAATACTTCAATTTTTGACATCCAAAATCCATAAAAGATCATATAGGAACGATACATGGTTTCGCTCTAGAACTGCGTTGCTCTAATTGGGATTTAACTCGTTCCGCGGGTGATGAGGACGGTCTAGGAATATGTACGGCTTTTGTTAAAAATCACACTCGAGATAAAAACTACAGATATTCGGGGCGGTCACTGGAGTTTATTTATTTATGTAAATACGAGGAGGCATTCTTACAATCAATGGCTGTGTATGTTGGCCGACAATATGCTCAGAATCTAATGAATGGATAATCTCAGTATATCGACGATACAAAGGATTTTGTGGGTGCAAGTTGTATTTTTACCTGCAGTCTAACAACCTTTTCATTGTACATCACTGTACAATAGGTTACGTAGGCCTTGGTACCTACGAAGAAATTATCCCATTAATGACATGAAATTTATTTTATAACCATAGCAAATTTAAAATTCATGGGCAATGAGTGTTCTCTCGGCATTAGTCCATTGCTACAGCACACAGTTGCACTCAATATGATGGTGTCCTCGAATGTGGCTTATCACTGAACTGTTTTGAAGACAATGGTTTCTCAATTGCACTAATATAAGTAAATCTTATTAGGCCAAAGCTGGACTGAGAATTTACATTTTATCCTTAAGTCCTTTATTTACAGAGTCCTTCACTTAAAAGTCACAAATACTTAAATGCAGCACTTATCCTAGATACTATTAAACGAGCAAATCTTGTATACATATATATGTGTGTAAAATGTAAATTTTATTTCGAAAACGGCTCTAACGATTTTGATGAAAGTTACAAGTTTACTAATATAGGGTACGAAAAAGTGATTTACCTAGGTCTTGACTCTGGGAAAACTCATTTTTATAAGATATTGGGCAAAAGATTTGCATTTATAACATGTAAAAAGGCTAGGCTATTCCATTTTTGTTATACAGAGGTTTCTTTTTTTGCTCTGTTTAATTACTAACACTCCTGATACAAATTTAAAATGTTACTTTTAGATAAATGAAATAACAAATGATTTAATTCTTGCATACAATTTCCGTATACCCATCGCATTTTCCTGGCATTTTAGTTTTTACCTCGAAAATCTCAAATTTTTTAACTACTTCAACAACTGAATATTTTGTTTACTTGGAAACCCCAGCATAGGCATGGAATGGAAATTCATGCGTGAGACATTTACGCCTCTTTAAAAAAATCTTTTACATATGTACTTTGAAATTTTAGCTGGAATATATTTCAACCCAACCTCTCCATGTGTGGTTAATGGCTGCTACAGAGTAAATGATCTCGTAATTTTGAAAGTGTTTACGTGAGTCCTCCAGGGGCTGTAGAATATTGATCCGATCTACAGAACAACCTTGTAAGAGAACTTCAGGAGCAAATGGTACAAAGTGATGACCGAATGCCCAATACCTCAAAGAATATTATTCCGAAGCAAATATCATCCAAGCCGCGTAGCAAAAACCACATGTAAAAATTGGTTATTTGAAATGATGACCGAACTAAATGATTCTTACCCTCAAGAGAGGAACAGTCAGAAAAGAATGAGGCAAGAATATAAGTCTTCCAATGATCGTCTAGAGCATTTAGAAATGATACGTGAGCTTGCACGAATCCAGAGAAGTGGAGAATCGAACGAACAAAGGGAACTACGTTTGTAAAAGATAGGGTAACGAAAAAATAACCAAAGAACAGAAGAATCGGACTCACAAAAAATTTAGCGGCTTCAAGACATGCGTGAACGAGCGGCTCAGAGGCGTACAGAAGAGTTTGATGATAATCATCATCAACGATTGGAAGAAGAACGCCGGAGAAATTCAAGACGACAACAAGCATAATAATAACCGAATATGTTCGTACAAGGCAGCTACAACGGCTGATATTTCTTACCATAGTTTGCAATTTTTTAGTATTGCTTGTATTCATTATGGAGCATTGCATTTTCCCGAAGAACGTGTGTCAAATCGAATTCATTGAGATTCGTTTGGGGACTGCTGCTTGCATGGTAGGATAGATCTACCACATCCAGAATTTTAAGGATTTATTACGTCTACATCTACAAAATACCCTGCAAGCCACCTCAGGGGTGTGTGGCAGGAGATGAGTACCAACATGCATTACACTGTATCCTAAAGTTAGTGTAACTACGAATAATTTAGAAAAGCATAAATCGCTAATGCCTGTCACGAGGCGAAGCCTCACAAGCATGCACTACACTACAGATATGCTCACAGTGGAGAGGGACCGTTAATATATATGTATTTTGCAAATACACAAATGGACAGAGACTCAAGACTTATGTAGAAAACATCAGATATGTAACAGATTAGAATTCAAGTATTAGGGAGTACTACTACTACTAAGAGCTACACTACCTATCGACAAACCTAGATAAAAGTCTCATTGGCAGCTGTTATGGTCCCTTATCGTTCGCAGGAAAAATGACGTTATAAATCTGTCCGTTCTGCAGTTTAGTTCCCTAATTTTATTCTTATGATCTGTTAATCTATTATGTAAGTTCCACACCGATTAATACTCTGACAAAGTTAATAATATTTTACGAAATTTGACACGCTACTGTAGATCAGATCATGGGAATAAAATTAGGAAACTAGACTTCAGAACGGACAGATTTATAATTTAATTTTCCCGTGAACGATAAGAAACCATAACAGCTGCCAATGAGTCTTTTAACTAGGTTTATCAATAGGTAGTGCAGCTCTTAGTAGCAGTAGTACACCCTTATACTTGTATCATTATCTGCTACTTAGTACTTACAGCACTCCGTGCATGTTTTCAGCATAACTCTTGAATCTCTGTCCGTTTAAGTAGTTGCAAATTAGATAAATACCATAGAGCTTATGATGTAAGCTCTATGATAAATACTAACGGTCCCGCTGTCATTGGTAGCATATCTACAGTGTAGTGGTGCATGCTTGTGAGGCTTCGCTTCCCGACAAGCGTTTACAATTTACGCTAATGCATCAATAGTCGTAGTTACACTAACTTTAAGGTATAGTTAATGCATTTTGGTGACCACTCACCCTCTCCCACACACCCTTGAGGTGGCTTTCCAATCTGCCAATATTTGCACGATTACATTTTCACTCTGAAGAATATGACTTGTTCTATATAACTATCCTAAAGTTTCATTTTTTTATATTCAGCTTGAACACAAATTTCAGTCGTTGAATCTTGTTTGTAATATTCTTTGCCTCCATTTTAGTTTCACCTTTTTACAACTGGCCTTCTTCGACAAAACAATGTGTGGCAAAATACTTTGAACGAAGTTTAGAACAGACCGTTAGCACGAACGTATCCCTATTCAAAGCAATTATTCACTTCCTTTTACGTTCTTCGTCACTAGGAAAACTATTGTACGTGGAAGAGATGATACATATATATGAGTTTATTGACGAATGAGTGAAGAGAGAATCCGGCGAGTGATTACAATCAAGACAGATGAGCAAGTGAGATCTTCCATGATATCCTCGCACCGCGAACTGTCTCGTGACAAGCATTAGCGATTTATGCTACTATAGATTTTGTAGGGTATTTTGTATCGTTACAACTATGATACATATTATGGAGAACTCCGACGGTAGTGGGAGATACCATAGACGCCCATTATCCGCGCTGGAATTCATCAAAACTCACGTTCGCTTTTCCTAAATTATGCATTTATTTGATAAAATTTCGCATCGGCAGTTGGGGTATCAACTACAGACAGGTAACTGTTGGAGGCTACCTAGCCATATATGGCGTTCCTTGAATCGTGATTCCGCAACATTTCGCACAAAAAGCCTATATTTGTTATATAACCCTCCTTCCAATAATGGATTAAGGAAGATTTTAAAAAGATAGCCCCCTCATCACTCATTGGCTTAAATTACTCAAAAAGCTTGAGTTGAAATAAGCGAAAGTGACTGATTGAGAAAATAACGCAGAAGACTCGGGAAAATAGGGGTGTAACCGCGTCCTCTTTAAGGTGCTACATTTTGGAATTTTCTCATCATCTTATTGCGTTGAATGAAACAATACAATCGCCAGCTGTCCCGTATCTCAAAACTTTAAGATTGATTGCTTAGACACTGTTCTCTCCACTTTCAAATTGTTTCTTTGCGCCACAGAGCATTCCAAAGTCTCCATTTACCATATTCAGGGTTATAACGACTACATTCTGTACTCGGAGCAGAAAGTAGATGCCAAACTGACTCTGAAAGGTAAATATAGGGAAAATATTCAATCCTAATGAGAAATGTAAAACAGGATATCAATTGATAAAACTTTTTAAATGGGTTCAGGGCTCCAGCAGTACCAACCACGTTTTTCACAAATAAATGAACCAAGGTCTAATGATATCTTAGGACACCCTAACGGTAGAAATTACTTTTCATACATGTCCTGACAAAAGCATATGTGTAAGCAGAGACACTTAAATAAAAATTTTAGCTTATACCCGTCTCATGCGAGAAGATTAATTATTCCCTTTTCTATATATAGTTGGTAATTATTTAACTTTTCCCGGATATAGATAAAATGTGTCACAGGATCTCTCCTCTGCGAACGTTTATACCGCTATGCCGCGAGCCCAACAATGCAAAGTAGCTTTACCGCTTATCTGCAAAAAACATCCGCGTTCCAAGTCACTGCACAAAAAAAACCTTACGCTTCTGATCCTCCACACAATCAAGTGGGCTTGTTTTGCGTCACTTGGGACTAGCGTTGCTTGGTAGGAGAGAGAGACGAGAGATATGACATGAGCAAAAAAATATTTATTCAGAGAAATACCACTCACACATGGAAGGTCATGCATTAACCTCAGATTCAACTATGACTGTTAACATGGAAATTGGGTCCAATTTACATTTGTCCCAAGATTAGCTCAGCACACACATACATATCAGCATATTTTTTTATCCAATTGACTTTGCTCTTATCATCATCATCATCATAATGGTAGATCTGTCCTGAGACAGGTTCCAGCTGAACTCCTCCAAACTTCTCTATTTTGTGCCCACATTTTCATCTCTTGATAACTCCTATTCTCTCTCAAATCCGTCAACAGATCATATTTTCTTCTTCCGTTTTCCTTTCACTTTTCCGTCTATTATTTTACTCCGGAGGTAGTCATGCCTCAGGATGTGACCTAACCAGTTTGCCTTTCTTCTTTTTATTGCATTCATGATTGACCTTTTCTCGTCAATCCATTCCAAAACTTGATCATTTCTCACCTTGTCTGTCCACCTCTCATCATTCTTCTCCATAACCACATTTTAAGATATTGCACTTCTTTTTTTCTATAGGCTCAAGTTTCTGATCCATACAGGACCACACTCCATACAAAGCATTTGGCAAATCTCTTCATTAGGGTAATAGGTATTTTTTTGGCAGTCAACAGAGCTTTTGTTTTTTCAAAGGCTTTATTTCCCATGGATATTCTACTCTTGATTTCCTGAGTTGTCTTCTTTATTTATCAGGCTAGCGAGGTATCTGAAAGATTCTACCTGCTCTGGTCGCTGACCTTTTACTGTGATATTAACATCCCCTTCTTCTTTACCATTCCTCATAACCTTTGTTTTAATAACATTTATTTTCATTCCGTACATCTCGTCACCTTATGTATACTTTCCATATATTTTTCTGGAGCTCTTTTTCTGTCTCTGCCACATTCGCTTGATCGTCAGCATATTTAGCAGTTTCTTTTTTACTCCTCCAACATTTACCCCTTTTGCCTTCTTTGCTCTTAGCCCTCATTAAACACAAAACTGGTTTTCCTTCCTTTAAATAGTTTCCCAATTGGTCCTTCCTCATTCTTCGAATAATCCCAATCAATTAAATTTGTGTTCTCTCGTTTGTTTTCCTTTTAGCGTCTCGTGACTCGTGCTGAGTCGTAAATTCGCGATTGGCCGTCCAGTTCCTCGTTGTCTTTCCCTCTCAATTATTATTATCGGACATCTTGGGGTATATCCTTCCCTCCCGGATCTGAGAGCATTGTCCTTCGCTTCTCTCGCAGTGGCGGATGCAGTAAAAAAACTCAAAGGGGGGGGGGGGGGGGGGCGCAAGTTATCGCAACGATTGTAGCTTTCAAACTGACTGCCTGGCAGTGACTCTGCTTCCCTTATATATGTAGCTCGGTTGTTTCGAGAACATTCGGTGCCAGAATGTTCGCTCCCAGACTTTTAAGGAGTGTGAACAAATACAAACAGTAGAATATTCGCGACTTTTCTCGAACAAATGCCAGACAGAATAACGTATCGAGATCACTAGAATGGCCGCGACTTTTCTCGTAGGTTAGCTATCTATGTACCAGACAGAAACGTACAAAATACGATGACGCGGACGCGCTCGCGTGCTACATAAGAAAGTACAACTACTCGATAACTCGACTCAGAGTCGACTGACGAAAGAAACGAACGAATAGCGTGCGGGCTGACTGGCGGGGGCGGCAATGCGGGCGGCCCCGCAAGGGGGGAGCGCGCGCCCCCCGCGCCCCCCATATGTTTCCGCCACTGTTCTCTCGTCCCTCCACGCGGCGGCAACCAACCGCTCACGGACGACATCCAAACTTCGACTCCTCTCTCGCTCAACTCCCAATTGCTCCTGCTCGCGTCCCTAGTTTCCACTTCTGGTGGTCTGTTTATTTTATTTCGCGTCCCTAGTGACGGCTTCCGATTCCTTGATATCGTGTTTGTAAACCACTTTAATTGCGTTGATCTTGGGAAATGGTGTACTGTTACCACCTCATTTGTGGCACCTACCTGCCACCTTGGTGAAATGAATACAAGCAAAACGTGACTGAACAGTTTCATTCCCTCTGTTGTAACTTTCTCGTTTTTTTCGAAATAAAAAATTAAAACTCAAGTAAAAGCTTATTGTTTATGAATATGAATGTTTATGAATTATAAAGGATTATGTCGTATTTTTTATAGTGACAGTTGTTTGTATGTACATGCATTCATAATTAACTGACTTGAAAATCAGCAGTAATTTTCACATTGGACATCAGTCCACGAAAAAACATTTTAAAAACCGATAGAGTTAACTCTTAAAGTATTTTTTGTTCAATGCGACCGGAGAATGGCAGTGAATAATGAAGGTGAATGTCACGTGATGCTTGATTAAATTAAGCTTCCCCGGTAAATCTTCCGATTGATAATCTCTCGTGTTTTTCAAAATTGCGTCGAAAGGTTTAACTGGGAAGGAAATGCGTGCGCAACTTTGGCGTCAGAAGAAACTATAATGACTTCACATCGGTTTGCTTTTGCACATTCTTTCGCGGCAGCCTTTTCCGTCAAATTATATTCCGGTTGCAATAGGAAACTAAAGACAGTTTGAAGGCGAGGGTAAGTTTTCAATTCGCGTTCGTTTACTTCGGCAAATAATCTTGGCTAACCAGGTGTTTTTTTAAGAAGTCCACTCCTACGGGCAAGGGATTGTCTTAGTGGAACTTTTTCAGAAAAAAATCGTATATTTCAGAATAATATGGCCTTCATAATCCTTAATAATATTAAGGATCAATGGATAAGCAAATTACTTAGAGGACTTTTCAGGCGAGTGATCCAAATCTACGGTCACTTGGAAGGATACCGCTACGAGGAATACCTTGGGACTATAGCTATAGGCGTAAAGAAATATTTTTCAATAGTTTTTCTTGCAATCTAATAAAGCAAAAATGAAAAATAAAATCGGGAGCCAGGAGGGCGTTTTTAGAAGTATTTTAATCCTTCCCACGTGAAGTATCAATTGTTCTAAAGTAAGTTATGGCGTCCGAAGGAACAAAAGGTTGAAAGGCGAAAAGTAAAAGAAATTCAAGGTTTGGTTAACTCCGAAACGCGGATGGAGGTTCAGTTTATGTCTCACGCAGGTCTAGATTTGTTTTCGGGAAGTTGTTGACATCTCCTTAAATGTATAGATAGGGGAAATTCGAAAAAATAAGCTTGGGAGTCTAATGCGTAACCAAGCCTTCCAGTGATTTGAGCGTAATCGAATGGGTAATAGCCGAGTCCAATGCCACCAATCCTTAACACCATGTAATCCCAAGGTTGCCCACTCACCCTTCTACTCCGGCTGGATGGAGAAAAGCTGACTAATCAAGATCGGGCTGTGCAGTGGAAAGAGTCGGGAGTTTCATATGTGACTCTTACGAAAGGATGACATGACTCACTAATTGTAACATACTCTTTTCACCGCTGCTCTCGTCACAATACAACAAAGCACCTGCTATCCGCTTGTTTCAAACCCTTCGCAATTGGTAGAGCACTTCAAAACAGATGAACAGAGCTGATGTGCGCTAGACAACAAAAGAGCTTCGATAATCGCATCCACGATTGTTGTTATTGTGTTGATATTCAGGAATGGCATCAAACATGGATTATGTAAAGTTTTTAAGAACTCCATGATTTAAAGCTTGTGTTTATTTATTTATTTTTCTGGTGACAGACGGTGTAAACAGGCAATCAGACGACGGCCAAGGGCAGCGCTATATGTAGTAGTGTGCTCGAATCTCTCGTCCTTCCCCTACTTCCCCCATCCCATTTCTCTCTCCTCCATTCCCCATCCCACTACTTCTTATTGCTATGCGTGTTGCGTTCTAGTGGGATACTAGGGGGTATCATGGAAATGGAATACTCACTTGCGGAAGGCCACAATTGCTAATTTATTTTTGCGCTTTCAACACAAAATCATTCGATCTGTATACACATAATATGCAACATCATACACTGCAATGTACAATATTTGCCAAATGAAATAATAAAAAAACAATGTAAAGTGAAAACTTAATAATTTACACATAATGTATTAATACATTGGAATGTTAAGAATAAATGCTGGGATAAAAGTGATACTAAGAACACTGGGGGATAAGAACAATCTTAGCATGATACAGATAGGTAATGCTGTAAAATCAAAACTAGCCTCAATGGTAAAAACGAACAACATGAAGCCATTACTTTAAAAGTTAAGCGTATTACCCTGCAATGATCAAAATTTGCCGCAAAGTTAAAAAAAAATTAACACTGTGAACTATAACTTCAAAATTGAAACGCATTTCCTTCTAATGATCAAAACTTGCCACCTAGTTAAAAGTAAAAAAAAAATATGAAGTCATAACTTGACGCTTTAAACATGATACAATCCCATGGTCAAAAATTACGACAGAAAAATAAAATACAGCTTAGCCGAAGAATGGGATCATAAAACAACAACAATGTACCCAGAGAGTTTTGTGGAAAAATAAAATCCGGGAGGTCCACAGACCCTATACTTCCCACTTTTAATGAAAGAGCTAATCAGATGGTATTTATCTGAAAGTTTTGAAGAACCTTTCCCAGAGATTCATTATAACCGGGAAAGTTGTGACTTATGGTGAATGCTTTGCTGATCGCGCTGGATTTCTAAGACATTATTAAGTAATTTCTAAGGTTCTTCAACAACTAGGTAACAGTCATCTTCCTCACAGTTTACTCACATAGAATTAGCTGCCACCATGCCATTCAAAATCAGTGCCTTGTATGACCAAACAGAATAGGTCGCGCGATATTAATGCCACTAAACACATTAATCTGGAATAATAGACTCTAGACTAAAGGATCCAAATCAATTCTCCAAGGGATGCTGATTAAGATTATTTGGAGAGAGGTACTTAATTGCATATGAGCCATAATTCCTTTATGTTTTTCCCTCATAGTGTTCCTACCAAATTGTTCTTGGAAGGTGTCTTTTACCCCATTAGTATAAAACAATGACTCCAGGACCTCCAGAGCTTCAGCATTTATTACATGTGTCCTGAAGAAGACATAACCGTGTAGCAGAGAGACTTATTTATTTGAGGAATTCGACTATTCCCATTGACGCTGCTGAATGCACTGTCAAAATAGCGGAGAAAATCAGCTATCTCGACAGCTTTTGCCTCTAAGCCAGGGGCATCTGACAAAAGTTAAATGAATCCAGGAATTAGAGAATGACAAAGAAGTGTGATGTATAGGGTTTGATTTTCTCCCGGAGAATGGCTGCATTAAATTCTTCACGTGTTTCTTTCTTAATGGAAAAGATGGAACCACTAAACCGGACGAAAACACGTGAAGAATTTACTGCGATGACAAAGAACATTAGGAATAAATTAGAGAAATGATGATTAAAAAGGCTTACTCATACTTTCCAGCTACCCCATAAATGATGATAGCCTAACTGGCTGAAAAGCTGTGAGCAGAAACTCACTTTCCTTTTTATGCTCATAGCGATTATCAGTTTTAGGAGTCATGTCTGCTGCCTTCCTTACACCAGTCGTAATAAACTCTCCATTGGCTGCACTCTATGTAAGAAAGAAATTAAGTGAAAAGAATTAGAAATTGGCAAAGTAATTCTCATGTCATCAAATTTAACAAGATAACACAGCCAATTACACATTACCGAGTTAGAGCTCTCCTTTTAGTAGGTGGGTTGGGCGGGTTATTCACTCCTCATCTGCAGTGAATTTGACGATCGGTTTGCTCTCCACTCCACTCTCCAACCACAGAAAACTGCTTCATTCCCACATAATTCTTCACTATCGCATCCATCGTAATTTACCTGTTTTATAATACACATGGAATAGTTGAAATAACAGAAGTTAGCACACATGATAGATAGATAATATTAAAAGATTAACGATTCCATTAACAGAACCATGGACAAGTCTAAACCGATAACTTTACTGGTGATATGCATTATGTGCAATACCCATTTCTAGATTTTAAATAATCAATGCATGAAGTACTCCCCATTCAAATGGTCAAGCCATTTAGGTTTTGATATGTGCTTAGTAAAGAGCCAGTAATATGGAACCTACTTTCACCACTGGCTCATAAACGAAAGCTACAAGCCGGCATTCACTCAAGAAAGGCAAGGATGGAAATAACTTTGCAGTGGGACTGAGAAATTCTGTACTGCGGTATTCAGTACATTTCACCACTTAATCCCAAGTCAAGTTCAATCATGAAATTCAGCTACTGTACGTTTTACTTTGATAATAAATTAAAGAGGTCCTGGCTACTAATGAATATCAATCAATGGTATGGAAATATAACTGTAGACTGACATAGATTTACTCACCAGCAGTGCTACAGGCTTCCTACTCTGGCGTAGCTACCCAAGATGAACCTGACATAGGCCTAATTTATGAAGCAATTTATATTCCTGCAAGGTAACAAATACGATAGATTATATTAGGCAAACGCTATACCGCTTACACGTTCGATTTCAAATTTCATGGGAGCTGACAAGATAAAGAGAAATATTTAGATTATACGGTAGTAGTAATAATACTCGCTGGCTTCTTGCTCAGGTGTAGCAGTACAGCTGGCTTTTGGCTCCTTGCTTGCAATCACGGAACACGACACAATTCTTCTTATGCGTCACCATTTACTGAATAAATTTGTAAAATATTCGTACGCACGGACTTGCATACTGTCTTTTCCAAGATTTCACTCAAGACTAAATTTGTGGCCTTCGTGCATCCAAATACACATTGATACGCAAATTCAAGCTAGGCATCCACGGGTTCATGCTGTAGATTTCGATTAATATCGGGGGTTTTCTTGATGACATAAGGGCTGCCTGATAGCATTGGAATTTCAACTACTTTCCCAACGATACCATAAAAAAAGGCGTCCCCGCTGAAAAAATGAACAAAAACACAAATACATCAAATGCGTCCATCGTACATCCCGTGCAGTATTCACGTTGATGCTCGAATAATTCAAAGCGATATCGCGAATCCGCCGTGAAAATCACTCCCGCTTGCATTCCTCTCGTGGCCATTCTGCGCATTTAAGGGCCGCACCAGCTACTGAAAATATTTCACTTAAAAAATAATAATAATAATAATTTATTCAACACATACAGGTTTCCCCAATTACATGTGTTATAATAAAAATACAATAAAATAAATAAATACATACATAAATACATAAATAACTCAGGGTGAGGGGAAATAAATATCTTAGATTCTATTAAAAAATACATCCATTTTCTTTTTGAGGGACACAACAGAGTCAGAAAAAAAGTCAGCATATTTATATTCATCCAAAAACTCGTTAGATGTGCGCATCATCCTTGTTATCGGTTCATTTTTACAAATATCCACCCTACCAAAGTGGCATCGGAAGAGTGGGGTGTGCTTAGTCCTCCTGGGAGGGGCATTCATATTGATTAAGCCAAGTAAGTGGCTGGAATCGACTACACCCATCATTATATTGCGCAAAAAAATAGCATCTGCAACTTTCCTTCTGACTCCGAGTGGGGACAGCATAAAATGTTTACATAAATGTGGATATTCTGGTTTTGTAAATACAAGATCGATTTCCAGATAACATAACCATATTACAAATCGCATCTGTATTTTTTCAAGAGCCCTCTCGAAAGTTACATGGTGTGGATTCCAGATCGTACTGCAGTATTCTCAAACGGGTCGGACAATGGTACAGTATGCTCGCACAGCCGTTTTTGTAGAAAAATTGGGAATACAATTACGTTTTAAAAATCCCATAAGGCGATAAGCCTTTGAGCAAATGGCTTGGACATGGAGTTTAAAGGACAATTTGCTATCTATTATGATGCCTAAGTCAGTAATTGACGTCGCACAATCTAGAGGGACACCATTTAAATGATAATTATGATGTATAAAATACCACCGCTTGGACTCCACACTATGTTCTAATGCAATTATAATCTCTGGTGGTGATGTGTTAAACGTTGACGCCGTCCAGCGCATCAAAATATTGTAAAAATGACAAGTCGACATTGGAAAATGTTACTTCGCGTCATGGACCTGAAGGACTAGTGGTTAAAAATGGAATTAAAGTAATTTGGGACTTGTTTGCAAATATTAAAAATAAAAGTTGAACAAACAACATTAGGATAATCAAAATATAAATTTGTTCATGCACGTATGTTTCACAAAGAAATGTATTATCTTGAAATTTTAGCTCGCATGAAACAAAACACACAATCAACCTTTATCTAATTGCTATAAAGTCAAACTTAATAAACTTATACACCGAAGACGGTGATGTTTTCATGGCGAATTTCACCGTCTTCGGTGTATATCTTCGCACCCGTGCGCGTGACTGCGTACCATGTCATTTGTGTAATCGCAATGATTGGAAAATTAATAAACTTACTGCGCCATTTCTATTTAGTCAGTGTTTTGTTTTTGTGCGCGCTCCCTACTCATGTATCTTGTTAAAGCAGTCATTAAAGCGTCACTGTTGAGTCAACATGTCTGGTGTCCGTCATTTCAAGTATAAGTTAAGCCCTCATGTCGTTTAGTGTATCCCTTTGGATCTCGGCGATCCCCGGTCGTATAGTCCACTTACTATAATAACCATAGACCTTGAATATAGCTAGATGGCGCTTTCCAATGCTGGGGCATAGGCAGCCGGTGAAGTAAACATGAGGTCACGTGCTATGTGGCAAAAAAGTGGCGGCGTTCAAATGTGTTGAACCACTTCAGAGCACAAACCAAGAAATTCCTGTTCTACGACAACAGTATTTACTTTGAAATTGAAGTCGCTTTTTATACGATCATCCTCCCTACCCACTGATCCATGATCAACCATATATTATGCCGGTTTTTTCGCATAATTTAAATTTTCCTTTTACCTTAAAATTCCGATTTTTTCCTGATCTTAAAAATTGCATCCGCTTAGCTATAAACTCGTCTCATGATGCAGTATTATATGAAATAATGACAAGGATGGTTAGAAAAATAAGTTGGTGACATAAAAATGAAGCTCACGGCTGTTCGAATAAAATAATTGTGCATAAACATGAAAGCTTATAACCTTGAGACTGCGAAAAATATCCGTAGCAAGTGTCAAAGGCAGTGTAATAAAAAATTAATAATATGATATGATTAAAACGAAACGGTACTTAAATCTTAAATCAATTTTGCCTCATGCAGGAGCTCACGGAAAAGTTTTTACAAACAAATGAAACGTGTAAAACGGCCTTCAGACCGCACGTAGGTATTCTGCCAGTGTTAGGGATCCTTATGAGGTATGCTTGAAAACCGAGTTGGAACGCATACAGAGAAGATCGCTAAGTTAAAGGCCGCTATGATAATCTCGTTAGTTTTACTGACCTAAGATATAGCCTCATAGATACCTCAAATTAGAGACTGTAGAATCGGTTAAATACTTCGGAGTTAAACTGACTAATGACCTCTTGTGGAGTAAACATATTCGCGAATTTACCGGTCAAGCTAATTGTAAACTGGGATTTGTTAAAAGAGTACTTGGCAAGTGCAACGACAAAGTTGGGGAAATCAGCTACTTCTCCCTCGTTAGACTTTACTTGGAATATGCTGCTAATATTTGGGATCCTTATAAGATAGGCTTGGAAACTGAGTTAGAACGCGTGCAGTAAAGATCGGTAAGATACGTTAAAGGCCGTTACGATAATCTCGTTAGTGTTACTGACCTTTTACAGCAACTGGGATGGGAATCGCTTTCAGACCGTCGATTAAAATTTAGAGTGAATCTGTTATGTAAGTTCCAAACCGAATTATTCTGACGAAGTTAATAATATTGTACGAAATTCGACATACTACGGTAGATCAGATCATGAGTATAAAATTAGGAAACTATAATGCAGAATGGACAGATTTAAAATATCATTTTTCCTGCGAACGATAAGAGACGATAACAGCTGCCAATGAGACGGATAGAAAGAGAAGGATACTCCTAAACCTCTGGGATATGTTTTGCTGCCTTACATTGCGGGTAGACGACCGATCGCATAGGTAGAATAATGACTTAAGTATAACATAATCACACGATAAAACACTACCTCCAGAGTACGAGATCATCTACGAGGGACTAAAGATCCATTACCACCCACAATGTATGAGGGTGTATACGAACTTCTCTGCAGTTGCGGAAGATCATATGTGGGGCAAACCAAGAGAGCAATTGGATGCCGATTAAAGGAACATGAACGTGCAATCCGGAAGAAAGACTGGTAGGTATCACTCTGCCGTGGCTGAGCACACTACGTTAGAGGAGGGTCACGTCATTGACATCGAGATGGCAAGAGTACTACACAAAGAAAGTAGTTACTTTCCGCGGCTCATAAGGGAGGCGATTGAAATAGAAAAAAATACCAAATAACATCAATAGAGAGGATAGCTATAAATTCCATTATACCTGGAAGAGACTTCTTCGAAATTAAGTTTTTACTTCTCAAAATCATCAACTGCTGTAATTATTTATTTTTGAAAAAAGAACATTATTGTTCTTAAAAGCCCGACGAAGCCGGCAGCATAGCACGGCAAAACCGTTGCATATTACTAAAAAATTATAATAGCATTAAGGTATAGTGTAATGCATTTTGGTGAATACCCTCCTACAGTCCTACACCCTCTGCCACACACCCTTGAGGTGGCTTGCTGGTTATTCTGTAGATGTATATGTCTTATTAATGCGATTTAAATCTCTCAAACTCCCCTCATGATGTATGTAACTGGTCTGCCAATGATGAATACAAATCTGCACATCTTTGCACGATTACATTTTCACTCTGAAGAAGATGACTTGTTCTATTAAACTTTCCTAAAGTTTATTTTTTTTTAATTCAGCTTGAACACAAATGCCAGTTGTTGCATCTTGTTTGCAATATTATTTGCCTCCCGTTTAGTGTCATCTTTTTCTTGAAGAAAGAGTTGATAATTCCTGCAGTTTCCACGGCATGTATTTCCCGCATCAGGAGCCTGAAAGTGAATTCAACACTTTTTTTCTTTCCAATGCAATCTTTGAAAATTCTCCACTGAGCAGTTGAGGCGGAAAAGAATGGGTATAGTATTTTTCTTCGTCAGAGGATGAGGAAACTTGAAATGCGAAATAGCATCTAACTTAAGCCAGCGGCCACCGAATCTTTCTTGACAAAACAATGTCTGGAAAAATAATTCCAACGAAGTTTAGAACAGACCCTTGGCACGAACGTATCCCTATTCAAAACAATTATTCACTTCCTTTTACTTTCTTCGTCAGTAGGAAAACTATTGCACATGGAAGAGATAATGCATATATATGAGAGTTTATTTAGGAATGAGTAAAGAGAGAATTCGGCGAGTGATAATAATCAGACAGATGAGCAAGTGAGATCTTCCATGTTATCCTCGCACCGTGAACAAATGTAACTCAAACTCTCGCGATTATTCTCCGAAATCATTTTCATTAAGAAAGGTACATGGTATACCATGGTATACATGGTATATAAAGGTACCTTTAGAAGGGATTGGCTCGCCTGTGTAAAGATATTCGGCTTCCTTTTACAAATGTTTCTTTGCAACCGTAAGAACGGCAGGAGTGAACCGTGTTTCACCGTCGAGGCCTCTCGAGATCTGCCACAAAGCACGTGACCAAGCCCTGGCTTATCCCTCCCTCATGTTCGTGACGTCATGCTCCATCTACCTATATTCAAGGTCTATGATAATAACTTGCTTTAGAGCAACATTCTCCTCTCACCAGGAATAAGAACTTTAAACACTTCAATGACACCCATATAGTTAACATTTATTGCACTTTATTTCTCTACGAATGGTTTTTTAGGCACTCAAGGTGATCCTGAGACATTGTCTCTTGGCAATTGATAGTTTGAAAAAACGTCTTTCACAACTGACACTGGTTACAGGTATTATTGAGAACATTTTCAAGGAACATTGGAACTCACTGAAAATTTTTGATCTGTTGTCAAGGAGTAACCACTCAAACCACTTATTTAAAGCGGTTCTTGTAGTGCCTAAAAATAAAAGCGAGGAATAAACTTATTCTGCTTCTTTATTGTATAGTCTATGTAAATGTTTATTAAATAATTAACTCTTAACAAGCCACCGCAGACGCACTCCTCAGTTCTTTACTTCCACGCACGCTTGGTATGTACCTGCAACGTACGAAATGCAACACTTCATTTTCACTGCCAGTCCACCAGCTACAGTAAATTACAAACGCTGGTTGTCAATAAGACACTTAAGGAAAAAATCACTTAAGTATTTGATTTATTTACCGATTTATGATTCATCTAATTCTCTTGCAGAATTTTTAAACAATCATACTAACATTTTCACGAATTTCTATGTTATTTAATGAATTTTGTCTCGCCATTTGGTGGTGGTGCCGGTGGTGCACCACCTGGCACCACCCGTCCGCACGCCGATGCCGAACGTTAATGTATTCTAATACAAATTTGATATTTACGTACCGCGATTTATTTCCATTCCTCCCATAAAAAAAAAATTTTATGCTTTCTTTGATAAATGTATTTATACAGGAACAGAAGTATTTCGCGCGAGTGTGGTGAAGTCCAGGTGGGCGATGTGGGCGCTTCCGGTGGCGGCCGCCCGGCGGACGGTGGCGCTGGGGATGCACCTCAACATCACCGCTGTGAGGAGTTGCTCGTCGAGCGCCCAGCGGACGCGGAGGCAAGTGTACGAGGGCAAACTGATCACCAGGGAGTCGCCCTCGGAAGGGACCGTGGTCTCATCTCCGCACACGGGCGTCGAAGTGGTCCAGAAGACCGTCACGGAATACCTCTGGCACCGACTGGCCGAGTGGGAGGACAGGAAAGCCGTGGTAGGTTCGTCTTCTGCGAGACACAACTCACTACACCATCGTGAAACAAGTGTCATCACTTTTCTCATATCATTATCCAAAGTGTTGAAAATGAGTTACTGTTCGAAGGTAGTATAATACGCGACACAACTAAGTTGGAATGTAATGGCGTTATTTCCGTAAATTTCTTAATTAATAAGCGAATAGATACAATCATACAAAACATGTAATGTGTATGATAGAAAAATGTATAGGTATATAAAGTTTAATCACTTCAGATATATGAACGAATAAGTATAGAAGTACGTGAGAAAGTGAATTAAATAAAAGAAGACCATCAAAAAGTAAGAAAAAAATATAAAAATAATTCGAAAATAAATCTATTTACACTCACTTTCAATATAATTGCGATCAATGATTTCTTTTTAAAATTCTGAAAGGAAATTGAGATAAAATGATCTGACTTCCCATTTTGGCCGAATATTAGAATTTGTATTGGTAATTCCAAATTCATATTTCAAGTTCCATCATTTAGTTCGGACAATTAAAACACTCACGATTCTAGGAAAGGATTTTTTTGCGTAAAGTAAAAGCTCACTTCATACTTATATATCAAGCGTATGACATCACATATTCCGGTAATGGAGTAAACGGAGGTAGGTACTTGTAGTTATTACGATTTGATACCTGTCATCGCTTCGTGTTCGGATCAATAATTCTATGCAGAATGAATTTTTTCTTTGTTTTACAATCACTTGTTCCGTCGTGTCCATCCGTTCAGGCACCATTTGTCACAATAGGCGCGGGAAAAAAATTTGAAACGTACGGTTTCCAAAATGATCGTCTGCTTATGCGATGACACTTGGCAATGAAAAAAACAGTTTACATCGGCAAAAAAAGCACACAAAAGGCGTCGTCAATGCTCCTCTCCTCCATTTGAATTAACAACACTGAGTGCCACCAGTGCCACCTAGTGGCCTCCTTCATAAACTACAATTCTTCCTCATCGAAGAGAGTGCCATCTGAGAAATTCTTCCATAGGCTCAGAAAAGTTTATAGGCAGTTTATGGCTTGCGTAAAGCGTTGATGGAAATATGAATGAAGGGAACCGAACCTAACTGTCAGTGCGCCGCAGTTTCAGCCGAGGTCGATGGCTACAGCACATTATGCTACTTTCATGCAGCTTTTTCCATCTCGCGTAAAAATATCGTTTTAAAAATTATTTCCGAATCTCCCTATCTCGTTGCCTTTCTATATATGTATACTTATTCTGTGGAACAGCCATCATAATTGGCATGACTCACCCAAATTGCCATGGCATAAATAAAGCAGAGGACTTAAAACTATCGAAGTACATCCATCTGGTGATAGACTTAATAGGAATTCATAAATTGAATGGGATAACATAATCCCAAAAGCATTTTCAGCTACCAGATTTAGTCATAAACATATTGAAAACAGGACAGGGAACACGCAGCCACGTGGATAAGAATAACTGAATCTGAATTTTTCGAGTGTCACCTCACGCGTCACGCTGGCTGGCATATTCCCGCCAATAGCTCCCCTCGCTTAAGAGCATATACATAGCAAAACGTGGTGGGACTCACCTGTGGTGAATTTGAGGTCAGTGAGTGTAACTCAAGCATTGATGAGCGGGCAGGGGTACAGAAGGACTCCTTCGGGGACCAATGGATGAAACTCCCACTCCCTTTCCGCCATCTCTTATTTCTCTGCTTCCCTCACCATGACGCTATGCTCATCAACAATGAGCTTTCTTCAACCGTCAAGTTTTCAAATTCCTATACATTTTTTTTCTCTCAGAGAATCTAATCACCCCATTGAACTGAACTTCAATTACATCCACCTGTCCTATATCTTCCATGCATACACCTCTCAATCCAATGCCAAATATTTGACCTGTTATCATTTGGCCACAACATTACAACGCATTATAGTATATTTAATACATCTCTGCATGTTCATACCTACACTGTGCATCATGCCTTCTATTACCAGAGACTTTTATTTCATAGTTGCCAGTAAATTTAACGATGGCAACGTTGCCGGAGTTCCCAATTCCCTTGCCTCGCCTAGCATTCCTTGCTAATGGATATGGAAATTTAAACAGTCCGAGAATGCACGTATCAATCAGTGAAGCAATCAAAAGTTAATTTGAGTATGAATTTTGAGAATGACAGGATGGTGGTAAAATGGCAAAAAAAATGCGCATGCTTTGTCCCATCAAAAAATGGATATTGCAATGATACAGAAACTTAGCAAGAGCCGTTGTATCAACGGAATCAACATGAAGTATGTGCAATTTTCAGGGGCGAGCAATATTCTGAGGTACCTATGTGCCTAGTGCGAAATCTCCAGTCCGCGCCCGTGCGATGACAATTGAAGGACTAAGTGCAAAGATTATAATACGAGCTAAGTGGAAAAAGGGGACATCCCACATTTTGGTCATAAATGAAGTGACTGCATAATAAGGAACTTTATACTATCTATTATTTATTTTTTCCACTATCAGAGTGCTAAATAGCCTTGATGAAACAATGAATAAAAATATTAAAGGCGTTTTCAGCAGTTTCTGAAATCTGAGTGGAATAAGGGGGCTATCCCGCATCTCACATCATGTTGTGGGATGCCCCCTTTTTCCACTAAACTCTTCAACTGTTTATTTCATTGATTTCATTGATTTCATTTCCAACACGACACGACTTCGTTCACAGTGCTCACATCACCTGAGGAGCTATTCTGTATGGCCTCGGAACATCCGAGTCTCGGCAGTGACGAAATTTTGACGTCACAGTCACGAAAATTTCAAATAGGGTAATTGAAAAGTTGAGATTTGCCGAGGGCTGTGGCGTCAAATCCACGGCTTTTCCGAGGTCCAACTGTGTCGAGTCCTTACCGAATAAGGCCCCTGAAGGCCTTCCTGTTTCGAAATGACGGAATCTCTTTTTGAGCCTGAATCAGTGTATTAATTAGCGCATGATACTTCGGAGGCCAATGTTGTAATGTATGTAATTAGTCACCTAATTAACCTCTTTTTCCTTCTCCTCTCGTCGCTCACGAAACTTTGGAAGACGTGTGCAGTGAGTGGCGCCACGTACACGTACCGAGAGTTGCGGGAGATGTGTAGACGCTTCGCCTCGTCGCTGGTGGCGCCGGCTGAAGATGGCGGACTCGGGTTGAAGCGAGGGGACGTGGTCGGGATCCTGATGCACAACAGCCCCGAATACCCTGTCGTCTTCCACGGAGCCATCGAGGCAGGGTTGGTCGTCTCGGCAACCAACCCGTCCTTTACAGTGGGTAAATGATGCTGCAATCCTAAAAGCTTACTTCCGTATTTTACGACCACGCATACCAATGCTATCCTGCAATGGGCCTGGTTATTTCGAGGACAGATGACTTGAATTACCTTGTGACATTACTTCAGACGTCAGTTACGACATTCAGAATGAAGTGATGAACTCTTCTCGGGCTCTACACCGGGTAGGTGTTTGAAGCCCGAGAAGAGTTCATCACTGCAATTCGCCGGGAAAGCGTGAAATCTTAATTCAGAATGAAATCAAATTTTAAAAATTAGATTGTTTTACCCAAACCTAAGTTTCGACAACCTTTGACCTTGTGTGTCGCTCTTGATGAGGAAGGAAAATTAGCCGAAGCGTAGCCAAAAGTGGTTTGAATTGAACAGTGTGTGAAATTTAGTTAGAGTTTCTATGTGATCCCGAAGGCATTTGCCTGTTGGTAGGGTCACCTTCAAAATATTTTAGTAATACTAGCACAATTATATTATAAAAAAATGTCTCCAGTTGGAAAGAGGAACTCATTGTAACATAAAAATAATATACATAAGTAAAAAGAACAAAGGTATATAAATATAATACACAAAAGTACAAAACAAAGGATATTGATAGAAAAATGGCACAACATTTACTCGACCCAGTACACTAAATATCAGAACAAAACCTTCAACTGATTAACCAAACAAATAATCATTTATTTGACGCCTATGAATGCTTATACATATAAAAAACTTAGAATAAACCTTGTTAACAGCGACAAAGGACAAAGGCCCGATTTCTTTCTCTCCAATATTTTCTATTATAGAGTATAGCCATGAACCACATATATTGGCCATTGGCTCCCTTTCTCCCCCCCCCCCCCTCACCTCCCCCACTCTCCACTTCACCCCCATCCCCACAACCCACTAATGCCCTTTTAGCCTTTTACCAATTCCTTTGGTCATTGGACCCCCCCCCCAGCTTCCCAACCTTTTTCTCCCTTCCCTATTTATTCTAGGTTTGTAGTTCTCTTCATTCACTTTCAACCTCGTGTTGCAAGTTTTATTTCCATTCAGCTCGCTGAAGAGGACCACTTTGTGGTCGAAATACGCGTATCCGAAGTTCACCCTCGTTCCCTGTTTGTTGTTTCTGTTCTATTTGACCATGCTCATTTTGAGTTGTTCTCCCAGAAACTTGGGCCCTGCTGTGTGTGAGTGAGTGTTTTGTGTGATTGCGTGTGTGGTTGTGGTAATAACTTGCCATCCTTAGTAGGGTCACTTCAGCTCTGCGAAGGATCCCAGGTTATAACCCAGGAATCTTTAGCGGGGTCCCATTAGCCTTACAAAGGATTCCATTTGGGTTGTGTGTGTGCGTCTGTGGTGGTCCCTGGCGAGGAAATAACTTTCCCGTAAACTACCACAGGAGGGTATTCTGGTGGAGAGGCTGTGGTTGGTCTCTGTTGCGGAGTCCCCATTCCCGCAAACCAACACAGTAAGTGTTTCATTTTTGTTTTGACGAGTGGTGCAAATATTTTACGGCCTTTGGAGAATTTTTTATTTAAGTAAATTACGCAATTTGTTTCTGAATTTAATGAACGCGTTTCTCAAGCCTTCGTTGGATGGGTGATGACGAAGCTTATTTAATAGATAATTTTTACGTTTAATTTTGTTCATCAAGGAATCAGTCAACCAGGATTTTAATTTAGCTGCATGTTCATTCCTAGCCCTTAGAATTTCAGACTGATTTAGACATGTTTCTAATTTATTTAGGAATACTGCAAAAGATTTAGAAAAGTCCTTTTCTTCGCACAAAGCATTCCAAGATTGTTGCTGAACATTTTCTTTGAATAATCTATGACAGAAGTACTTTATTTCGACACAATTTGATCGTTTACCTTAGTCCGCTTCGCGTGCAGATTGATTGGAGATAGTGAGTTGGACTGCATAGTGATCCGTTATAGCTAAATGCATGACCTTGGCTTGGAGATCTACTTTGTATGAATTGAAGAACCTGGAGAATACATTATCTAAACGGGTGGCTGATTGTTTAGTGATTCGGGTCGGCTCATTTACTAAGCTGGTCAATCCCAAGGCCATGGAAATAATATATCCATGGCCTTGGTCAATCCATATTAACTCAGGAGATTAGTATATTGCTCGGAGTCACCGTTGGATATTAGTAAGTTTACATTCATATCACCGGCAATTACTAAATTTTGAGATGTACTACTTAACAAGGATTCAAATTCCAAAACAAATTGATTAACAGAACTTTTTGATCCCTGTAGACAACGAGGAGGCCAAATACACAAAATTTGGACTTGATATTGATAAACAAACAGTCAGCAGAGCTTATATTACAAAACTTGATTCCGGTTGATATATCACGTCTTATAAACACTAGTTCTTGCTCTTTCAGAAGCGTTACATTTGGCGTAGGAATAATATCCACTTATTGTATATAAATTCATCACATTTATCCAGATTGTAGTTAGGGCTATAATGTCAGGTAGCTGTGGCATTGTATTTAAGTGTGAGAGCAGTAAATTAAAATTGCATCTAGCACTTCGTATATATTGGTGAAAGAGCAATAGGGAATTTTTTACACCATAAGTGTTTTTAGCTACATTAGTACGCATTCTAGTGATTTATAGAAATATCTTCCAAAAAATTTATAACAAAAACTTGCTCCTTTTCGGCTTTTCTAATTGAAATTTTTCCCCCTCTTACCCACAAGTATTTGCAGTTCTTGCTTTTCTTTGCCTCTTTCGCTGCATTCAACAGCTTCCTTCTCCCTGGGCAGAGCGCCTCGTTGATGTACACCGGCCTGTCAGGAGTGTCCAGGTGCAGATGACGAGTGGAGAAATTATGTTTTACGCAACGCTTTGCCAAGGAGTCGTCCTTGGTGCGTCTCCTCGTAAATTTTAATTGGATTCCACCCACTGACTCACTGCTCTTCGGTTTAAACTGGTAACAGCTGTCAATGTCGTCGGCGCTCACTTCCACTCCTAATTTTCTCCCTATATGACGCAAAAAATCAGTTAGGTTATTTTAAATGGGTGGAACTCCATAAATTTCCACACAATTTGTGAGTGAGCGCTGTTCTAGCTCATCTAGGCTATCACTCTGCACTATAAGTTGTTTTTTAGTGAGATATTTTCGTTTTGGAGACACTCCACTTTGTTACTGCATTCTTCTAGACGTTGACCCAGAGATTCCATGATTTTAACAATTTCATCAAGCCTTTCATACAATTTATATATGGAATCACCCAAGTTTGCTTCCGTTGCTTTGAGATCTTTTTTTTAACTCCTTAAACATATCTTGTCACTTTGAGGAACAGTTGGGGGATCACCTTGGGCAACACTGTCACCGACAAATGTCAAGCTCGACCTTCTTACTGCAGTGCAGTCACTGCGTGTCCTCCACCTTTGATTGCTGGCGGAAATCGCTTCTATTTCTTCCTTATCCAGTTGGTTATCCAAGCACTGTCCGTGGAATTTGCTTTTACAATCCACACAGGACACACAGATGGAGCTTCGAGTAAATTTCTTGCAAATTTTGCACAGCGAAATTCTGTTATGGCACAGGTTAGAAGAGTAAAAAAAAACGGTAGCGCACAGTATCACAAAAGAACGGCCTTGGCCGGAATCGGAGCTGGACACGTCCGAACGCTTCGAGAGACTAGGCAAGACTTTTCTTTTATAGTGTGGGTTATGTACTCTATGGCTTTATTATTACTTATTATGGAGAGTGTTTCTTCACTGCGATGCCTTTTCTACAAAACTTTCAACACATCACTTATCATCGAGTAAAAACATTAACTGAATACTACTGCATTTTATATATGTATTTTTATATATTTACGCCTGTGGACTTACAATTACTTATATTGGTTAGTAACCCATAAGGTCATATGAAATTTCGTATCAAATGTATCATTAGTATAAAAATGTATACATAATGTTTACAAAGAGTATACAGTGTATACAAGCCATAGTGTATACATATCTATAACATACAAAATTAATATACTATATAGATTCCGAATAGAAATTGCATACAATTTTTTCATAGTAGTTGTTACTTTACCGATCTCTCCAAGGTTGTGTCCACAAAATAAGGTGAAATAGAAAAACTTGCTTCATATGTATCTAATACATACTCGCTTTTAAGAATAGCATTAAGATCACTTTAGCTTTTTATGCCTGGGATGCACCTCTTCCATTTCTCTCTCTACTCTTTTCTACACCTCCTCAATACATATTCTACTCTTCTACATTGCTACTTTTCTTTTCTACACCTCCTCAATACATAGTCTACTCTTCTACATTGCTCCTTTTCTACACCTCCTCAATACATATTCTACTCTTCTACATTGCTCCTTTTATACACCTCCTCAATACATATTCTACTCTTCTACATTTCTCCTTTTCTTTTCTACACCTCCTCAATACATATTCTACTCTTCTACATTGCTCCTCCCATGTAAGTATGTCCCTCAAATGAGTCGCTCCCTTGTTCAACTTTACTGACTTTACCCTCTCCTCTCTCCTGCAATCCAAGTGCTCTCGCTCCATGCTCTGAGCATAGGCCTCTCTTAACAGTTCACGTGTGCCCTTGGAGTGGGAGCTGCATCAAAGCATCATTGTTTCACTCAAATCACTCCATCCTGCGAAGTATTGCATTGCTATTCTCACTTGTTTTCCAGGTAGATTGGAAGTGTATGTTCGGGGTCCACCTGTACTGTGTATAATTGGCAGTGTGTGAATAAATCTGTAAGAATAATGGTGTGCTAAATTAATCGTTGTCAATTAATTGAACGTCAATTACTGAAAACGCGACATATCTCAACAGAGATAATGTAGCTGCAAATGCTAAAAAACGGGTATTCTTAGAGTCCCACTACAAATGTTGACCAATTATTAAGCATAAGTTGCCAATAAACCAGTATTAGTTTAAACGGGTGTGAGAATATACTTTACTAATAAAATTTATATCTCTCAGATGAAGTTTCCAGGCAGATGAAGACTGCCAATGCTAAAGTCTTGGTAACAACTGATGAATACTTGGCCAATGCAAAGGAAGTTCAGAAGGATACTCACTCGTGTAAAAAGATAATTGTGGTTCAAAAAGCCAATTCTTACACCAAAGATTGCATTGGCTTTTCTGATTTGATATCAAGACCTGCTCAGTCCAAGGGTAAGTATAAGAAATAAAATATTACATTCAGGGTACTTGTACATTTTTGGTGAAAAAATATAATAAATATGTATGTTTATATACCCTGTGGTATCAATGATAAAATGTAACTTGCTTACCTTTAAAAGTCCATTTGTGAAAGGGGCATGGCAATTTAGGGATGAATTCTCATGGCATGGGCTCTTGGCTAATAATCAACCAGCAAGGAACTAACACAGCATGGGACTCCCTTAGTTTTTTATAATTGCACTTTGACTGCATTAACCAACCTATTCACACGGCTAGAGGCTGGAATGAGGGCAGTTAGCTCTTCAATTGATGAGCTATAGTAAGGGGTATAAGTTAGTTGGTTCAGAAACCAAATCGTGTGCCCTAACATTCAGACACAATGAGCCGTGTTACACATTTATTCACTCTGCAAATAAATCGCAAATATATTATCGAAAAGTTTGTTTTTTATCACTTGCATGATAGCGTGTCATAGTTGGGATTAACGATTTAAAAATTAACGATTAACATTAATATTTAAAAATGTATTTAAATATTTTACTTAACCGTTACTTTTTAGAAGAGTTAACTTTTAGCTTTAAATCGTTAAAATTATACAATATACTGATACAAAACAGACGTCAGTTAAGTTTTTTCGTTAATTTTTGGCAAATGTCGACCTGTTCGAATTTGGGCGCAAAGCTTGCCCAACAGACAAAGGGGAAGATAAAACGGCATCATCTAAGGATGCAATATAGCTGAGTAGTTCTGCAAGAATGCAATGAACAGGCCCAGACGAATACATCCAAACAAAAGCGGGGTTGAGTGGACTGACCATCAGAGTTTAGGAACGCACCCTCAGACGAGAAATCACGAGACCACTCGAAGACCATGTCCGCGAGGGCACGAATGCCTTACTCGGCGACGTCGTGTCATTTATACCACATAGTTGAACACGAGAAATGGGGTCACCAAAAAACCTATGATGGGTAATGAGGAGGACGGGTTCATTCAAAGTAACGTATCTGTAAAATGCACTTACATAACTTACTCGGCGAGATCCCGTCGTCAGCGGGGTTTAGTGGAGTGACCGCAAAACTTTTTCGACTGGGACGGATGTCCGATACAAATTTTGAAATAAGAATGTTACTCAAGTTTAATGACTTTTTAGTAAAAGTAAAATAAATTTTTCTTGGATTTTAAGTTTGTAATTACTTTATTCTAAATGCGAAAAATAGCTTTTAAAAGTTAAGAAAATTTGCGGTTTCAGGGTGTATTACGTGAAATTTTTCCATGTTAGGAATGATAAAAATTATGCGAATTTCACAAAAGGTAGTTTATTCACGACCCGGGTTTCAACACATTGTCATCTTCAGGTGAAAATACAAAGTTTTAAGTCAATATATACAGAAAGAGTGGAGGAGAATTGGGAGGGGAGGGAGAAGGGAGGAGGGATTGGGTAGTGGGAAGGAGAGGGATGGAGGGAAAGTAAACATTTCTTAAAAGTAACTGAAAAAGTAACTTTTTACGAAAAAGTTACTTTTTAAACTTTTACTTTAATCAGTTACTTTTTCAGAAAAGTAACTTTTAACTTAAACTAGTTTCTTTTTACAGAGATTCACTTTAACTTTAATAAGTTACTTTTTTTGGTAACTTTCCCAACTGTGTGGCGTGTGCATTTGATGGGGCTGCACATCTTTCCCACGCTCAATGACTAAATGCCCCGTGTGTACAATAATATATTTTAATCTCTCCCCCCCTCCCCTGAAATTTCCTCAGGTGAATTTTGCATCATGACCCTCTAGTGCGTACCATTGGTTTTCGAGCACATAATTTTTCACAGGGCTTCTGTTTATTCCAGATCTTGATGTCTCACAACCAATAAACTTAAGAAGCACCGTGGTGCTTCCTTTTTCAAGTGGAACTGAAGGACTGCCAAAAGGTGTCATGCTTTCCCACAATAGTTTGGTCTCTTCAATGTGTATGGTTGAACACCCAGATGTTCTAGCACGCCACTCAGATGGTAAGTGATAAAAATGCACTAAATTGTAGCTGTGGTTGAATACCATCACAGAAAAGCAGTAAAACAAGGAATACATATATTCTTGAAGTGATAAATTTTCATAAAAAATGTCTCAAATGCAAAAATGAAATTGTTGCTTTTTTCTTTCACAATTGACATACTTATTAAAGAATGTATTTTCCAAAGGCAAATACAAGGGCATACGTCCACTTTAAATATTCATTTTCCAGAAATTCTTTACAATTTATCTGTGATTCTCACATAGTTTTATAATTTATGAAAGCAAATGCAAAAGATTTTCATCAAGTTTAGGATCCTATACTAGATTCAGAAGATATCCAAGTATAACGATTCCCAGATGATTTAGCCTGCTCCATTCTAAAATATGTATTATTGTGATTTGGGGTGAGTTTGTAACCACTGGAATTAAAACTCAGTTTTCTCCAACTTGAGATAATGGAGTCAATACTACCTTGGTAGGAAATGCTACATTTTCTCTCTCCTCGAGAGGGTCACATGATAAAATTGTATTAAATGGCAACAGTGAGAAGAAAGCTAAGTTTTAGCACCAGTGGTCACCAGCATTCAAACTCACAACGCATTACAACACATACTTTCGGTCTATTTAGTTACATATATGTGAGCTAGAAACTAAGCCTAACTCAATTTCCAGATCCAATGTACCAAGATGTAGTCCTTGGAGTCCTTCCTCTTTATCACATATTTGGCATGAATGGTGTGATGAACGTTTGCCTTAACATGGGAAGGCACAATGTGTTCATCCCAAAATTTGAACCTGCCTCTTTCATTAATGCCATTAGAAAATACAAGGTATGCATGAAAGCAACATATTTGGACCAAATAAAAATATCTCTTACATTTAATCATTACTTTTAGCACTTATTACAAGATTTCCTCATTCTGTTTGAATAAAAGCGTATAGTTATCAACGTTATGAATACAGCTCCAGAAATCGGTCATTAAAAAGGATGATTAATCATACCACTTAAGACACAAAATTTATCTGCAGAATGGATCAACCCAGTTTTCAGTCAGAACGCTGCTTCTAAGATGGCATCCTGAGTTTCCCTCGGAGAATTTTAAGATGAAATATTCTCCTAAAAAAGCAGTTTTTTAGAATCCAAAGAATATTAAATGATTAGAATGATAAGTAATTGAATTGGCATGTGGCTCTATGGGAACGTTGATGGTCCAAATGGAAGTTTATAATATATTTTCTCTATTCTAAAAGTAAATTATGATCCGAAGCAATCATTGATAAGAATGCAAATTTTTGGAAGAAGTTAATAAATAATTTTTTTATGTAAGCCGGAAACACAAATTCAATACATTTATGGATTTAATTATGCAATCTCCCAATTTACACTCCACTCATTCAATGGTCAACCCTAACTTGGTCTCACCTTTAGGTAAATCATGTTGTTTCACAGTTACTCTCCCACATTTGATCAACACTTATGGCAGGCCGTCATAAGTATATCCCCAAAGCAGTGGCCTGACAATGGGGATGAGGGGGTAGAGTACATTGCACCCCCCTTAAAATTTTGAATCCCTCATTTAATACGACAATCCAAAGAGACACGGATTCCGTTCTAGTGAAAGCTGAAAACTGAATTGGAAAATCTCAATCTGAAGTTTGATAATAACAAATTTTAGGATTTAAGAGAGTTTGTTATAAAGTTAAAAAAAATAATCTTTATTGTCAACGAAAGAAAGGTAATTTTGTCTCCGTTGAATGAATTTCGGTAATCCAAGTGACCACTAACAGGGGGCGTTAGAATCTCGTGACCACACTTGCGTGTTGTCCAATGTTTCTGTTTATGTGTCCACGTGTTTATGAGATCTTAACTCTCCCTGTCGATGGTCACCGGGATGGCTAAAATGAATGCACATGAGTCCTGTTTGAATTTTAAGTCTTGAAAAGTAAATTTCACTGGGTAAGGGAAAGGCGCGGCCGAAATTCGTGGCAGAAGTAGTCGCTGGCAATAAGTACCTAGCATCTGCGTTTTGGAGTCGTAGTCATTGTTGGCGTCGTTGGGGCGGTGTCCTTCGGTTAAGTCCTGAAGGTAAACAGTCTGCCGAGGGGAAGCATATCCTAAGAGGTGTAAATTTTAGAAAAAAAAGGGGAATGCATAAAATATGCCGCGGGGGAAGAATGAGTCTGTAGACTCGATTGATCCGAAGAAAATAGAATTCTTGAAACAGCCAGATGCAAGCCTGCTCTAGCGCCTTTAGTTCAAGGTAGGAGGCTGATGGAGGGAGGGAGGCAAGGACGTCAATGTAAAAACAACTATTGAATTTAAGGTGTCTTGATTCCTTCATTATTTATCTCTCCCTTTTATCAAACGACAACCACAGAAAATTCCATTCAGCACAAACTATAAAATATCTGGACAAAGGTGTTCATTCAACATTGCTGTTGTACGAATCCCCTAAATTTACCATCATCAATGGAAAACATCATAAACATCAATCTGCTATCATTATCATACTTGATGAAGATGATCTGTAGTTCCCATGCCTTCAATAGTTAAAATTTAACTTTTCAGCCAACAATTTTGTATCTAGTACCACCATTGCTACTTTATTTGGCGAAGCATCCTGGAATCACCAGAGAAGATATGTCGAGTTTCAAGCAGATAGTTTCTGGAGCAGCTACTGCTTCACCACCAGTGATACAGGCCTTCTTAGAACGGGCTGGAAGGGATGACATTGATTTCCGAGAGGGTACGTAGTGGATGCAGATCTTCTTAATAATACATAATTTTGGGAGATGACTGATAAGGAGACTACTCACAATGCTTACTTTCGTATCATAACGGTTAACTTGATGTGTATAACGGAAAATTCATTTTGGTCTATTACTGAGTCATCTTATATTATATATATATATATATATATATATATATATATATATATATACATATACAGTTTCTTAGGAAATTATGCGCGTAGCACAATATAATAATACACAAGTGTCACTAGCTGTGACGCACTTAATAAAGTAAAACACTTAGAAAGAACACTCACACGAGAAAAAGGTTTTTTCTCGTGTGAGTGTTCTTTCTAAGTGTTTTACTTTATTAAGTGCGTCACAGCTAGTGACACTGGTGTATTATCGTTAAAACATAATTTAAATGGCACAGGATGTGGTCAGTCACGCTTTTGTCTTCATTAAACCATTACGCTCACTTATCAATGTATAGAATTGAGTTTTAGTTTAGCAGTTATTTTCAACCGCTATGCATATTTTTAATATTTTTCATGGCTATTGGAAAGCAAATGACACACAATTTGGTACTCCCAAACCATGTTTTGAAGTGTTTTCAACCAAAGGACTTTTTGATAATGGCTTTTTGATGGTTAGTTAGAATAAGAAAAGGGTGGATTTAAGCAAAGTTATTTGTAATCATGAATGCTTGTGACTTCTACAAAGTTAAGCTTAATACCATTTCTTACGTCAATTGGAAAAATTGTACCTTCAAAAATGATAACAAGTTTAAACAACAGTGAATTCTAATGAGTTGCAGTGTAAATGTAATACCAAAATATGCTGTCTACCCGTCAATTTGCAGGATACGGCCTGACGGAAACTGCTGGCGTGTCCGCTCTACTCCCGAATGGGGCTCACCATAAAATTGGATCCTGTGGTGTTCTGGCGCCATTCACGGAGGCAAGAGTGGTCGACGACTCGGGTAAGGGTTTGAAATCCAATCAACGCGGCGAACTCCTGCTGAAGGGGCCTCAGGTAATAACACTTGACGGAAAGGTCGTAAAGGTTAATTTGATTCAAACTCAAATAAGATCCAGGCAAAAATAGAAAGTTGAACACAATTCCCCACAGATCATGGAGGGATACCTGAACAATGAGGAGGCTACGAGGAAAACTTTGGATTCTGAAGGTTGGCTGCACACGGGAGATATTGCTTACTATGATGATGATGGATTCTTTTACATTGTGGACAGGATAAAGGAGCTGATCAAAGTAAAAGGGAGTCAGGTATGTGTGAAAGAGAGTTGGAGTCAACTTGGAGTAAAACTTCTTGATAAATCTATTGCTGTATCATCATAGTATAGTTTTTGTTTGCATATGGTTTCCGTATGTTTGAAATGACGAGATTTTCCCGCATGAACAGCAAGCTTGATACGGAGATATATTTCTCCCCAACGACCCCCTCCCTAACCCCTTCTGGCATTTTCCACAATGTAATCCCTTTATCCTGACCCCCACATTCCCCTGACCCAACCCTGCATCACTCTCTCTCTCTCTCTCTCTCGCTCGTACTCCCACAGTGACCCTTTCCAATTGTTCACATGCTCCCCCACGATGATGCCCGTTCACTTATATAAGATTCACCTTGACTTCAGACTTAACGTAGAGGAAACACATACGAATCATTTACGGCGGTCCATTAAAGAAGCTAGGCTTTATCAGCCGAATAATAGGAATGTTCTCCGATGAAAAATTGAAAGAGAGATTCTACCTTTCTCTCATTAGGCCACATCTCGTATAAGCCGCGAGAATTTGGGACCCAGCAAAGTGGAATTCAATTCACGAAGTAAATAAACGTCAAAGGAAAACTGCACACTTTGTGAAAAACTGCTACGAGTGAATAGAAAGTGTTACACAGCTGATGGAAGGAATTGGTTATGACCCGTTAGAGATTAGGGAGGCTACACAAAACGAATAGATTGACTGAAAAATTCAGATCAGGCGAGTTTCTGTATGACACGGAGAATATTATTTCCACCCCGCACTATATCTATAGAATTGATATAAGCGACAAAATAAGATAGGCACACTGCCCAGTTCACTCCTGTTAGGAACACACGTTCGTCGTTTCCTCACACCAACATAAGACATATCGTTATACCATACAATTCACCGCTGTTATCTCTCCCCTCTCCCATTCCCTCACGTTTCATGGCTGGCGTCCAAACACCCCCTGCCACACACCTCTGAGACGGCTTGCAGTAGTGATGGCCCTAATAGAGCACAATAGTTTCACTGCAACTGTTTCCTAACCAAAACAGTTCCAAAACAAAACAGTTCCGTAAGACACCCTGTTGCGGAAAACAGCTAGAGGCACACCAAACAACAGGCGATCGATCGGCGCTGTAAGAAACATGGCTAGTACATAGTTCTGAATTTTATTTAATAAGAAATATTTCACTGAAAAAATAAAACAATTTCATTTGGATTCATGAAAGGTAGGCACTTCACAGTTCTAATGCTATCTGGAACGGTCGGCGGACATGTGATGGAGGAATAAACCAGCACCTGCCTGCAACAGATTCAAGTCCAATACATTGTGACTTATAACCGCGACGCAGCCACACGTGCAGTGCAACTGGAACGGAATGGAAGACGAAACAGTCAGCTTCAGCAATCAGTTTCCGCTGCACAGCACATAGGGCAACGTCGCGGCTGCGGCACGATCATGAAACTAACCTGTTGTTTGCGACAGTCGTTTGAAACAGTTGTCTGACCAAAACAGTTATGGCTGCAGCTGTTTTTCTGCGACAACACTTTACTCCACCACTAGCTCGCTGGGTATTATATATATAGATGTAGATGATACAAAAAATGCTTGAACTCATATCCCTCCTACGCATCCAGGTGATTCGCGAATCCTTCCCGAGAGAGTGAGTGTCCATTTGCAATTTGATTACTACACGCATTGTGAGCGGCGACGTGACGTAATGAGCCTCTCGCCCTCCGCAGGTGTCGCCGACGGAGCTGGAAGCGGTGCTGCGCAGGTGCCCGGGAGTTGGCGATGTGGCCGTGGTGGGCATTCCGGACGAGCGGTCCGGCGAGGTGCCGGTCGCCTTCGTGGTCAGGAGCCAGCAGGGCCAGGGGCTCTCCGATCGAGACGTCCATGACTGGATGGCCGACAAGGTGGCGACCTTCAAGCGACTGTCGGGAGGCGTTCGCTTCGTGGACGCGATCCCCAAGTCCCCTTCCGGCAAAGTACTCAGGCGTGAGTTGATCAAGCTGCTCCAGTGACAGGAGATCGACCGTCGCAGGGGGAAACAAGCTCGCCCCGGGAAGCTCTTCGACCGACTGATTGGTTTCAATGTTCCAAATGCAAGTGACTGTGACGTGATCCTACGAATATCTGGAATATGTAATTGGTTTAGTGTATCCATTACGGAACTTTTCGATTGTTTGGTGTTCGAGTGATGTGTAGAGCATTATTGCCACACTTCACACCTCATCGACCTCGGCTGGTAGAGCATGTTATTGATCACGAAAAAAATGAAGCAACATCGCATGCAATACTACACGACAAATATCGCTCGCTATGTCCCATAATTACTGCTATGGTTTCGGCACATCAACAGAACGATTGCCACTTTCCCACGATATTAGTGGACATCACATAGCAATTTCAAGGGACTCTTGCCCACTCTTCCTCAGTGACACGTTCCTATCCAGCCCATGAGCAATCTTTAAAATGAGTTTCCTCGAGTGAAGAAAGTTCTTTCCGACGCGCTGTGCCTCCGAAGGTGATTGCGGGTGCTGGCTGCTTGCTTCGGCGACGCTGTGCCTCGGAAGGTGAGCGAGGACTGTCGGGACTGGCCAAAGGAGACGACGCGGTTATAATTGTTTGGACGCCGCAATCGGGTGCCCTGGGTTTCGAAGAAACGAGTAAACGCACTACCTCAACTATGCGCTGTGCCTCCCTTGGTCCGCGATCAATGGAACCGTGCGAACTTATCAGTAGTCGTCGACGCACTTCATGAAACGTCCGAAGGAATCTTCAGACATTTGGACTGTAGTGAGCGAACAAGTTCACCGAATGACTGAACTCCACATAAGTCCTCAACTTTTCTTCCACTTTACCGTTACCAGATTGTGCCGTGGCTCTGTACATTCGAAGCCCCGAGGATACCACAGGGATGTGGGAGATACCACCTAACACCCCCAGCCACAACATCGCTGGGACACTTCACAGGGGTAGTATTGCGTGAAAAGAGTTAAACCACGGACCTTGCGCATCCTGCCATGTTGTAAAACTCAAAACATTGCCATTATCGCTTTGGTACCACGTAAAGGAGGAACGATATAAATTAATTCCTGATCGAGTAACTTCTTAACGCCATTAGGCTGCAGTGTAAAGTTGCTAAGAGATATGGTGCATCACATCAACTTGTTTCGAGCCTTAGAAGCATCTATTAGCGTGATAATAGTAATAGAGTTCCCATGCACTTCAAAAATAGTCTGCTAAGTAGACGAAACTATTTAATCGAGCAAATACATCGGATCAAGCTGTTTTTTTCGTATTTTCTTATTCATTCATTCATTTTTATTTTCGCTATTCACTCATTACTTGAGATAACTACTTCATCTCATAAACATTTTAATGGAGGAGAAATAAATGTATAACAAATGACATCCAGTTTTGGCAACTAACGGTACGGTAGGTCGGCATGGTGGATACAATTATTCACGACATTTACATACAATGGGCATCATATTTGGTACTCAATTCATGAATATTATTCACCAAAGTTGGTTACTATTGCGAAATTAAAGGCTTCATATATTACCACTGAAAAAACGCCTAGAACTGAGCAACTTCTCTGCGCACCGACATGGAAACCATCAATGTTTCGAGTACCAAGTACAACATGGGAGGATGCGCAAAACCGAGCGAAGCTAAGGTTTCAATTTTGGCCGCTTGATGGAGCCCTGTGGTACACTCCCTCCCTCACCCTCCCCCTCACACAACCACCTAACCAACGGGTAGCTCTCAGCGAGGGGCTGATATCAAAGGAAGCACCTCAGCGAATCCACTGTTGTAGCTAAAAGAATATGTATTATACTGACAAATTCATGTGCACATAAATATTTGCCGAAATCCTTTGTTACATTCTTCCGAAACCTCCCGATGATCTACACAATTTCTCAAAATTCAAGTCTACTGCGCAGTATGTTCTGAAACATAAACATCTCAGTACTCTTGGTGAAGTTCTGATATGTTTTTGAGTCCAGAAAATGAATGGTGAAGCGAGGCCGGTGATTGGTCACTGTTGGCACGCGAACCGGCCATCGCTTTGAACGGGGTGCGCCAATGGAGTACATTTGTCCATCTCGCGTTGCATCGCGACAAAGGTAGGTGGGCGTCGAAGAACAGTCGGCTGGGGTGAAATTCCAGTTCACCACGTCCAAGGTAAGGTCAATCATTTGGAACGTTGATTTTCGATGCGGTTTTTTTATTTGGTTATCAGCCCTCTGGCTGGCTGGCAGATATCACATTCCTCCATAGGTCTCTATTCTCTGCTAATCTTTTCATTTCGGCATAGGATGTGCAGCCGACGTCTTGTGTTATTTGTCTGATATATGTCAGTCTTGGTCGGCCTAAACTATTTTATCCGGGAATAGTACCCTCTCTATCGTATGGTCGAAAGCCAGTCCTCGTGCCGTAGGATGTGTCCAATCCATTCATCTCTTCTCCGTTTCAGGCTCTCCCAAAGTTTAGGATGTTCTTGAATTTTTTGAAAGACCACATTGTTGGAGATCTTATCTGTCCAACGAATTTTCAACAGCCTCCTATAACACCACAACTCAAATGCTTCCAGCCTCCTTCGTTCGTCTTTCCCAATAGTCCAAGTTTCAGAGCAATACATAATTAGGACACTCCACACAAACACTTTGAGCAATCTTTTCCTGAGGTTTAGACTAATATTGCTTGTTGTTAATAACCTCTTCTTCTTGTTGAACGCTACTTTCGCCATATTCACCCGGTTAGTTATTTCTCGTTTGCTCCTTCCATCAGCTGTTATTTTACTGCCTAGATATGTAAATTCTTGGACACTTTCCAGTTGCACACCATGAATGAAAACCTTTGTATTAGCATCATAGGTTTTCCCCACTTTTGAGTATCTTCGTCTTCGTTTTGTTCAGTTTCATATCATACTGGCCACCAAGTATAGTTTCCAATTGATTTAGCATAAATGTAAGCTCTGCTTCACTCTTTGCAATCACGGCTATATCATCAGCGAAACGTGGCATACCCACCAGTACTCCCTGGTTCTTTACGCCCCTCTCATCTCCTCGATGGTCTTTCCAATGTTCTCTCACCTCACCTAACCCTTTTTGAATATACATTATTATTTAGTTATTTTCTTTTTAGCTATTTAGTCATTATTTTAGTTAGCGAGTTATTTTCTCGGCGACTCGGCGAGTTATTTCCTCGCTTCTGATGCGTATTCATTTTTTCTCATTGCCACTTTTGCTGAAATGCCCGATGAAATGCTCCTAAATTAGATTTCGGTGTATCAACACCCAATAAAACAAAATTTTAAATGCAAAGATTATTTCGCAGGTTTTGAAAACACCTCAGAATTATGAGTAAAATTTCAGGACCAACAAAATTGGTGGCCTTGTTGAAAATTCACTGCGACTCTTCTCGGAGTTGGAAATAGACGTTATAACCCATTTCTACAAAATATGGAACTTCTCTTTTACGGGATTATTCCCGTAAAAGAGAAGTTCCAACTTATAGCTAGGTACACTAATGTTTACGGGAAATAATGCAAGGACTCCATCAGGATCCGCATAAATTATACAAAAGTGTTGAATACTCTCACACGCTTGCCAGCAGGGTATTATTCCAGCATAAAGCATGAAATATTGACGGAATTTTCGTTGAGATGTCATTTGATGCAGCCAAACCTGCTTTCGCCTTGGAGGTATACACGGCGCCCTCCACAAATCAAATGATGGTTATAAGCAGCAGTTGCAGTGGAGAAAGGACCAAAACAAGGAACATATGGAAACGGGGAAAGTTATCCTTGGCTCATTTACATTATTCATTAAAATTTTGCCATATAATTATAGAACAATTGATTTTGTCTATTCTGTCCTGCGGTTTTGCTGAAGTGTTGAACGATCAAAAAATGAGGAATTCGAAAATAGTGATCATCGCGGATTAGGATTCAAACTTATCGTTTTGTGTGCGTGTGGTCGCAGAGAAATAAACTCAAACCCATTGATCAACTCCGGGTACGAATAATTGGGATATTTCGTCCATTATGCACCGAAAAAAAGTATTCTTAAAATTAGTTAAATCAATTCTCTATAATAAATAAATAAACTCTATCAACTAACGGATTTTCCGCTACAATATGGTAACCAAGGTATTCCTCTTAAGTGTTAGAGGAATTTCCTCTCCGGAGAGGAATCCTCTCATACTTAGAGGATCATATTCAGTATAGAAGTTAACTTCCTCTAGATTGAAGAGGATTATTCTCTCTTAATTTTTAATTTTAACGCTTTTGCGAGTAAGAAATTGCGTGAAAATATTTTTAATGAGAGTTACGATGATGAGGGAACAATTTGTAAAGATGTAAGCGGAAAAACTGAAAAAAGAAAAAAACATATTTTCCACCCCATAGTATCGACCCTCTAGGCATCCGCTCCACTTACAACTACATTGCCACTAGTCTAACGTTGCCTGAGAGATAGAGGCAGTTCGCAGGGCTTAAATTCATTTTCATAAATTCTCACTTGAAAGGAATTTTTGCAAGTTAATCGTGAGGGTATGGAAGAAGCGGAAGGTATCACATTCTACGCAACTTTAATAGCAACAAGGGGAAACCGTCAGAGTGGAACAATGAATTACTGTTCAGAAGCAACGGACGGAAAACCACAGGCCTACACCGTCACCTAACGATAAATCCGCCAATTTTAATTTTTTTTCGGTGGTTTTACGATAAAATTCCGGATTTACGCTAATTGGCCATGAAAAACAAATCAATGCACATACGCCTGCCTACTTTCAAGGTCATTTCTTAACTATTATAGACGTAATGGGTTAAAACATTCAAGGATATTACGAAAAGCCAACGTTAGAACCATGTTACCAGAGAACTATGAGGAATTGAAAAAGGATATAACATGCTGGGGGAGGGGGAGGGCAAGGTATATTGAAAATTAGATGGACTGGAAAAGAGAAAGTTGCCATTGTCAGCTGACCACGCGCTGATCTGATTTGCCTGGGTCGCGTATTCTTCATCAGAATAAATCCTCTTCCTTTCCACTTCATACGCGACATCTTACTTTAAGGTTATTAATCTTGGATTTAACGGAATATTGGGAGAGGAATGTCATATCAAAAGGAGACATAGATCCTCTTTAAGGAAGACAAATTTTCTAAAAGTAAAAGGAAATTCTGAGAGGATTTGAAAAGAGGAAGTGCCCTATAAATTTCATAATAATGATTATAAAATAAATAATAATGGTTATAATTTCCAGCTTTTTTTGCCACCTTTTTAAAATGCCTACTACTAAGGAGGATTTGTAGCCGTTGGCCAATGCGATGTGTCTGATGGTGTTTAATTCTTTGTCAAAATTGTCTTTAGAAAGCGGAATATTTAACACTCGGTGGATCATAGAGTTAAAAGCAGCTGTTTTATGGGACATTGAGTGGTAAAAAAAGCTAGCCATACAAAATATCACTTCCGCCCAGGTTTGCAAGGAGAAGAAACAAAGGTGGGCTAGGTTACCGTATCTTGGCCAGGGGTCTTACAAAGCAGCTCGTAACTTTCCAAGGGACAAATATAAAGTCACTTTTTACACTCCGCTCACACTGAGGGACATATTTAATAATTCCAAAGACCCATACGATCCCATGAAGAAATCCGGGGTATACGAAGTGACTTGCAACACGTGCGAGGGTGTGTATATTGGTCAAACGGGGCGAAACTTTGAAACACGTATCAATGAACATAAGAAGAGCTAAATACCACTGTTTCAGGCTGGATATGGTGGAAGTTCTCGATATTCATAATGAATAAAGACACTTGGTAATCTTCCACAGATTTATTTATTTGACACGACGCGTTTCACCACACTGTGGCATAATCATTTATGCCACAGTGTGGTGAAACGCGTCGTGTCAAATAAATAAATCTGTGGAAGATTACCAAGTGTCTTTATTCATTATGAATAAGAAGAGCTATTCAAAAAGTGATCCCGAATCCCACCTTGCCAAACATTTGATAGAAGGAGTCCCATAGAACAAACTTTGACTTGAAGATCCTTCATTATGAGAAAAGGGGACGACGCCTGGACACCTTGGAGCAGTGGGAGATCATCAAGAGAAAGAAGAAGAAAATGAAACTTCTCAATTATGTAGCATATGATGTTCACTCGCCCATTCTATCCTTGTCCACCTGGCAACCCAAGCCTGTTCTTCCTTTCCCCCCCTTCCTCCTCTTTCCTCTGCTTATCTCCACAAGAACCCCCCCCTCCCCTCCCCCAATAGGCCACACTCCCGAATCCTCGGGAAGGTCACATGTCATTTGACAACACCCCCCCTCCCCTGTTATTCACCTTCAACCGTCCCCCTCCCCTTCCTTATGACTACCTCCTTGTTTTGTCAAGAATCCCCCCCTCTTTCCTTTGCTCCTGTCAATTAAATAAAGCGGAGCGTAATTATAGTGCTACGGAGCGGGAGTGCCTCGCAGTAGTGTGGGCCATAAAATACATGAGATGTTATTTATATGGCAGGACCTTCACAGTTGTCACAGATCATAGACCCCTAAAGTGGTTATTTTCGCTGAAGGACGCGTCGTCACGGTTGACGCGATGGTCTCTTATTCTGAGCGAATATGCTTTCGAAATACAACATCGGCCCGGGAAAGTACATCAGAATGCCGACGTGCTGTCTCGTAACCCGGTGGTGGTTATTCAACCTCCGTTCGAACCCGTGTGGGATCGGCAATTGATACGGGACGAGCAGGCAATGGACTCATGGTGTAGGAAGGCTAGGGATCAAGTGGGGAAAACAGGAGGGAAGAAGAATTTTTATGTCGATCAAGAAGGGGTCTTGTATCGCGAGGGAGTAAAAGGTGAGGAGCAATTGGTTGCTCCCAAAAGTATGAGAGAGAGGGTACTTAAAGCGTTTCATGACTCACTATGGGCAGGTCATATGGGAGTGAAACGCACCCTGGGAACAATACGGGTCAAGTTTTGGTGGCCAAAGATGCTACGCGATGTGGTCAAATATTGCGCACGCTTCCATTCGTGTCAACTGCGAAAAGACCCGCGTAAACAAAATCGAGCACCCCTGCAGGCCCTACCAGAGGTGGATGGTCCACTACAGCGAGCAGCAATGGATGTCGTCGGTCCGCTCCCAAGAACCGATAGAGGACACCGATATATTCTTACCTTCCAGGACGCCTTTACGAAGTACCCTGAAGCCATAGCTGCCATCCCGACCAAAAGGCGGAGACGGTAGCCAGGGTATTCGTCGAGACAATAATTGCGCGTCACGGTGTTCCGCGGCAATTACTAACGGATCGCGGTGCGAACTTCACCTCCCAGCTCATGAGAGAGGTATGTAAGCTGCTTAGAATAAAAAAATTGGAGACCACAGCTTACCACCCCTCGGGAAATGGGCTAATCGAGCGAAGCCATAGGACGTTGATGGACATTTTATCGCACTTTGTCGATAAATATCAACGCGATTGGGACGAGTGGTTGCCATTTGCTCTGTTGGCATATAGAAGTTCACCTCATTCCGTTACCCAGGAAACGCCCTACTTCCTAATGCACGGACGGCATATCGAACTGCCGTTTGATGACATTACTTCCCCCGCCTCCGTCAATTATGCGACAGACAATAATTACGCAGCCGAGCTCCAAGCACGGCTAAAACTCGCTTTTCAAACCGTCACGGAAAGGCTGCGAGTCGGACAAGAAGCGCAGGCAAAGGAGTACAATAAACGTGCCACGGAAGTGTCGTTCCGTCAAGGCGACTGGGTGTTTTTGCGCAAAGACGCTACACGGCCAGGGACCACTAGGAAGTTGGATAAACATTGGGTAGGACCGTATGAAATCCTAGAACGGACCGGGCCGGTGAACTATAGGATTAAAGGTGTCCACGGGGATAAGGGTCCTCAGAAAGTGCATGTAAACCGATTAAAACAGTGCCAAGTGAGTGAAACCCCTCCTACCCCTACATCTCCTCCCCTACCGGCCGAAGAAAAAGTGAAAGGACGGCGACGAGGAAAGCGAGAGCCCTCCCCTTCCCTTCCGCCTTACTGTGTCGTCCCAGGTGTCGAGTGCGGAACTAGCCCTTCTCCGCCACCGCCCCCTCCCTCACCATCAGACCCCCCTCCCCCGCCACATCGGTATCCCCTCCGCAGCCGAGGACCGGTCGAGCTGACGGGGGAAGTGTAAACAAAGCGTGATGACGAAGTGCTGGATGTCCCACGCGGAACTAATTATGAAGAAATTTTGTTTGTTTTGTTTTTATTTTATACTCCTGACGAGTATTATTTAAACAACTTTCTCATGTGTTGGTATTTGTGTGCAGTTATCGGTCATATTTCTCTTTTTAACATGAACTTGCTTTTGTTCTTATTTCTCTCTTCTGTGTCGGGCTTTGCTTTTAAGCGGGGCTAAAATAATTTCAAACCCCGGGACGCGGTGTGCGTCCGCATAATGTGATTTCCTCTTCTGGTAATTGGCTCATGGGACTGATTATCCTAGATCGCCCGAACACATTATTAATTTATGTTTTTCTTTTAAAAAGAAAATTTCACCACGCCAAAGGACAAGTAAGATGGCTCTCTGGTGGGTTCTGATGACAATGCTCTGCTACACGACTAACGGTGACCCTATGAACTCGACAGAATTCGTGGGAAGAGGGGTAGCATTCCTTGAGGAGGGAAGCTTCTTGTTAGCCGGGGAATGCTGGGCTTTTGCGTTCGATGTAGACATAGAACAATATTTACAGACGACGAATCACTTAATGGCGGAAATTCAGACAGTCTTAACCGAGGGACGAAAGGGGAATGCATCTGGAGGTGATAATCGGACCGCTCTCACCGAAGACTTCCAACAGTTAGCGCAAAAGATAATCGAAACAGAAGGGAAACAATTAGCAACAGAAGTATCCCATATTCTAATAAAACTATGGAGCTTTGAGGAAACCTTGCAGAGGGAGAAGCGGGGACTCCTTAATTTCGGTGGAGAAGCATTGAAATTCCTTTTCGGAACCCTCACGGAAGGGGACTTAGCCTCAATTGAAAAAGAGATGGTGACAGTGAGGACCTCCACCCAAAAGAGCATACATCTGATAAAGTTGCAGGCGACTATTATCAACTCAACGTATGCTCTAGCTAGAAGGAACGAGCTAATCGTCGCGAAGATTAGTAACGTCACTTCACGGTTGGCGACCGAGCTGGCCCTTATGAATTTGGAATTAGGCGAAGGCATCCGCGTATTATCCCATAGAATATCCGTCACCCTATCCATTTCCGCAGGGCTACAACAATTGGAAACCGTATTATCAGAATTAAAATCGGAATTAAACTCTTTTGCGCAAGCATGGGAGGGTACAATTCACAACCGTCTAAGCCCATATTTTATTCCCCCCTTACATTTATTAGAAGCTTTAAAACAAGTGCAGGCAAAGTTGTCCACAGGCATCCGATTTCCTTTTCCCCTCACGCCTGTGGACATTTATTCCTATTATGCGACGGCGCGAGTCACATACGTCGTTCGCAATCAAAAAATAAGAGTAGTTGCTGAAATCCCACTGCAATCAGGGAATCAGCTGTTCAAATTATACCGAGTGGTGGTTTTGCCGGTCAGGATCCCAAATGTAAACGCTTCGTTGACGATCATCCCCGAAGCGTCTTATTTAGCGGTGTCCGAGAATCACCTTCGGCATATGCTATTAGATGAAAACGACGTAAATAGCTGCACGTCCGGGCCGATGACGATCTGCCCGCCGAGACGGCAAGTGACGGAGTTCCCGTATACGACATGTTTATACGCCATCTTTATGGGAGCTGACAAGGCGATAGACTGTGACACGAGACTGATTTGTCACCCCAGAGCATTGTTCCACAGAACAAGGTCCACCAACCGCTGGGTGTACAGCGTCCCGCGGAGGAGCCGTTTTCTTCAGAGATGCCCCGAAAGTGAGGAGGCCTTGAACGTGACGGAGACCTTTCTCTCCGACACCGGGGTAATAGAACTGCGGCCCGGATGTTCCGGCTACATCGAGGGGCAGGTGCTCACCCCCTTCTTTCACCGGAGCCTGGCCATCACCACCCGACGGAGGGACATATACATGCCGGAGATAAGAGACATTCTACAAGGCCCCCTCCATCACTAAATCAACAATCCTTCGGCGGAGAAACAGCGGAGGCTGGAGAACCTCGTCCACCAGTCCCGCCGCACCTTCGGGAGTCAGGGAGGTATCCCGGTGGAGCACATCCACGAGATGCTCCAAGAAGCAGAATCCCTGGAAGAAACGTCATGGGTACCATCCGTACCCACCCTCTCCTATCTCGGCCTGATCCTGACTATTGGGGCCGCCACTTGCGCAGCGGGCATCGCGATCTTCCGCCGGTACCGGAAGCGGTCGACTCCACCCCCGCCTGTGCCATCGGCACCTGAAGAGATGGAGATGTTACCAACTCCGCTGTAAAGTTTTTCACACAAAATTATGTTACAAAATTATGTTGTATTCTTCTGTATCTAAAGTAAATAAAGAGGGACAAGCGGTTAACTGGAGGGTGACACACCAACGAGAAGCTTTAAAATTAAAATGTGAGCAGTCTCGTAAAGAGGCTGCTCAATTTCAATACGGCGGGGAGTGGTGTTGTGACCGCAAATTTGGTCGCAAAGTATTTGCGACCAAATCTGGGTCACGGAAGTATTTGTGCCCACTCAAGAAGGTGGCTATACGGGCGAAGCGAGGCGTGGGACGGCTTAAGGCAATGAAAGCGGAAAGGAAATATGGCACATGAGATATTTGTGGAGAGAAAAGGGAATACCGACACCTCGGCGAACACTCCACTTCCTAAAATCAAAATAAAACATCTATTTGCGCCGATAGGTCAACTAGATGGGGGGGCATAGGACCTAGAGGGGCCAAGATTTTAGGTATAAAAACCTCAATAAACTAAGGGAATGCAGTTGGTGTTGGGGAAAGACTGCCGGTGTGTGTGTGTGTTCGACGAGCAGTGGTCAGGTGTCTCACCGGAATCTCCCGTCTCTTCGTGCCGTATTTCACAACTCTGTTGGCAGAATTAGCATAGAGCCCATCAGCTACCAATCTTAAGAAAAGGGCGAGAAACCTTTAGTCACAGAGTCGCAGCCGATCCGAACAGCCGCCTACTGCCCTCGTCGCTAGCTTCGCCCGCTTCTTCCTACTAATCAGCTTCTCGTTGCGGCTAACCCGAAGGTAAAAGTGCCTTTTCTCTTTTTATCGGAGTACAGCTTGAATCCAATCATTGCTTTTGGCACCCAAGGCAAGAACCCACGCGGCAATAACCGAGTTCGATCCCCGTCTCACGAGAGAGAAGGGGAGCGGACACAACACTCCTTTGTATAAATATTGCTATTGGAGGCATAACGGTTGCGGACCTGATGATGACGCCCTAAGGAGCGTTGAAACACGTGTTGTGTATTTTACATTAAATTTAAATGGACAGTACAATTACTGTAGTTTTTATTTAAAATGCTGTTCCACCATATATCGCCCGACACTGTCGAATTTACAAAGGTGATGAGTCCGTGGCGAAAATAATAAAAGAGGTGACAACAACCACTCCCTCAAGAGCGCGGCGAGTGTTATCCAAATGGAATATCTAATGATGGTAACACGGCCATACGATTTTTTGCGGATGCTAAGCTCTCTGCTGAAATCACTGGTAAGTGTTTCCTTAAAATGATTCAGTTTTTATTCTGGAATGTTACCTGTGAATTTGAAGCATGTAATTTTAAATTTTGTTAAATATCAGTGCCGAAGCAATTTTTCTAACGAATTTAAACTACATATAATATGGAGATTATACTAAATATGATGCCACGATCTTTTTTCAAGGAATCTAAAAAAACCTAATTAATCGGTTTGCGGTTATCCTGAAGGTATTGGCGAGTGGCCTGGAGATAAATGACGTAATATTTAGAGAATACTGTCACTCAACGGCGGATTTATACGTTTAGCTTTATTCATGGTATCATATGCCACCTGTCGTCCATAAGCTTGTTTGTACATGGATTAGCAATCGGCAAAGAAGCTGCCCTTTCTATTGGCCACTTGTCCGAGGAGGCAATGGAGGCGAGGAATAAGGATATAAGAAGATTCAGGGAGAACCATACCAGGAAATTTTCCAGGATCGCAACAAATGAAGACCTGTTTAGAAGATTACTCCTAACTTCAGACTGCTTGGTATGTAGTATTTCAAAGGTTCAAAGAAGGAAATTACTTCAATTACCTGCCGAGGTAAAGAGTTTACTAATCCTGGAAGAATTGAGTGAGCAGAGTGAGGATAACAGTGATGAGGGTTTGTCAGATAATGATTATGAGTGTATTTAGAATTTTTTCTTAACAATGACTGTGAAAGATAAGGAAAAATGTCAATTTATTTCTTTGACGGTTAAATAAACCCAAATGAATGGAAAACCTCATTAAAATTTTCGTACCAAGTTATGTGCCCGGTTATTTGATCCCCCACCTCGAAAAGAGCTTATTGCAATCGGAACAATAAATTTGGCGTTTAACTTGAGTTCATAGGAGTTATGAAATATTGTTTACGATATTTCAATATAAATATATGAAATATTTGTGGACGGTGCGCTTGTTGGAAGGAAGTGGACCAACCTGATAGCTAATAAATTCTACTCCCTTAATTCCGCGTGCGTTCTTCTGGTTTACGATCATCGCGTCCGCAAAGACAGGAGTATTGTTGTTCGGGCGAAGTGTAAGCATCCAAAATGCAAGAGATTCATCTTAACGATTATTGATGACGGATGTAATATTTCTGTGTCTTATTCGAAATCGGAGAGGAAAAACATGGGACGGGGAAATATTGTCGTCCCTTGTCGGGGACTAGTAGAGATGAAGCGAAAGGGGTTCTGCTGAAGGAAAAAGCGTTAGTTGTGCGAAGCAGAGCCATAAATGCAGCAGATGAGGACGCCATCGCCAGAGGCCACATTGTTGGAATACACTCATTGGATGTTTTTCGCCAGGTTCGTAAAGAAGGTAGAGCATCTGAGGATTTCAGCAACGACTACGTTCTTGATGTATTCGCTATGCTTTTGAAGGAGCACCAGGAAGGTAAAAGATATATCCAGCAGGTAGGACTTCCTCTTACCGTTAGATGTTACTCGTTGCAACAAGTTGAGATTCTTCGCTCCCTACGTAAAAATAGACTTACATTGTATGTACTTTGATGCAACTGGTCCAGTAGTGAAGAACCATCCGTCTTTCCGCAATCGCGTTCTTTACTACGCGGGAGTCATTAATGTAAATGGAATTCTCCTTCCGGTAATGGAACTAGTATCCGACTCTCATGACGCGGCAAATATTCTCTGCTTTCTGACTAAATTCGTTCATTTCGCGGTGACAAAGGGAGGCATGAAACTACCATTCTTTGACACTGTTGTCTGTGATTTCAGTTTTGCCATCATCAATTCCGCGGTTCGTGTTTGGACTCCCGCGCATTCATTATCCCGGTACTTGGAAATTTCTTACAATTTTGTTTACGGCCAGGTAAATGCTAAAATTGATGTGCCAATTATTATATGCTGCGCACACTTACTCCATTTAGTAGCTAAAGCAATAACGAAAGAGTTCCGCGACAAGTGATTAATACATTTTTTGAAAGTCATGGTAGGACTTATGATTCGTGCGAATGACGTCCATCTAGTTGAAAGTATATTCATTAAGTTTGCGATCCTATTAAAATCTGAAATGAAGGGGGTGACTGTTAAGAAAACTCTTCGGGAACTAAAGGAAATCGTGAACAATGCGGGAAAATGTAAATTACCGTTAGAAAGGAAAGAATTTAACATTGCGCGAGTTCCTAAGGATAGACTTTACAAAAGGAGTCCGTTTTATCAAAGAGTTGAAGCAATTTCTAAGGAAGTGAAAACCGATAGCGTAGGTTCGGTGAACGAATTTTATAGCCCTAGGTTTTTCAATTTCTTTTTGAAAAGATATATTCCATACCTTCCCCTGTGGTCTAACATTGTAAAGGGTAAAAACGCAGGAACAGGATTCGGACCCCGATTTAGCAATGCCGTTGTTGAAAACTGGTTTGGCGTGGTAAAAAAACTTAATTTTAGAAGGGAATCTACATATGAGACCGGGACGATTTATTCGCGCAATGAAACCTCATGTACTTTCACGAGCTAAGGAAATTAGATTGAAGATCCCTAAAGTCCAGAAAAGGCGCCGCAAGCGTTCCTTAGGAGAGGATGAAAAAGCGTTAATGGCTAAGGAGCGGTGGGGAAAGCGCGTAAGGAGAACAGGGAAACGGAAGGACATCTCTTTCCGCGCCGAGGGGATAACTTTGTATTCTGGGGATGAACTCGAAATTGCCGTAAAGTCACAGAGTTGCGTAAAACCAGTAGAGGACTTCATAGGAGGCAAGGAGTGTATTAAGGCGGGAGTTGAAATGCCCGTTATACACTGTCCCTTACAATTGCATGCAAACGGTATAGTTGCAGACCTTAAATATTACAACTGTAATGAGGGTTTTAAATAGGATTTTGTTTTAGGGTACTTGACTGGTAACACCCGAGTGTATTACGAAGATTTTTTTAACCTTATATTCTAGTAAATAGCTGTGCAATTTCATAATCGATGCTTTCGCGGCCGTAGTTTTGCAGGAAAGTGACGGCGAAATACTATATTTCCCCTGCGAAATTTCCACACATGCTCTAAATAAAAAGATGACCTCCAAGTCCAAAATTGTCAACGTTAATTTGAAGGGTAGGAAGTTACTCATGCCGTATAAAAAATCAGGAAATCACTGGTGTCTTTATTTTGCTGACTTTGACAATTTCATGGTGACGTATTTCGACCCACAAAGGAGCACCAGTGATCGGAAGGACTTCGTTAGATTTTTGGAATTCCTAAGGATGCGAAATTATGTGAGCGGGGAACACATTGGGAATACGGGATGGAAATTGAAGCCATTGCCTTTTTCTGAGCAAAGGGACGGGTATAAATGTGGTGTACATGTTTGTTTTCTCATTAGTCAAATTGCCGTCGGTAGGGGAATGAACGAGGACATTAATGCCGATGAGTACCGCGATAGAATTAAGGAAAGGTTATTGAAGGTCATGTTCAAGGTTGAAGAAAAATGTTCAATATGCGACAGGGGTACCATACAAGACAAGGGTTCTTGGGTTGCGTGTGACATCTGTTCGAGGTGGTATCATGTGAAATGCATAGACGACAATTCGAAAAGGGAAGATTATGAGACGAGTTCGTGGGTTTGCGATCCCTGCGCAATATGGGTGAAAATGAAAGGGGAAGAAAAGGAAGGTGCAGAAGTTTAAAAAAATTATTATTATTAAACATTAGACATTGAAACATTATTAATAAATTAGAAGACTGCAGGGGAGGTGAAAGGGAATACGGAGTTCACTGCCTTCGAAACCCGCTCCAGGTTACATCGGAATCGGGTAGCCTGGAGGAAGAAGAGGGTTACGAATAATTTGGTAGATGGTAACTGTCACTGCTAATCGATGCATCGTGGAGGAGGTAGGGCGTTAGGGCCAGTAGGGTCATCTCATCTACATCTACATCTACATATTACCCCGCAAGCCGCCTCAATAGGCGTGTGGCGGGGGGTGTTAGGACACCATGACAGTTGGAATGAATTTTTAATTGCTCGTCCTTTCCGTGGCACTTTTTCTCCGCACAGGCTTACATTCCTGTATGGGCAGGGATGTATATCTGGGTTTCTCATATGCCTACAAGGGATCTCTTTTCCGTAAGGGTAACTCCCTTTAGAAAAGAGAAACGTGTCTAGCTTATAACCTCTGAGGTGACGGGGAATAACCAGTGAAGAAGAGGCAAGACGTTAACACTCACTGAAGGAATCCCTTTAGCTAACAAACGAGAGAAAGGTCTGCCTTTTTTATTCTTCTAGTTCTCTACTAGGTTATAATAAAATAATTTAATGTAATTGGAATAAAAGGCATTGGTACGCATCCGTAGAAAGTTCATCCACTCCAATGTGATGAAGTTGGAGAATTGAGTCAAACGTAACATACATGAAAGGCCAAAGAAAAATTATTTCCCGTAGGTTTCAGTCCTAACATTTTAAAAAACCCTACAACAGTACAGAGTCATTCGTATGTACCTCACCTTCCTAAACACTTTGTTTCATCTGGCCTGAAAGTTACTAAATAATATTCTTATTTTTGTAAAGGCTCACGCCTGAGTCCAGGCAGTAATTATATGTTAACATTTGGTTAAATTATATTCTTCGTTCCGATACCGACTTGGAGCTAACTCCTTAGAAAATGTTTCCCCCCCCCCCCAATTTTCTTCCATTCCACACATATTTCGTCTCTTCATGAAAAATGTTGACATTTCTAAACACAATTTCTCCCTCCCGTTGATTTTCAACGGACATCTAAGATGATTATCTAGTCATTCAGCATAAATCAGTCATCTATAAAGCTATATGTTTTAACGTGCGGCCCCTTATTGCAGCACCGCTTAAAATATTGAATTTTACACTTGAAAATCCCATCCTGCGCATTGGTCCCTCCTGTCAGAGCGGCATTCCGCAATGCCGCTCTGACAGGAGGAGAGTATAAACGCAAGGATACAAAGGAGAGTTCATGGTGGTGTCTGTCGTAGGCATCAGCCTTCTATTTTAATGTTGTGGGTGCAATGTTTAACATACGATCCTTCAGGAAGCTTACTGAAGTAAAGGAGGGATTACGGAAGGGATGGTTCATGTCGAGGGTCTGTTGAAGGAAAAGCTAACGCTTTGTTTATGTTATCCTCAGGATCTACAATGGCGACCCCTACTGTTTTCGGTTACCAACTGTTAGGGGACTCTCACTTCGTCCGATTAGGGAATCGTTTAGGGTACCCGCTGGAAAGTGGTAAGATTATCCAATCCATATTTGCATAATTGAATTCCTACGTGTAGTCAACTTGTAAATTGTACATTATGTTATTCTCTTCAGTGCATCCACGGCGCATTGGGCTATACGTTTCTGGACAGAATGTCCAAGCATTCAGAGAGGCCGTGGAGAAACACGGCCCATTCAGCTCCCCGGTGTTGGTATTGATCGGGAGCAATGATCTCTGGAATGTAAGTAAACGAAATGTACCATGATTTCCATTAAAAGTCCGTTGAAAACATTGTAAACAACAATTCCTATGTTTCAGGGCTGCAAACTCGAAAGCCTTCGGGGGGCAATGAACGGGCTCCTTGTGTCCCTCATGAGACTGGCGCCAAGGGTGGTCGTACTGACCGTTCCCCCGGCGGCGTTTCTTTAATTCATCATGAAGAGTACATTACTGCCAGTATGTACAATTTATTTTAATAGGATCTCTGGACGGATAACTCCGTATGCAATCGGTATGTGAACGCTTGCTTCGCGTATGACTCGCGCGGGGCGGTAACGTGGTTAGCCGGCCCTGGGTGTCAAACCTGGGGAAATGAGTAAATTTTCATTAAACCATCATTAGGAGTACATTACTGCCAGCATCAACATTTTTTTAAAATGGGATCTCTGGACGGTTAACTTCGTATGAAGTCGATATATGGGCGCTTGCCTCGTGTGGGGCTTGGGCGGTAACGTGGTTAGCGGCCCTGGGTGTCAAACCTGTGAATATGAGTAACTTTACTTTAATCCATCATGAAGAGTACATTACTGCCAGTATCCACAATTTTTTTAAAAATAGGATCTCTGGACGGTTAATTCCGTATGAAGTCGATATATGAGCGCTTGCCTCGTGTGGGACTCGGGCGGTAACGTGGTTAGCCGGCCCTGGGTGTCAAACCTGGAGAAATGAGTAACTTTTCTTTAATCCATCATTAAGAGTACATTACTGCCAGTACGTACAATATACTTTAATAAGATCTCTGGACTATTAACTTCGTATGATGTCGATATATGGGCGCTTGCGTCGTGTGGGGCTCGGGAGGTTACGTGGTTAGCCGGCCCTGGGTGTCAAACATGGGAACATGAGTAACTTTTCTTTGTCATTAAGAGTACATTACTTCCAGTATCTAAAATTTTTAATAGGATTTTTGGACGGATAACTCCGTATGCAGTCGGTATGTGAGCGCTTGCTTCGCGTATGACTCGCGCGGGGCGGTAACTTGGTTAGCGGCCCTGGGTGTCAAACCTGGGAATTTGAGTAACTTTTCTTTAATCCATCATGAAGAGTACATTACTTCCAGTATCCACAATTTATTTAATTAGGATCTCTGGATGGATAACTCCGTATGCAGTCGGTATATGGGCGCTTACCTCGTGTGGGACTCGGGCGTAACGTGGTTAGCCGGCTCTGGGTGTCAAACCTGGGAATATGAGTAACTTTTCTTTAATGCATCATTAAGAGTACATTACTGTAATGATGTACATTTTTTTAAATAGGATCTCTGGACCTTAACTCCGTATGAAGTCGATATATGGGCGCTTGCCTCGTGTGGGACTCGGGCGGTAACGTGGTTAGCCGGCCCTGGGTGTCAAACCTGTGAATATGAGTAACTTTTCTTTAATCCATCAAATATAGTACTCTCCTGTTACTATCTATCATTATTTTCTCTACCGTTTCAGGACGTTTACAGTGGGGAGACCTTGACAGTGGGTATGCGTGCGCTTCCCTTGCGCCATATGTTGCTTTCAAATCATACTGGGGTTGATGTTGGCAGCACTGCCGTTTTTTTATGAGGTCCGAGCGCCTGGGCTATAATCACGTCACTGATGTAAACAGCCGGTGTTTGTGAGTACATATGTTCGTAAATTCATGATCCGGCAAACGGTGGCTGATGTTAACCAGAAGTGGAGTCACTTAGAGGAAACTTGTATTGTAGACCCGGAAATTTTCAGGTACAAGTAAAACCTTAGAAGCAATGGAAGATGAAACTGATCCATTCACCGTCTTTTCTAAATATCTCGAATCTCCTCGGTGTAAGGAAAATGTTAATGAGAGGAAAACTATTCGGGTAAGTTAATAGATAAATGACTTTTGGGAATAGGTTTTTGTACTAATTTTCATTGATAACGTCGTCCATAATGCATTTCTTGATTTTTAATATTTCCAGAGTTTTCTGCTGTTTCTCCAGTGGTCCGGCAGTGATAATATACGTATGAATTCACTGAGAAATATTAACATTATGCATTCAATGCTGAATGTCTTAGGCAGCGGCAAACTTCGTCAGGACAACCAGATTTTACTATCAACTGCTTATTGCCTATTATTGAAAAGTACCTTGGAGCATAAGGCTTGTGATGAAATACTGAGTGAATGTATTACTTTTATTACCTTACTCAGACTTCCTTCCCCATCTGGGTCGCCTGACTTCTCACTTATCATAGAGGATGCTGATTACTTCCGCATTACAATGTCGTGGTCAATTTTGCAATGTTTTGACGTTGATTCTCTGAAGACATTCTATGTTGCAAGTGCAGATCAAATGGATGATAAGAATGCGTCTCCATTTACAATTATTTTCAACCGATTGGAGGAGCACTGCAATAGTTTTACCAATATTACTTATCTCTCTTTTAAAATGATTCTCATTTGGTTGAATAGAATGGAGGAGATGTTTGTCCATAATTTGATTGACGAATGTACTTCCATTTTTTATTTGAAAAGGGTCTTAACAATTGTGAGTAGTAACTGGGAGAATTCAATCGCTGGCGTGAGAGAGAAAAACGTGGAAGTACTGAGAACAGTTTTCATCATTTTGTCAAAAATTAAACCTAACACTAGTTCAACCAGTGGTTGCTTGAATTTGTCCTGCTTTTTGGGCATAGTCTCAAGGGAACTACCATGGCGAATGAAGTGTAAATATCTTATGTTGACGTCTTTGCTTCCTCAGTTTGGAGTGAAAGAGGTAGGTGTAAAATAATTAAGTTATGACTTAGATTTACTCCTAATACAAATCCATATTGACTACGCTAAATACACTGGAATTCACATGTAATAAAGCTTTTCCCTTATAGGGGTTAATTGAATTTCCAAGTATTCCTAATGGACTGGTGTACAGTTTGTCTTGCCCTCATTTGGTGGCAGCTGGTGCAGATTGTTATCGAGGACTTTTAAAAGAAATGACCGAGGATCAGTGGCAGACAAATTTTTATGTACCTCTGAAAATGGTTATGATTGGGAAAGATAGGTAGGTTTTAATTAAAAGATCTTGATGAAGATTTAAGTAAACCACATTTATTGGACATGATTTATTAATTCTAGTTTTAATTTTCAGAATATCCCAGGGTAATTTAATGAGTTACTGGATGCCAGATACATTAAAAACCTTTCCTTTGGTTATGAATCAAATGCTGTGTGATATTTTGAGTGGAAGTAACTCATCTGCATTTTCTGTGGTTGCACTTTATAGAATTGGCCACAAGCGTGGGCTTTTGAAGTGGGAGCAGATGGATTGTGAAATTCTGATGAAATGTCTGATCCACATCAGAGAAGACATAAGGGGTGAAGCGTTTGCTGCTATTTGTGTCAGCCCAAAGACTACGTCACTTCCATCAGAAGGTGAAATAGAAATGGTGCGCTCATTTTTAGAAGAAAATGTTAATATTGACAGCTCAAAACTTCGACAGGTCATGGTCTCATCTTTTAAGGTATTCACTTGCCGAATAAGGGATGCGCAGAAGTTTTTGAGCATTGAGAACGATAGAAATGCAGTGGCAGATTCAGAGAAAGTTGCTGGATTTTTCTATTGGTTGCGAAAATTTATTGTGGACAACTTTGTGCCTGGAGCCAATTACCAGAGAAGAATTACTTCTTTGCATCTTTTGAGGATAGTGATGGAATGCTTCTGCCATGAGCTGGGAAGCGGATTAAATTGCTGGGACCAGAAGTCAAGAGTATGCATGAATGGTGACTGCTGGTTCAGACATGAAATCTGCCGCTTTAAAGGACGTGATATTTTTGCTGTACTCTTGAATTGCCTTATGAATTCTGCTGCTGATGTACGACATGTTGCAAGTGACATTTTGAAAAGACATTTTGAAGAGCCCTCTGAAGAGCTCTTTCTCCAGTTGTGGGAGAAAGCTTTGTGCATGTGTAGTTCATCATTGTTTTATGAAATTGAAAGTGGTGCTGTTTTGGCCGAAAGCCTTGCACATTGGAAATTATGCAAGATAAGTAATGCAGGAAGGACTAAAGAAGAAAAACCATTTCTGGAGATGTTGCTATCACTTGCCGAGGGACAGAAAGTTCAGCTCGAAACGAATGTTTTGAGAGGTGCAGCGAGCGCTCCTGTTCATGGAATCTTGAGTGTTCTCAATGGAATAATTTGCAGTCCTGATATTTTAGCTCACCTGGATTTAGATGGGGAACATGTGAAGAGAATGATGAGGTTAATTGATGGTTTGATTACCTTTGCTTTGGGCGTGCTGTCATCCAAACGAGATTCAGGAGGAGGTATGTATGAAATCTGATATTTTGAAGTATTTGGAGAGGAGAGACATTATTGTTGAAATATGTATCTGTTCTTTATATATCAGAATGTGGGAATTCCTGGGAGGAATGTTAATTAACCCTTTCGTGACAGGGACGAGGAAAATTTCTTTGCTTTGCCAGTACGGAGCTTTCACTACGCTAGGATCTTCTCAGGTACCTATTTCCCTAACTTGGGTTGGGGGCCAGAGGGGTGTTGAACCTTTTTCTCGGCCACTGGGTGGAGATAATCTCCTCTCATTTCCGCTTGGGGTGCCCATTACGGCATACGGTCGCGGTCAACTATTATTTTATGCGATGGTATTGCTAAAAACATTGTTGATACAGTCTCAATATTTATTTATACTGAAATGAATTATTTTGGTTTTACAATGCCTTTATAGCTTTTAAACAAAATTCTACCATTAATATTAAGTTCTCTAGCAACAAAAATTGTATCAATGGTTAAATAAATAATTTCGTCATTGTATTTCGCACTCGGAAATGATTTTGACGAGTATTAACGTAAAAAAGTATTATAAATTTAAAATGTCCTAATTCAGGATATTGCCATCATCAGTGAGCGAATCAAAGAATTGGTACTTAAAAATGTTAACCCTGTTAATTCATGAGATGTATGGTCTACGGAACTCTTTTTTTTTGGAAATTTATGCACAGATCACATTCATCACGTACGAATATGTAAAATTTTCCAGCCTTCTTTTTTATTATTCTTATTCATACTTTTCTTATTCCTAAAATCACCCAATTTTAGGAGTATGAAATTCTTTGAAGGGAATGTTATAACTTCAACATTTGTGTGTCTTGGGATTCAAAACACTGTTAGGAATCACTGTAATCTTTAGGCGGAAACCATTGACCAACAAAAACTGAACTGAAACATTCAGATGTTAAGATCAAATTAGCATGAGTAATTACAGGGAAAAATAAACATTTTAACTGACTAAATATATGGTTGTCAACTCATATAAAAGAATAACTTTCAGTTGTTTACCTAAAAACATAATAACTCCCTAACTAACTAAAAACTATAGAAAAAATCACTCCCTAACCCACTAAATAACTAACAAAAAATTAGGTCTGAAATTCCTTTACACACAAACTACGTTAAAAATAACGGTAGAACTCAGTTTAAAATTTTTAGTTGTAGAGGGAAACATAAGGAATGTACTTATAACCTTCAATTTGCAAATCACACAAAAACTTCTTTATTTGTTGTTCCACTGCACCAACAAGCAACTGACCTCAGACACAGCGCTGTGAGTGGGGCTCGCACTGCAATGAAGGGTCGAGATCATCCTCTCCCACAGACCGAAAAAGGATACCTACAGCGTCCCGAAAAGAAGTCCCTATTGACACACACCTTTTAGGCCTGCTTAAGGCTAGCTTAGCGGCAACGCCATTTTAAAACGTCGTTCATTCATTTGTGTAGAAAAATTTACGCCATGGTAAAACATCGTTCGTTGTGAAAGGGTTAAGGTTGAGCTCTGAAATTAGTCACTTCTCACATTGAGGTCTTTACACTACGTTGAAGAATAAGTATTTTTGTAATTTTCCACACATTTTTATTGTAACTGACCGGTTTCCGTGCTACATCATCAGAGTTCGAACTCATGATGATGTTCTGACATAGCCTTCCGTGGTGTTTCATGATGAAGTAATGTTGGTTGGTTTCCAGTGTTCCGCCAGGTTGTTTGTCTTCAAATGACGACAGTTTCATCCTTGTTCCAGGGGACATCTTCAGATCGAAGTTGTCCTCTGGAACGAGGACGAAACGGTCGTCATTTCAAGGCTAACAACGCGGTAGAACACCAGAAATCAACCAACATTACTTCATCATGATGATGTTGTAGCATGGAAACCGGTCAGTTATATTAATAAAGTGTGGAATGTTATGAAGTGCTATATTCTTCAACTATGCCATGATTCCGCGAAAAGTAATTTTGCCTTTATCATCTCTCATTAAATCTTTTCTCTAACTTGAAGATAGGAACATAAGAATTCCTAAAGTTAAAAAACTGGGTCAATTGTGTTAAGGAAATTATTTATGCGAACTGAAATGTGCAGGAAGGCATTGTTTCTTTGGTTTTAGAGGATTAAGTTACTAAGTCTCAATTGTGCTACTTTATATTTCATTGTATCAACCCCTACCCCAATATTTTCCAAAGAGCTAGAGACAAGTTTTTTATAAAGGTATTCTCTCTCTCTCTCATAGTCAGATTTTGACAACGTTGCCCTTAGCTGCTTTCAAGGCAGTGGTAAAGCATAGGCAGTAAGTAGAAAAGAAACTTATGAACAGTTCTAAATTTCCTTAATTCATAAATGATGTTGCTATTCCACATAAAGATGCCTTGCAACATGAAGTGTAATACTAAAATTGTCATTTTAACCAAATATTTTCACTGACCTATCTCAACTCAACTACGAAGCCTCCTGCTTTCTTACGGACAGAATAACTTAAAACCTATGAATGTATCAGCAATTATGTGTACTAAAATATGAAGTAATAGTTACAACCCTTCCCTTGAACTACAACCTTCCCTTGGTGGAAGGACTTGTGAATTCCACCTTGGGCAATGACCCTTGGAGCTGGTGTGGCGAGAGCATTTACTATTCACTCTGGGCCCTGGTATTGCCATTCATGTCAGATAGGTCAAAGGGTAGGAGCCAGACAAAAGGTAGTTCACCTGATGGTGTCACCCGTTAGGATTACTGTCGTACCCGGAGGCGGGGGATGCAACACCTCCGTGGTCGTCATCACACGAAATCCTTGCACAACATCGTCATCAGAGGATACAAGGGGTAGGAGGGAGAAGAGAAAGAGGTGGAGGAAAGCAGCGGTAAAAATAGAAACTTGGAACGTAAGGACAATGATGAGGGCCGGGAAGCTTGAGAATATTAAACAGGAAATAGAGAAATAGAGGGGAAAATAGATGCTTTGGGGCTGTGTGAGGTGAGATGGAAGGATAGCGAGGACTATTGGAGTGATAGTTACAGGGTAATCTACAGTGAGAGAGATGAGAGTCTATGTGGGGTAGCTATGGTAATGAATGCAAAATTGGAGATGAGGTTAGTAAACTTTGAACAAGTGAGTGATAGGATACTAGTGGTTGAAATAAAAGTTAACCCGGCGAATTTTGTACTTGTCCAGGTGTAACTGCCTGCAAGTAACCATAGGGAGGAAGTGGTGGATGGGGTGTACAGACAACTAGGGGAAATAATGAGAGAAGTCCAGGTCAAAAAAACCTGATAGTGATGGGGGAATGAAATGCAGTGGTGGGGGAAGGGAGGGGTGGATTTGAAGTGGGAGGCTAGGGACAAGTAAAGACCACGAAGAGAAGGGAGTTCAAATTTGTAGGAGAAATAAATTGGTTGTGACAAAGACTTGGTTTAAACATCACCACAGGTATACATATGCATGGAAAATGCTGGGTGGTACAGCTGAAGATATGAAGTTCATTATAGGTACATATGTCATATCCAGGGGCGGATGCGGGCTCAGATCGTAACTTAGTTATGATGATCTGCAATGTTATATTGAAAAGGCTCTGTGGAAGTAGGAGGATCAAGATGTGGAACTTGGAACATTGACAGGGTTGAAAAGGAGGGAATACCAGGAACTAGTGGAAAAGAGCATAGGTGAAGCAAAGTGGATGGGAACAATCTAGAGAAGATGGGAGATTATAAAAACAGGTGTAGTGTGAGCGACAGAGAAAACAATAGGAATGGTGGAAAAGAGTAGGGTTAAGAAGCAGTGGGTTACGGAAGAAATGATTAAGAAAATGAAGGAGAGGAGGATGTGGGAAAATGTCAACACCGACCGAGGCAAGAGGAAGTATAAGGAATTAAATAATAAACTCTGGCGAGTGACTAATATGGCAAAGGAAAACTGGTGGAAGGGGCAATTCAGTGAAATGGAAAAGAAAACGATACCAAAGGTTAAGGGCAAAACAGGGAAGATACATATTAATGGAACAAGAAGATATTCAGGATAGGTGGAGAAAATATGTAGAAGAGCTATATAGCTGTGAGAAAAGACCTGTGAACCTACATATATATGATGAAAGAACAGTAGATATGGATAACCTCGCACAGGAGTTATTTGGCAGCGAAATAGAGAGGGCATTAAGGGAGATGAAGGGAAGAAAAGCCGTGGGAGCTTACCGTTGGAGTTACTGATGAATCTAGGTAGTAAGGGGAGACACTCTTATTTCTAAAATATTCGTAGGATGATTTCAACATTTCTCGGGTTGCATCCGCGTCAGTTGTCATTCAGCACAACAGTTTCGCCAGCTATCCTGCTGGCGTCCTCAGGTGAAGGATGGCGAGAAGATTTTGGTCCGTCCTTATAAAGGCCAAGTTAGGCGCCAACAAGCGATCAATGCTCTGGCCAATCATGGAGCAGCATCGCGTTTGTGCGGGAAACTTACTACTCTCTTCCAAGCGCTGTGCAATGGGTATCCATCTTCTCTGTTAAAATTCTTTGGTGTTTTTATGATTTCTATAGCCTCTCTTATTATTCTCGGGAAATACCTGTTTTCCTTGGCTATTATTTTTGCATCTTCGAATTGTACGGTGTGTCCCGGTTCACTCCATGCGTGCTCTGAGATGGCAGATGCGTTGAATTGTCTATTTTTTGTCGCTCTCTGGTTTTCCTTCAGTCGAGTGCCCAAGGCTCTGCATGTTTCGCCTATGTATGACTTCCCACAGGAGCACGGCACTTAATAAACGCCTTCGGAGAGGGTTGATGGAACTCTGTCCTTGGCAGAATGTCGGCTATCTTGGTGACACAGTTAAACCTCGTGACCACGTCATGCTTCCGTAAGACCCTAGTGATTTTTTCCGAGGTCCCCGCGATGAAAGGGATGGTTACATAGACCTTTGGGTCCAGTCTGTGATGTTCCTTTCCTTCAGGTGCGGTCGTTGATAGGCCTCGCCTTTCTTCTCTCTTGGTCCTTTTCAGGACCATTTCCCTCCTGTATCCATTCCTCTGTAATGCTGTCATCAGGTGCTTTTTCTCGCTGGGCAGTGGATCCGAGTCGCAAATCTTGTAGGCTCGATTTACCTTCCGGTATCTTCAGGTACCGATCGGTGTGCGTAGGCTTCCTGTATACGGAATGTCAAAGTCTCCTGAATGCTGCATCGCATCACCATCCTAGCCCGAAGACCGCACTGGTAGCCACACTCGTAAAGCTTCTTATTTTCTCTATAATAAAATTCCATCGACTTATCACGGCCTCGAAAACCGTGATAACTTCTTCATCGCAACGTGCGTTAACTTTCGTGATAAGTAGTAAGAGAATACCGAGCACCACTGTGATTGGACAAGCCCTAACGCTAACCATATCACGAACGCTGTCACTGTCCCGGTCACTAAGAGAATACCGCGTACCGCAACGCGTTAGAACTGGCGTTCGCACTCGGTATCGCACTATACGAAAGAACCAGAATTAGGCCCCTGGAGAGGTTTCCTTTCCGACTCGGAGAGGTGTGCAAGTTTTTCCGTAAGATCCCACCCCGAATTGTCCGTCTCGGCGCGTCGAACCGCTCTTTCCGGATCTTCAATGACTTCCACACCGTTTGCCATGGCAATCGTCGTTCCTCGACGTATTCTAATCCCCTCGTCTCCCCAATTAGTTATCATTACGATCACCCGGTTTTTCTCACCCACCCTGCTCAGAGTCCGTGCAACGGCACACCCTTCCACTTCACTCAATCGGGGTTCTATCACAACCATTTCTGCGCCCCCTACCGCCGCGCGTGGTATAGTCACTCGAAACACCTTTTCGGACCACGGCGGTATGTACTCTTCATCTGAAAGAATTACGGTATGGTCCTGGTCCGTAGTGATCCGGAACGCACTAAATGTCTTTTCCGGAAGGCTGTTATCTACTCCGTCGGTCCCGTTTAGTGCTATTTATCGCCCATCTAGCTTCAGCGCCCTTCCTGGAATGTTGATCACGCATCCGTATCTACATAGAAAATCCAACCCTAAAATCCCTTCGAAACCACCCAACGTCTCGACTACTTGCATATGTATCGGATAGACTCGACCACCTATTTCCAAAGACACCGGCTTTTCACCATAACTCTTCAGCACCTGCCCCGCGACGCCTCGCATGCGGTATTGTGACGGCCCCATCCCGCTCTCGCTACATGATCCCCGCACTAATAATGAAACTTGGACCCCTGTGTCTAAAAGGAATGAGCACCACTTCCCTTCAACCACAGCTCGAACCTTCACTCCCGCACTCGCCTGGATGGCTGGGATCAGCACTTCCTTCACCAGGGGTCGGTGCCGTCGGGACGGAAGACCCCTTCGCCGTTTAAATTGGCCGCCCGGTTTGATGACCCCCTCCTGCACTCACGGGCAAAATGGCCCTCCTCCCCGCAATTGTAGCACTTTCCACGGCGTGGGCTGCGACACTCCCGGGCGATATGGCAGTGCGCCCGCAATTGAAGCACTCACTTGGGCCGTCACTTGGAACGCTCGGCGACTTGGTGATAAATTTCGCGGGGTCTTCTCCGTCTCCCGGATTCTTACTGCCGTTGCTACGGCGGCGTCGAAGCTATCAGGCATGGCGAGACGGCAAAGCCTGCCCAACTCACCTGATAGGCCTCTCAGGAAGCCATCCAAGGCCCGCTGATCAGCCTCGTACCTTATGGCCTCCATCCGCTCCGGTGTTCCGCTGATCTCCGCCGTCCGCACGTTGATTCGCCTCACGCGATCCGCAAACTCCTCAATGTCCTCACGAGGGTCCTTCTGAATGGTCGCCAGCAGCTCCCGGTGGAATCGGTGTATTTTCTTAGAGCGATATCGGTCAAGGATGAACTTCTTCCATCCTTTTTTGTCGTCGCTGCCTTACACTCCGTTCTCGTGCGCGCATATTCTGCCGCCTCTCCGCTCAGTCGGAGACGTCCGCGGCAGCGAGCGTTTCCTCGTCATTCCAGCCGCTCAACGAGGCCACCTACTGGACTCTTTCGAAAAACGCGTCGGCGTCGCCTTCAGGCCGTCCATGGAAAGGTTCGATCGTGTTCAGTAAGGAGAACTTGGTTATCGCAGGTGTGGAGGCGTCTTGCTTCCTTTCCGATGCGATCGTGGCCTTCAGTTCTTCATTCTCTAAGCCTAGCTGCTCAATCTTCCTTCCGAAATCATCGATGACGCTCTGTAGGTCGACATCTTGGCCCCCGAAACTTACGCGATTCGCCATTTCGCCTTAGGTCGTCTCCGCCAAATGCCCCCTGATCAGTATCAGTCCCACTTCTGACACCAGTTGTAAGGGTTCGCTACTTGATACCGTCAGGGAAGGCAGGATTATTTCGGAATGAAACCCCGCATTCCACATAATAGATTTATTGCCACGTTTGAACACTACAATGGCCAACTCCCATCTCGACACCGTTCGAGGAGAGGTCTCTCCGAGTCACGTTCTGCTCCCTTCAGCACTTTCCCACGGATGTATCTAGGGGGTGGTGTTGGAGGCGACGACTTCCTCCGGGGGGAGGTGTGGGTGGTAGACATGTGAGAGGCGAGAGATAGAGATTGCTTGCATAAGCGGGGGAGAGGAGGGAAGGTGGAGACGGAGGAGAAAGGCATTCAGCAGGGGCCGCTATCTTACGATATGATATTTTGAGTCATACTGCCAATTACCAATATCGACATGTGATATTAACTACATACCCGACTGCATAGTTTGCATTATATCTCATATCTACCTCTTATCTCATGCCTACCTATGTCTTGTCTAACTCGAGATTGAAAATCACACTTGTAGAAAGTCATATATATCTGGCCATTGCGTAAAAGGAACTACGAGAACTAATTTTTAAATGTTAATGCCATATGTTACCAAATGAATACCATCCAATCACGTTAACAGTTATCAGGCATGAATTAATTGAAACCTATGTTGTCACATTGGATGAATATTCAGTCAACATTAATGAGAGTAAACAAGATTATTTCCAATTACCATATGTTTTTGCTTGTCGCTGTGGCTGTGACAGCTATAACTATATCCATGCAGCAGCTAGAGGGAATTGTCAGCCAAGCAGCAGAGTATGGCTTGGGAGACCAGAGTGACACGGTGTGGGCGAAGGGACAATAACTCTAGCTGCTGCAGCCAAATTGCTCGTAGCAATGTAATATGGCCGTCACAGCCCAGGTCGTCTAGCAGCTGCACCACAGCATAATGTTCTGACATCACTTATCTTTGATACTACACCAATTCTGGCACTATCAATAGTATTATGGCTCCCCCAACCATAGCTTTGTTTCAGTGTGTATTTGTTTTTAAATTAATAAATAATTTAAAAAAACTTCTTTTAATACTTACTAGAATGCAAATATCACCAAATCATGGATATTCCTTGATGTGACACGGCACCCCACCTAAGCTAGATTTATTTTCAGAATTTTGACCCACATGGCTAAAAAGGTTCGCCATCACCCTTTTGGCGATCACTGACCTAGCAGAACAGGCAGTTTGATTGAACCGTTCATTTACTGATTAGTTAATTTCTTTAAACTGTTCCATTTGAACTGCGCAGTTCTTTGTTGTTATAAATCTACGTCCGTGGTCCCATCTCTAGATGTAACTCTTACCACCTGACGTCCCCAATTTAAGACGGACTTCAAAGTAACTCCTAAGTATATACAAATGTTATTTACTTTAGTAATTCACCCCCGAGATTTTACTGTCTACAAATGTTTGTCCTACAAAACCTCATTAGATTTTTTTGTATTTTTAACCATTCCATTTGTAGTTAAATTGCTTTGCAGCACTTCATCGTATTTGCTACTCACAATAACCCTGTAAACACGGACGTAGATGTAACACAATACACAACCCTTAAATAATACAATCATCTGCAAACATTCTGATTCTGCTATTAATATTTTTGGCGATATCATTACCATATGCATAGTAATAGCAGTAGAGGTCCAAGCATGATTCCTTGTGGAATGCCAGAATATATATTATTATTATTATTATGAGACAATATATTCCACCCTAACCCATTGAGTTCTATTTGTCAGGAAAGATCTTACCCAGTACACAATTGTTATATCCATTCCCATGTCAGCAAATATTTGAATTAGTGTTCAAGAAATTGATTCATGCCTTATTTTATGGAACCACATCATTATAAAATAAAGCGGAAATAACTTTGTCAGTTTCACACTAAATTTATTACCTAATTATTATAATAAATTTTGTGTGGAAATGACAAAGTTATTTATGTTTTATTTTATAAATTAGTATACTGTGATCAACAAGATCAAAGGGCTTGGAGAAATCAATGAAAATAGCATCTACATGTTTTCCCTCTTCTAAACAATCTGAAAAGTCTTGCAGGTGTCCAGATGACAACTGAGTTTCGTACGAAAAGTTCATTCAGAAGTCGTTCTGCCCTTCCCATGACCTATTTCTATCGTCCCAAAACTAGAGGAAACAAGGCATAACTGGTTGTCTCGTACTATTATGGTAACCTAGCTGTCTTCTTTTTGTGAACAATGAAACTTATGTTATAATTTCTTTTCCTCACAGATGTGCCTCCATCATTTGCAGAAATGGGAGTTGCACTTGACTGCGCTGTAAGTGAAAACGTCGAGTACTTAGGTGATTTTAAGATTGAGGAATTACCTGCTGCTTCAGAACTGGTTCTCAACTGCCTTTGGTTAAACCTCAAGGTGAGCTGCAGAAAATTGTGCCATATCGCTTGTAAATCTTTAATTTCATATTTAATGTGAACATATTGCTTTCCGGAGGGAGTTTCCTCTTTGGGTGAGGGCTTCCAAGGTTCTTAGAGTAAGAACCTTACTCTAAGAACCTTGAAGGGCTCCGAGGAAACCGATTGCTGAACTATCACAGCGACCAACGGTGTGGGATTTGGTGGTAAGGGCAGGCAGAAGACGGACTTGGAATGAAAGGACTTTTTTCATATGAGTTGTTAAAATGGAGGTTAGTAATTTTACCGACAACTATTGCCAGTGAATAATGCTGCTTGTATTTTTTACAGGTTTGCTGTATGGTTGCCAGCACTCTGACCGCTAACCTCAGTCAAAATAAATGGGGGCCTTTAATGAAAGAGGACGAGGTGGAGTATTGTGGTAATTTATTAATGAAAGTTTTGATGAAGTGCCGCCATAAAGGAGCAATTGAGTCGGCAGGCAAATCCTTATCGTCATTTGCTGTTTTCTGCGTGTCTAGTGAAAACCCAAAGCTCAGTGCTTTACCACGGAAGATGTTGAGTCAATGCTTGGAGAAAACTTTTGGGGAAAAGACAGGGAGGTCTTCTATCACTCGTCGATCGGCTGGATTGTCAATATTGGTGCACAAACTGATCGTAGCCGATGCAAAGGTTAGATTTTGAATTATTTATTCTGAGCGACTGCTCCCTTATGAATTTCTATTTTCACTTCTCTTCTGCTAAATTTCTCGGACACTGCTATAGCAAAGAAATATTTATTATGTAATAACTGTTACATCTAAATTACTCCGTTCAGTGTGCATTGAACATTTAATTTGTGTTTTTTTCTGTATTACACCTGAAGAAGAGATAATGGTGTGCATTACATGCTCCACAAAATTCCAGTCGTGAACTTCATGAAAATAAACATTCTGTTAGAAAGCCTTCTAAATGCCTTCAGAATTATTACAGACCTGGAGAACCGTAGTAAATCAAGGAAATTGAAAATGGCTCTGGAAAATCTGGAAAAGTCACGGAAAATGGGAACTTACCTGGAAATATACTTTCCCAAGTCAAAATCTGTTTGTTTTCAGTAAGTGAGCAGAGTACATGCCATTTTAGGCACTTTCTGTGTGTGTGTGGGCTTTGTGCTTTTAGTACCTTGTTTAAACGAGGCACTGGAGCTCTTATTTGGTCTTTATCAATTAATCATATGCAACTAAAATTAAATTTTCAGGTCCTTTTTCGTAAAATCATTATGAGTAGGACTATAGGCGTATCCAGGGTGGGGTTTTGGGGGTTGTAACCCCCCTCCCCCTATTGATAAAAAAAGTAAAAATGATGTGTTTAACACATGCCAATAGTACATCTATAGATCACCTTCCATAACTTAATAGAACACCTTCAAAATGTCATTTTAAGATGCATATTTTTCAAAATTCCCAGACCCCCCGTTTTACATGGGGGTATTCCATACCCCACCCCATCCCCCCTTCTAAAGGGAGGGGGGGTGGTGACCCCCCCTTCAGACGCTTCTAGAGTCAACTATGAGTAGGACGATGGAATATTTGTTTCTCCTCATATTGTGTATGTACAGGTAATGCCTTGCTAGCCACTCCCAAGTCATATATAATAACCTCCAGCATGAGTCTGTATAATCAAAAGGAATGAGCAACAGAATCTCTGGTCCATTGAGTGCCCTTATTTCCCTTTCAGTGGGAATATTAGGTCTCCAATTTCTGAGGAAACATGATTTTACCTTTGAAAGCCTTACTTTACATAGCAAAGAAATTTTTTCATTGAGAGGCCGAGGTAGTACACAGGAAATGTTGGAATTGTTAAGGATTAAAATGGAAGGGAATTCTTTATTTCCTGAAGAAGTTAAAATGAATGAAGGTAGGAGGACTAAAGTTGTTTTTGTACATGCCTCCGAATATATTTTATTCTTTGTGAAATGTCCATGTATTTTGAATGTGCTCTAATACAAGCTGACCTACTTCCTGTTAAATCACAATCATGCATTTGTCATCATCATCATTGCTGATCATCAACCCTAGACATGGCTTTCCACTCTATGCTTCTTTTCAGCTTGCCTCTTCACCTCTACATGTTTCTTTGCTGACTTTTCCAGGTTTGTAGCAACCCTGCGAGGGCATCCATGAATATTTGCCCTAAAAGTGGCGAAACTGCAGATGTCATGGCTAGTCCGTGTTGTTATTTGTAAAATTTTCTGCCGAAAATTAAATAGTTTTGCTACACCCAAATACGTAAAACACCACCGTGCACGTCATTGCTTGCCCCAACTACTCTGCTTGATAACCCCTCTTCCCAAAATCACCTCCTCTGCATCCCCCTATTCTCATTGTCGACCAAATGGGTACGTAAAGAGACTTGTGACTCCGAATATATGTCATCTGGCAATGATGCTCATGCATTGAAACCGCAGTCGACCTATTAAGTCGTGTGGAAGTAGCAAGTGTTTTCTTCAATCTGTAAGGTTTTTGTAGTTAAAATAATGTTTCTTCAGAAATTCAAGATCTAATATTCCTAACCAGGGAAATACCAGAATGGACCAGGAATACTGAAGCAGTGGCGGATACATATGGGGGGCGCAGGGGGCACGCGCCCCCCCCCTTACGGGGCCGCCCGCATTGCCGCCCGTGCCGCGCTATTCGTTTGTGTCTTTCGTCAGTCGACTCTGAGTCGAGTTATCGAGTAGTTGTACTTTCTTATGTAGCATGCACGCGCGTCCGCGTTATCGTATTTTATACGTTTCTATCTGGCACATAGATAGCTAACCTACGAGAAAAGTCGCGGCCATTCTAGTGATCTCGATACGTTATTCTGTCTGGCATTTGTTCGAGAAAAGTCGCGACTATTCTACTGTTTGTATTTGTTCACACTCCTTAAAAGTCTGGAAGCGAACATTCTGGCACCTAATGTTATCGAAACAACCGAGCTACATATATAAGGGAAGCAGAGTTGCTGCCAGGCATTCAGTTTGAAAGCTACAATCGTCGCGATAACTTGCATTTGAGTTTTTTCTGTTGAGTTTTTGACCCCTTGAGCGCAAATTGCACGAATTCTCGATTTTAAAACATAACGGGGAGGAAAATTTTAAACTTTTCTTTTTAGAATGTATGGGTCTCTTTTAGACGTGTTTCCCCAAGAAGTTCTTAAGCACTGGTTCAAGAACTCCTAAGATGACCTATTTCACTCCTGACATTCTCCAACTAAAGGAGAAACTTGTTTCTGTCCAAAAGTCAAATAGATCTAACAGTAACAAATCAAACAAAGAACTTCTTACCAAAGTACAGAAAGAATACAATCTGCAAGTAACCCAAGACAAAAGAGTAGCTAATTGTGAATACATCTCCAATTCCGACAATAAACGTAAGGCAGCATGGACTGTCATTAAAAAAGAGGCAGGCATAACAAAAACTTCTCCCAATCTTTCAATCTCTCCAGGTGACCTCAACAAATTTTTTATTGAGACAGTAGAGAACATAACTTCAACTACTTCTTCTGACCAAGCAAATGCTACATTTCTGTTAAACAAATACACAATAAACAAAACCCGCTTTAAGTGGAAATGGGTTACACCATATGAGATCTTAAATCTCTTAAAAAATCAAACAGTAAAGATATTTATGGCCTCTCAAATAACCTCATCAAGAGCTTAAATGAATCTATAATTGAGCCTCTCAGTATTATAATCAATACTTGTCTTCAATCTGGGGTTTTTCCACATCATCTTAAATATTCAAGGGTGACTCCAGTACACAAGAAAGGCAATAAGGATGACCCTAACTCATAATGCTCTATTTCAGTCATACCAATCATTGGTGAAATCTTTGAGGTAATTATTAAATCTCAGCTATACTACTACATATTTGGAAAATAGTGGCTTTTTTAGTTCATCTCAATATGGTTTCCGTAAAGGTTGAACTACCACACAAGCTCTTCAATGTATCACCAGTATCATCCCCAACTCTCATGAAGACCAATTATCTGTTGCTTTGACCCTTTGTGATCATACCAAGGCTTTCGATTGTGTTTCACACTCAATACTACTGGAAAAATTGAAACACTATGGGATCTCAGGAGTTGAGTTGTCTCTTTTCCAATCATATCTTTCTCAGCGTCAACAATGTGTTGAAATTGAGGGAGTGCAGTCCTCTGCCCTCCCTACTCAATATGGTGTTCCCCAGGGGTCTGTCCTGGGACCCATCTTATTTTTAATAATGATCAATGATCTTCCATACAGCATTCCCACAGATTCCATTCTCTACGCTGATGATACAACCTTAATGGATGTTTTTAAAAGCACTACAACTGCAGCTGAAAGTGCAGATAATAATCTAGCATTGGCTAATGATTGGTTTAGAGGTAATGGTTTTGTACTTAACAGGGAAAAAACTCAAAAGTTAATCTGTAGCCTTAAGTCTGCCTTAGGTAATCTGAAGACAACAAAGCTACTTGGGTTTTACCTTGATACTAAACTCAGCTGGAGCTATCATATTACTGAGGTAAATAAAAAGCTTTCCAAAGCTCTCTTTATTTTAAGAAAGCTAAGTTTGATAGTCCCTTATGATTTCATGAGATGTATATACATATTTTGCTTTTTTTAACAGCCACTTGGACTATGGCTTGGAACTATGGGGGAATGCCCCTGACATAAAATCTGTATTTATTTTGCAAAAAAAGGCTCTTAGAATACTAACTAAATCCCCATCTCGGGAACACTGTCGCCCACTGCTTATAAAATTGAAAATTTTAACTGTTTACAGTATGTATGTATACAAAGTTTTGATTTATGTGAAAGAAAATCTTGAAATCTTCCCCACAAGATGTGCAACTCACAATTACAGCACAAGAAATAATAATTTCTTCTCCCTAAACCAATGCAGGTTAACAAAAACTCAATATTCTCTGCCTAATTTAGGTGTCAGACTTTTTAATCATCTACCAATTTCAGCCAGAATGGCTAGCTTGACCAAATTCAAGAGCGTGATTCACGCATGGCTAGCCTCACGTGCTTTGTATTCTGTTGGCGAGTTTTTCACGCATAATACTTGTGATATTGTATTCAGACATGTCTGATAAACTGTAGCTATGTGTACCTTCTCGTGTATACTTATGTACACTTGAAATTTCTCCTGAAGAGGTCTGTGTATTTTCTGAATACTTTTGACTAATATAAATTATTATTATTATTCACTTGTTTAAATAATTTGCTGAAAGCATAATTTTTAGACAAATAAGTAGGATGCGTAAAAGAAAATTTAATGGAAAAAATAAGAAATTTTATTATTTCAGGTAGGTATCAGATAAAATAAATTTTAACTCTCTGTCTTTAGTGAAAGTAGTTTTAAAAAGCAAAAAAATAAACCACTGCACAAAATCCAATGCTTAGCATTCCTGTAATCAGCTTAATTAAGCGAAATGAACTTTAAATGCGCATTAATTCAAACAAATACGATTTGAAAAAGATAGTTGATTGAAAGAATTATAAACTTCATTCGTTTAACCATTTGATAAAAAAATCCCAACCCTCTATCTTGAGTGGAAGTAATTTTTTAGATTGCAAAAATTACACCACTGCACAAATCCCAATATGTAGCACACCAAAGGGCCGGCCCCTTTATGGGACTTTGAGATCTTTTTAAAATAGCCAACGATTTTCCTCCTGTCTTGAACTATTAGTCTGCAAAATTCCAGCATGGAGTAAAACCTTAGATTTGTGTAAAAGGCGTTCTTTTCTGCATAGGGGGATTATGTAATGGTCTACCCAACAAAATGTTAGAGCCCTTCCCAAATAGCATTCAAATGTTGATGACGATGTTGAAAAAATTGAATTGTGATGGTTTTTTTATCTTAAATTGTGATGTTTATAAATTTAGAGTTCTAAAAAAATTGAATTGTGATAGTTTTAGATCATGGCGTATGTCTATGTTTCTTTTTTTGATTGAATTTTTATATTTTGGTTCATAACCATTTATGTTACCAACCAACCAAATGGTCGACTTGTAACAATAATAATACGTAGTCTGACGCAATTTCACTTTTTGGATTCTCTTATGTTGATATATCAAGCTAAAATTAAATCACTTTTGTCATTTGCTTTTGGGTGGGGAGCTAGATATGCAGAGAAAATACTCTCCCTAGAGAAATAAGTCATAAAAGCAATTTGTGGTGTGTCATACCTTACTCCACTATTCAAATCCCTGGGGATACTTCCTCTTCTATGCATTTGCATACTTATCGATTTGATGTTTGCTAAGAAACACCCAATTTTTTTCCAGTCAATTTGGATTTTCTCTAGCATAACATACAGTAAAAAGAATGTTCATTTCAATGATAAAGCAAAGAGGCCCTCACCATGCATCATCATTAATTTATAATAAATTACCTAATTCATTGAAAAATGATGTCTGCATCTAGCTTCCAAATTAAGCTCAAATCTTTTATCTTACAAAAATGTTTTTATTTACTTCACGAGTTGCAGATAAGTGGGTGACAGTTTATTTTCTATGCTAGCAATTATAATCACTTTTGCATATTGTATATTTTAATTGTGAGTTTCATGTGTAATATCCATTGATTTTAGCGTGGATGTGTCTGCGTATTTTGTGAGTAGATTTTAATTGAAGACCTCTATGTATTATACGAGATCTACAGGATTAAATAAATATATTATTATTATAATGTATTAATCTGAGCAGAAACAAATATTCCATTCCTCTGCATGAGAGTTTGAAATAGGATCTGAAAAATTATTTTAAGTATGTACATAATTAATAGCCGAACACAGAATGAGATCTCCTGTCTCACATTCAGGCAAGGTTGTACAAAAATGTCCAGTCCCCACACACCAACAGAATACGCAAATATACTCTCTCTGGAAACAACCATGTTTTGACTTGGGAAAGCAAGTTCCTCATTTGCCATAAGATTTTTCCAGCTTTGCAAGCCCATTTTCAATTTCCATGACCTCTCCAAGCCCTCCCTGGTAAAAATGAAGTGTTGAACGAAGTGTCCACGAAGTGCATCGAAGTGTTAAAAGGCGAAACGGAGTGTTGCTCCCTAAAAATCTTGACACCTCGCAACACTTCCCGTACACCCCGCGACCCGGACACTTCCGCTACACTTCTCCGACACGTGTAATGCACAGTTGTTCACACTTCCTTGACCGGTTTTCGTAACTTCAGAACTTTGCAAATTTTGTCCAGTAACTGTCGTTTTTGGGCAGCTTGATTCTTCTTGAATCTCCTTATCGAGGTAATATTACCTCGATTTATGGCCCGTAGGCTGTGGGTCTGCAAAGTACACCCCTGGCAGCCGCCCGCCTGGCCAGCCCCTATCTACAACGCTGAAGCTATCGTGCAGAAATTGGAAAAATCTTGTTTATTCGCAGTAATATTGCATTTATATGCATACTATGTGGCAATATAGGATAACAATTATCTGGCATTAATTAATGGCAAATAACTTTTATCAAGATTTCTTGGTATTTCCTCAAACTATCACGGAATTATCATTTAATGATTATAGTTCTCGAAGTCACATTTATCCACGGAAGTGACTTCATATATATGTCTTTCTCAACACTGTTCATTCAGTAGTAGATGAGAGATTGGGTGCGATGAGTTGTAAGGTGGATAATCATGCGATACGGGTAGCATATCATTACGTAGGTACGTGGTAATATAAAATGGGGCACTACATCATGCCATTGCTCAATAGCACATTCAAAAAGAATAATAGCAGAATATCTTTTTTTTATTTTGAGAGAGCAGCGAAGGCAGTGGAGAGGTATTACAATATTCCGGCTCGTGAACATTAAGCACAATAACCGTAATAAGCACACCCATTATCTACTCGTTAGATGTTGTGAAGATATCTAAGAGATGTTGTAATATGGACCTCGATGTCCACTGTTGGACATCACTGCAACGTTGTTTGGTGGGTCCTTTGGATATTTGACTGATATCCATACAACGTTAATTGGATTAACATGGATATTGCACGGATGTCATATGTTAACGACGACAACGTTGTCTGGATGTTGTAGGGATATCGATTGCTGCTTGGGGCCTATATCCCAACACTTCAGTGTTCCAAAAAACACTCCCCTGACTCCTCGTCAACACTTCGTTGATCCTTCCAGAACACTTCGTGGCAATGCATTCCGGACACTTCGATGACACTTTATTTTTACCAGGGCTGTAGCAGCCCTGATTAATGACCATGAAATCCTTTTGTTGACAACTTTTGAATTCTCTTATATTGTCTGAAACATTTTCATTTTATACGTCTTATTCATAAAATCTTCTTGAAATCCCCACCAGATCAGGAGCAACATGGCTGCCAGCTTTCAAAGTGTGATTCATATATTTTCCTCTCAGCCTCTTTGAGTGTCAAAGTTAAAAATTCACCTCTATACGCGTCCTCAACCTAGAAGTCAAGAGCCTCTTAACTTGTCATTATTTGGAGTCTTTTTTTTAGCCATGTTTAGAACAACACAAAACATAGGTGCCAAGTTAGGTAGGCTATTCTGATTGAAGTCACTGAGGAAAGCATCGTTCAGAACCATGCCAACAATTTTCAAACAAATTACTCTACAGCACCATGGAACAGAACCATTGTGATCAAACTGGAAAGGGAAAATTGCCGTAGGGACTTTGGTAACTCATTGAATAACTCATAGACACCCATATTGAAAACCAAAGGAGACAGGGAAAAAGGCACCAAATAAGAGTTACGTATCCAGTCAAAACTCTTAGGTGGTGGAAGGATGTCACGATTGATAAAATAGACACTTTGTGACTTCCACAATTTTATTTACACGCAACCTGTTTCAGCTGCGAGGCCATCCTCTGGTCACAGCTGAAACCTCTTGAGTGTGAATAAATTTGTCGGTCACAGTGTTTATTTTATCAGTCAAGAATTACGTTATTAAAAGGCTCCTAAATCCCTGGAGCTATAAATACATAAGAAGGCCAATGTTACACTTCAACAATCGGGGGGCCATTGTACATACAAATCATACTTTGAAATGGAGGCAACTATGGAATTCCAGAACCTGTAGCAATCCCTAGCAGAATTTGTACGTCAGATAAACCAGTAAAGCACCAGAACATTCACATATCCAAGGTGTGTGAAGGAACCATGACCATTGTGTGTGACAATTGTCATGATTCCACCAAGTGATGCCAACCATGGTGACCTTTCAATATTTGTCTGATTGAATGCTTTCTGCCTACTATATTTTTTTTGTTTTTCATCTGTGAAATATGTTTGCTTTAATTAGTCATGGTTGTTGAACTTTGAATGTGGCATTGTGCTCTTTATGTAATTACAGAATACTGTTCCTTTGTGTGTTCCAAAACTGTTGTCTTGGGCAGAAATGGAATTACTTCAAGAGTGTAGCCATGCTGAGACTGAAGATCTTCCTCAGACACAAGCTTTGCATCTTTTAAGGGCCATTGTGCAAGATTCAGCAGTGTATCAGTACATATCACCTTATATGAGTGAGATTACATTGGTGTCCCTCAAGAATTTTAGCTCTGGAGCATGGTCTATCAGGTAAATAGTTCAAACAAATTACCCACAGCACATCCACATCTTAAATTGCAAATTAATTGATTGCTTTCTTCCTGCAGAAATGCTGCCTTGCAGTTGTTCGGAGCTGTTGTGCCCAAACTTGTGGGGCAGAAAAAAGGAGAAGAGGAGGACATAGTTGGAAGCAATGTGACAATAGAAGAGCTTAATGCACACTATCCAGTGCTACTTGATTACATGCTGAAGGAACTCAAAGAATCAGTCTCAAAATTTTCCCAAGACTCACCTTTGACATCACCAAATCTTCTACCCATTCTAATTTTATGTTCCAAATTGACCATCGGTTTGCCTCAGATGCATTCACAATCACTCCAACTTCTCTTGTTGGAATTCCAGTCTCAGTTTCACCATCTTCTTTCAAGTGCCAGCATTGCTATTCGCAGATCTTGTGCCAAAGCTATAGCTACATTTACACCTCTGGGTCAAATATCGGCAAAAATAAAAACCCTGATTACTGACGTGTCAAAATGTTGTCTTACTTCCGAAAATGAGCTGCATGGAAAATTACTGTGCATCATAACTTTAAGGGATAGGCTCGAAGTTGATTGTTACTTACTTGATGAGTATAGTAGTAGTTTAATTGAAATTGAAAGGCTTATAGTTAACATAAACATGTCTAGAGAAATGGTTGATAAATGTTATTTTTCAAGGGCTTTGTTGTGCCAGATTCAAGGTTTTGCTGATTGCGACTTGCACACTGTGTTGAGAGAGATCAGTCGTGAATCACCTAGGTGCTATCGCCCTGGGTGGATGCAATGGGCTGCTGCATCTGTTGAGTGTTCAATTATGACATGTTTTGATAGCAGTTTAATTCATATATTAGAAAGTTGTTTTCAATGTGGAGAGTACTTAGTGGAAGCTGGGTTAAAATCACTAGCCAACAGGCTGAAGAAAGAGGATGTTACAGAAGGTTTCATGCAGGAATTGACCCATTTCCTCAATAAGGTTTGCAATTCAGATGCTTCCATTAATGTGGAAATGCACTGTCTAAACTCTATGATACAGTTATGCTCTAATTCATCTGTCACCCTTGCTTTGAATGAAATAGAGGCACTATTTAGAAAATTTGTTGCCAATTCAAATTATGGAATTGGGTGCTCATCAGGAGCCCTTACTGTGGCTTCTCATTTAATAGTAAGGAATGAATATGATGGAAATGCCAAGTTGTTGACGGTTAAGTTAATAGATGCCATTAATGAAAAAATGTTGCCCAGTGATTTGGAAGAAATCAGATTACGTGCAGTTAGAATGCTCAAATCATTTCTACCCTTGATTCACTCTTATCAGAAGTTATTGCACCAAGGGACACCAGTAGATCGCATCAGTGGAGAAATCATGTCATCTTTGTTAGATTCAGCTGTCCTCCTTCTACAAGATGAAAATGTACTGATTCGCACAGAAACAGCACAATTTGTATCAAGCTTCATAGTAGCAGATGAAAAAGATTCATTCAAAGTAGAGAGTATCAGTTCACACAGATGCATTAATACAATAATGACTCAAATCACATCATTTTTGCCACCAGGAATTGCAGTGAAATTCCTCTGGAAAAAATTAACAAACACCTTGACACCCTGTGCACTTCAAGAATGCAGCCAGTCACAAGCTATTAAGAATCCATTTGACCATGGTAGTGGAAACATTTATTCAGAGAAAGTGTTCATTGCAAAGCTTTCTGGAGAGAGCTTGAAACTCGTAATCAAGAGAGGCAGAAGTGAACTGGAAGACATGGCAACAGTCCTTCCAGTGGACATTTCACAGCTGCTAGAAACGGGTGCTACCCTTTTATCACTCATGGGAATGGAGGGATTAGGTGAGTGGACCTAAGAAACAGTTTACTGCATTCCTCTCTCAATCCCGGTGTTTTGCCTAACAGGCATGTTTTTCATTTCAGGGGAAAACTTGTACGCACATTCTGAGATCTACCTCGCCTTAGTTAGCATCAAATATCAGTTGGAGATGACAATTCTATTGGGTGTGGAAAGTGTCGAGAACTCACAATCACTGTTATCGCAGTTGGAGAGAATTTCTTCGAAATTTTGTGTCCAAACAATACACTGATAACGTTATTAACCAAATAAAAGATTGGGATGGAATATTTTATTATTCACAAATACTTCGGTGTAGCCTATGCTCTCCCTTCCAATATGTCATCGAGATTGATGGATACTATGTGTCTCCCAGGAACCATCACCAGTCCCAGTACTCGAGGCTCTTCCATGCTCCCTCCATCTGAATGAAGAATCAAGAAATTTTAAAAATCGAAAGAAATCTAACAAATAAAAACATGCTCACACCTCAAAAAATTACCTTCTGGTTTTAAATATTCGCTGCAAGAACCTAATATTATATTGCAATTCCTGTCTGTGCATAGAAAAATTCCTATTAAAACCCGGCCATCGGTCATCTCGATTTTCATATTTTTGTTCAGCCAGAACCGCAGTTTTGTTTTCCCTGGAGTGTCAGGTTTTAGGGGAATCACTGGCTGAAAATAAATTATTTCCATCACAAAAATATTACTCACGATTACCTCTCAGTGACAGGTTATATTCTTAGTAACAGTTGTACCTTCAATTTTCGAGCTGATGCTTCAACATCAACCTTAAAACTATCCGACTCACTCACGATTTCCTTATGCATACTAAATATTTCTATCGATTTCGGCTTAAAGCTTTAAAACAGCGAAGCTTAAACAAAGAAACCTATGTTATCAACACGAATAATACACAGGCTCCTTGGTTATCAATCACATACATAAAATTCGCCGCTGTGTGGTGTGTAGTTGTTCTGTTGTTGTTGCGCGGTTGCGCTTCGAGTGCTTGAACCGCTAGAACATAAGAATCACGATAAACGTAAATGATGGAGTAGCGAGATTTGGAATGGGTGATGTGCCTTTAAGTTAATAATTTGAAAGTTGGGAGTTTGATTGTCGCGTGTGGGCTTCGGTTGACATAATTTATTAGAAATGGCTCGACAAGATCTTGAGTCTCGGCGGAGCACCGCGGCACAGTTTTTTATGGAAGAAGAGATGGAAGACAATGTCTCTTCGTATAAAAGAGTAAGTGTATGCCAATGTCCTTCTGGAATCAGTCTATTAGAGAAGAAAGACATTCATTGTGCTGATTTGTTATTTTATATTTTTCTAGATCGTTGATTTATTGAACCAAGCAGCCATTGCTACGGACAGTGGTAAAACTGATAATCTACGTCGTGTCCAGGAAATAATCGTGTTTAAGGAGCCCAATCTGCTTGACAATTTTCTTGATGAAATGCTGGGGTTCCAGAGCGACCGCAATGCTGATGTCCGTAGATTTGTCGTTAGTTTTATTGAAGAGGCGTGGTGAGTCCCTTTTTTGTAGGGAATTTCATTATTGGTTTGTGTTCAGCAAGTTATGGTCGAATTAAGCTGGCTGTGATTTGTTGCATTTCAATGTTAAATTTGATTTACAGCAAGAAGGATCCTGATGTTCTTCCCAAAGTTGTGGGAAATCTCCAGATATTCCTTCAGGATCCATCAGCTCAGGTCCAGAAAAGGGTCATCCAAGCTGCCACGCACCTCTATCGCAGTGCCTTGTCCTGGCTGGCCTGTGCACGTACAGTTACCGACGAAATGGAAAACACTTGGATTATTCTTTGTCAGATAAAGGCACAAATAGCGAAATTGGTTGATAGCGATAATGATGGGTGAGCCTGTTTTCTTATATTATTTTTAGTGGGTAGATGGAAGCTTTCATTTATCTTAATGAAATAATCAATTGTATCTCGTTTTCCTACTACACTTTTACGCTATACTGGTCTACTTAGAAGGTATTGTTATCGACAGTAGAGTAGTTTGAATATTGGAAAGTTGAGCTTAATACTTTGTGATACCAACTAAATAACAAGATTATGAGAATACTGTGTAGTTCGTAAGAACTTGAGACAAAGGTTCTGACAAGAAATAAACCTACCCTCTAACGATAATATATTTACGTATCATAATAATCATTGATGTGTGTATAGGTATATGTCAGTAACTTTCTCACTAGAAATACACTTGAAGCTGAATCTTTATTTGGCTGCAGACCTTTTCTTATTTGCAAAATCTAATTAGAAATAGTGGTTTTCTGTCATTGAGAAAGGTATCAATAGAAAGAAAATAGGTATTTGTATTGAAGCGTCCAGTCTGTTATTTCCTCAATTTCACCTGCTTTCCACTCACCTTATACCACCTACTTCACATATATTACTACGCTACGCTTTTCCTTTCGTGAACTATTCACTTAAACCCGTGATGTGAATCTATTTCTGGATGCCATGTTGGAAATACTAACCTTTTCCTCCTAGTTCCCCGAGATGGCGCAGCGGTCGAGCAGTTGCTTCTATTCGCTACACCCTCCTCCCATGACTATGCCCACCTTCGACTTAAACTAGCCACGCTTTACGATGCAATTCACACACGCCCTTCCCCTAACATTTTACACACATCTCCAAACTTTATTCCAAATATTTCTCTTACGTACTTTCCTCCTCACTTCCCAATCGAGGTTTCAAACCTTCTTCTCTGGACTTATGCAAATCATGTCATTTAAAGATTATTTGCAAGCTCTGAAAATAACTCTTTCCGTGGAATGCCTAATACGCTACAACTTTGCCCAGACTACAACTACACCCCCCCTCCGATCATCAACCCTCTTGGGGGATTTTTTTCTTTGAAAAAATACGCTACAACTTTGAAGAGACTACAATTGCACCCCCCTCCAATCATCAACCCTCTCGGGGGATATTTTTCTAAAAAATAATACGCTACAACTTTGAAGAGACTACAACTACACTCCCCTCCAATCATTAACCCTCTCGGGGGATTTTTTCGTAAATGGCCATTTCTCTTAACTTCCTTACCTCATTTTCTCACTTCCCCCGTTTTCCACCACTGAAAAATCTATTTCTCTGTATTCCCGTTAACTTAAAATTGCATTTTTATTCTTTTTTTCACCTATAAATGCCTTTTTCCCATTTGAAAATGGCCATTTCCAGGACGCGTACCTTCCCACCCTAGCACCCCTGTTTCACTCCATAGGCCCAAAACCTTGTTAGGGGTGGGGTAAAGGCATTATGTAGACGTGAAATTACTCGGTATCCCTGTAGCGGGACTTCTGAAAATCTCGGAATATGGCGTCAAAATGTCACGAAAATACGCAACTTTGGTCATTTTCTAACTTTATTTTCTCGAAAACTAAGAATCTCACTCCTTTTTTTCTTACATTTCTTAAATGTGCCTTCCTTTCCATTTCCTTTCCCATTTATCTAATACCCCTTTTCTATGAATCTTACAAAGAATTTCTCCCAGACTGGACCCTATGATTCATTTACCGGAAAATAAAATCAGGGTGCCCGCAAACAGGGAAATGACTCAGAAAAAGTTGTGGGCACCCTGAAAATAAAGATTCTTATTCCTTCAATCGAATTTTGTATTCGGGTCGAAATTTCGAAATAATTGCTAAAACATAACGATATTTTGCAATATTTTAGCGTTTTTGAGTCACTGCCCCCATAATGACCATACTCATTGTTTAAGTCAAGATTCTGTGTATATCCAATAGCTCAATGATTCTTTCTCTAAATAAGATATGAATGGTTTATTACAATCAATTTAAATGATAATATTCTTCCCGTTGATATTCAACGGGCACCTTCACTAGTTTATTATAATATCCAAATGCATGAAAGACTAGGAAAGTAAAAACATAAAGTACTTAGTATTCAGAAATTGAATTACAATCTGTTTTACAAACTACATAAACTAAATAATTACTTGTACCTGTAATCTTCTTTTTCCTCCTTTAGCGTAACGTTCAAGCACCTTGTCAACATTTACCTCAATATTAATTTTCATTCATTCAAGTATTCTACCAGCTGATTGGTATGTTATTGGACAGTCCCCATTCCGTATCCTAATTTCACAGACATTGTGTCGCTTTCCCTCCTAAGAATGTCCCGCCATTAGATCACTCTTCAATTCTTCATATCTTCTACCTCCTCTTATTTCGTCCAGAATTCCTATCCTCATCCTTCCTCTCCCACGCTTCCCCTGTGTTCTCCCCTCTATCACTCTCTTCAACATGCCCTCACCTCTCAAAACCTCCTCCATCCATCTCTTCTGCCTTCTCCGAACCTCTGCCACAAGCTTCCTCTCCTCTCCGACCATATCCAATACCTCCTCGTTCATCTTCCTCACCACCCAGCTCACCCTCTCCATCCTTCTCCAAACCGACATATCAAATGCCTCAAGTCTACGCACATCCTCCCTTCCCAATGACCAAGTTTCCGACAAATACAGTGCCGCGCTACATATTAGAGTTTTTGCTAGGCTTTTCTTTACGTCTCTTCTCAGACCCCTATCATCAATACCCTTCTCGAAAATGCTTCTTTACCCACGGCTATTCTGCATCTGATGTCCCTACAGCTTAACCCATTTCCTCCAAAATACTACCCAGATATGTAAACTGCTTGAGCTGCTCTATCTTCTGCCCTACCACCCTTATATTCAGCCCCGCCTTCTTACTTGTATAGAATCTCATCACTTTTGTTTTCTTGTGGTTGATCTTCATCCCATACCTTTCGCACTGCACCTCTAAGGCATTGACCATTGATTGTAACCCCTTGGCAGACTGACTAACTAATGCTTGATCATCTGCAAATCTTACAATGATTTTATCAACTCCCCTCCTACCTTTATTACTACCTCCTTATCCCCTCATGATTCCCTTACCATTTCTTCTGAATACACGTTAAAAAGCAACAGCGATAGTGGGCACCCCTGCCGCACTCCCCGTCCCATCAAGGTCCATCCCGATTCTCCATTGGCTTCCCTAACCTGTGCTGTCTGGTTCATATACAAATTCCGAATGAGATGCCTGTCCCTCCAATCGACCCCTAACTTCTTCAACACGCCCATTAATTTCATCCAGTCCACCCTATGAAACGCCTTCTCGAAATCTACGAAGTATGCAAAAACATCCTGCCCATACTCGAGGTTTCTTTCTACTAGCATCCTCATCATAGCTATAGCGTCTCACGTTCCCATCCCTCTCCTAAACCAAACTGGTTTTCATCCAGGTATTCATTAGCCTTCTGTTTATAATTCTCAGAACTACTTTGGCCACGTGGGATATTAAGCTTATTGTCCTATAGTCTTAGCACATTTTTTCCTTGCTCTTCTTTGGTATAGGAATCATTCATCATCATCATCGCGAAGTCTTCTGGGCCACAATCCATCCTTATAAATCCCAGGAATAATTGCAAAAAGTTTTCCTCTTCCGTTCTTCCCCATGCTCTTTAAAAACTCTGCAGGTATGTTGTCTATTCCCACCGCTTTATTCCTTTTCATGTTTCGTAGAGCTCGGTCGATTTTGCTATCTAGGATACCTGGTCCGATGCCATCTCTGTCGATGTCATCTTCTCTTTCTATATCTAACGTTTTGGGCCTTATTTCTTTACCATACAGCTCCTCAACATACTCTGGGTGTCCGGCGACCTGGAAAACTCAGGGAAATATTTTGTACTGGAAAACTCAGGGAATTTTTGTATTTTTCCGAAAAACCCTGGGAAATGCACGGCAGCGGATTTCCATTAAGGCAGAGAGAGGGGTTTAACCTATGCCTTTGCTTGCATTATGCTCGTCTCAGCGTAGCCTTGCGCTCCCTGTTCATTTCATACTCTTTTTGTAGCTGTGTGCCTGCTTGCAGCTTGTGCTTCATCACCCCTCCCTTCCCACAGTCCAGGGGACTGATTGCATGACAAGGCAAATTTCTCACAGAATCATTCCCATGTAAAATGGCTGCTACGAATGGAATCGGAATTGATGCCGAAATGTGATTTGGTCATTCCATGAAAGTTCAACCAATGCAGGTTGCTGAATTGTTTGGGATATTTTTCAAAGTTGGATCATTGATAACCACTTAATTGTAGATAGCAACACAATTTTTTATTTTTTTTTCGGATGGACGGTTTAGAAGTTAGGGGCCTTAGAAGTTCAGTCCACGCCGCGAAAATGGAAAATTTTAGTGTTTGTGGGAAAAGTGGGGGGGGAATAGAAATGAGTGGGTGGTGAAAGAATGTGGGTTGAATGCTCGGCCAATATATGTGAATGGAGTGTGCTTTGTTGGTTTGGCCACGAGGAGAGAATGGATGAGAGTCAGATAACGACACCAACACATGATATAGAGTGGAGGGAATGGCGTGAGAGAGGAAGAGATGTTGGAAGTCTTGGGTGACTTTGGTGGAAGATACTCGAAAAAGAGGGGGAATATTAGAGAAGTGTTATGAATTGGATAGAGCATGTACACATGCTGGGGGGACCACAAAGAGAGAGGTCACTGAAAGAAGTTAACAGTCAATAACAAACAATCAAGTTATGAATGCCAAAGACATGTTTGATTACTGTTCTGAAAACCTGAAAGATATTCAGTACCTATACATTGACATTAACAAGATAACAAAAAATGAAACAGAACTTAAAGATAGGCTCAAATATTGCTTCAAATTCCTGGGACCCAATCCTTCAACGGAATTGTGCCAATGTCCAAAAATAAGTTAAAATGTTATGAAACATCAAAATCTTTTAAATTTATGGAGATGATGACATAAAAAATGCCTCCATATGTTTACACGATGAGGACATCATTGCCTGCACTTATGACAAACAGTGGTGGCATGGAAAAATCAAAACTGTTAGCCTAATTACTATTTGGTTCATTGTTATGATCCATCTGGACCAAGAACGTCATTCAAATTAAGTAAACAACAAGAAGCTTGGGTGCCTTTAAGTAATATCTTGAGGAAGCTCACACATAACAAGCTCAGTGTTTAACATAGGGAGGACAAACACAGTATAATTTAAATTCCCAAATATTCTTTGCATTCTAAGGCCTACATTTACATTTTAGTTAAAGTTTACAATACCAAATTGTTACTTTATAATTAATAACTCGTAAAATGAGGTGAAAAACTGATTAATGAGTTATGGTAATGATTTTAAAGACATAAAACATTACTTAAGAGGGTACTAAATGGTGACGTGTTGATCTTGATTTCGTCGATATTTTGGTACTTTTCAGTGTTTAATATCTTTATAAATAGTTGAGTCTACAAAACAAAATTTTTACTGGTTATTCCTCATATAAAGGACTATAAATTGGCCAAATTTCAAATTTTTATTTTCATGCCCAACAAAGATAATGGACATTAAACTTTGAAAATTTGGAAAAATCAAGAACTTTAAAAATTTTTAATTAAAAAACCACTTAAGTCCACAACTTAAAATTCTGCATACTTAAAGCATGGCTCTATACCTTTCAAATAAAAAAAATCAAACATAAAATCTCTTACCTTCTTATATAAAAAAAATTGTAAAAATTGATTTTTTTAAGTTAAGTGGTGAAACCTTTTAAGCAATATTTGGACCCTTAGACTTAATTTTAGGTCGATATATCACCCTACCTTTATTTTAGTTCATTATTTACTGAATCGATTGATTTTTTTTTATTGTTCTAGGATACACAGTATTAGAGATATTTGCTTTTCTGCAGAATACTGAAATCGCTTAAAATCGGTGTTTCGTTAACATAAAAATGGCCGCTATTAGGAAAATAAAATTAAAAAAAATAAAATAAATACATATTTGTATTCTCAATGAATGGTAGTTTGTATGGTAAAAATATAAAAAATATTAAAAATCAAGCAACCACCCCTGGACCACTATATATGGATTGACCAGTGTGTAAGAGAATCTAAAGAGGATAGGGCACTGTGTAGTAGGAAATTTAAAAGTCTTAAAGCCAGTTATCTAGAGAATTAAGCTCTTTTAACAATGCCTACCCTTAAAGGGAATGGTGTGATGAGTATGTATGTTTGTATTGGATGACTTCTAAGATCTCCTAAAATTGCTATTTTCTAGGATACGAACTTTGTCTGTGAAGTTTTTGGAATCTGTGGTGCTTCTTCAAACGTATCCAGAAGAGGATAGCATGCGTCGAGAGAATGACTTCTCCCTCGAGGACATTCCTCTTACCCTGAAGATTGCTCGCCGCAGAAAATTAGAAGAGGAAGCTAAGTAAGTATAATTCTCAATGTTTTTGAAACATGAATACACGAGTTTAATTCTAAAAGTTTTAATGTTCATGTCAGTAGGGTTGCACTTACCTATGCACCTTGTGTTTTACTTGTAACTGCATTCCAGTCTCCAAGATTAATCAAATTTTTATCCCTTTTCACATTCCTTAAACTTCAGCGTGTATACTTGCACCAACACAGTGCCCTTAGGTTTGGTGTCTGATCTAACTACAGTAAAACCCCTAAATTACACTTTTCCAGTGACCCTAGAAAAAAAGTGTTAATTGCAGGAAAATGCAAATTGTGGGAAAAGTAGAATTTTCCCTTCTACATTCATGTTCTTTTACTGGAGTAAGGGTAAAAAGAAGAATTACTGATACACTGAAAAAGAGCAGTGTCATAATTTATTCCTTGAACTAGCACTTCTCATTTTCAGTAAAACCTCTACTAAACAAAATTCAAAGGACCGATAATTTTCCAGTTCGTTAATCGGGAGTTCGTTTGTCGGGGGTGCTTTGCACGTTGCATTACTCCAGGGTCAATGTAACTAATCCACTTCTTGTACCTTGAATTTCAGGGAATGTGGTATGAAGAACTCAATAAAAGGTAAAAATTTCCACAGAGGATCAAATACTTTTATCCTTAATGCTCCCTTGCCTTATAAAAAACCATGGAATAACAACGAGCAGGTCTTTCAGCAAGTACTGTGAATTATACCATTTACTGCGATTTCTAAAGGCCGATTTATAGTTGGCATGAATGTAAAACTTTAACCATGAACTGTTTTCGCGCTGACGCCATCCTGTTACGATCGCCGTCAACTGGAATGTGCGTTGGTAATCATTGGTCGCCTTCATTCATCTTTGCTTGGATGCAGATGTTTACATACGGCCGAGTGCCAACATGTGTTGATTTGTTTGCTATCTACAAAAGAGCGAGAACATGGACGAGTACGAGTATTATCAGCTCGTAATTGCTGTGATAATTGTAGTAGTGGGTTAGAACCTGTGTATTCAGCTGGAAGGTGAAGTACGCGTTGACGCCTTTCATAAACTGGCCTTAACTTCCAGCCCTATGCATCACAAATACGCGAGAGTTAACGATAGTAATTTCTTATGCCACCACTTTCAAGAACTCTAACTCAATACGGTCACATCTGCGGTGCATTCAAGGTTTTTGAGAACTGATTCGTAAATACAGCATGATATATGTTGGTTTTCATCCCGCCAGCTACTTTTTTTCGAGAAATATTTTTCGAGATGGCGGCGAGCGAAAAAAAGCAATTCTCAGATTTGAGACATTCGACTTTCAAAAAAAAGTGTTATTACAGTAATAAAAAATATTAAGGAATGCGCACAACGTAAATGACCACTGAACAGAATTTCATTGCATTATATGTGTTTCAAGTTTGCTAAAGAAATTTTTGAGCCCGCGATACGAAAGTCAACATTTGACATTTTGTAAATCAAGCATTGATATCAATTTTAGCGAAAGATTGGGAATAAATTACAAACTTACCTTTGCAAATAAGTAGATAAATTATCAGACGTAATAATTGCCGCCGATGATGAACCGCAGTAAAACTTGAGAATGCCGACTAAATCACTAACGGCGCGGCAAACAGATCACTGACGTAAAATACCGGAAATGCAATTAACTAGATAAACAACGAGAAGGACCTTTCTGATTGGCTTGTTTGTACGGAGTCTCTGATTGGTCCTTGTCACTTTCAAAACAGCAAAAACCTCCCAACATATTGAAAATTAACCTTTTTTTTGCAAATACATTATGAAGAGGTAAATATTAGAAGACAGGGCTAATCTTTCATTTCGCTTATCGGGAACTTTCATAGTGCAGGAGTTTGTTCATTAGAGGTATTTACCAATGCATTTAAATAGAAACTTGGCAGGACCAATAGCATTTGTTCGTTCATCGGAGTTCTTAGTTTATCGGGAGTTCGTAAGGAAGAGGTTTTATTGTATTTATATTTGATGAAAAAAATACATTAAATATCTTAGACAAATAGAAAATTGAAAATTAAGAAAGGATGAAGATGGTAGGGCGATTTAAGTTTTATTTGTTATTAGCAACCATTGAAACTATCTAATGAATATAGCATGATTATTTTTAAAAATTGATGTTTTCAACTGCTTGGACTTCCTCTCCCTATTAATAATATTATGCACTTTATTTTCAATTTTCTGCAGTTCCTCAAGCATTTGCTCACAGCAATCACTATATAGGTATACCTACCAAGTAATTTCTTAAGAGTTTGAACAGCACACACTGTGTCTTGCCTATCATAGTTATTACTCGGGAATCGAGGCAGTGCAAATGATCTCAGTTGTCCACCATGAGTTCTTTCATTTTTCATCATATCTGGATAAAAATCCATTTTCTTTCTTCATAGCTTCTACTTAGGTAAAAAATTAATACTCCCCCGCAGGTTTAATTACATTCGGGCAGCCATAAGCTGGTAATCCAGGAGCACGCTTTTGTCCGGCAATGTTGCGAAAAAAAACCTCATACTAATTCCAAAAAATCTTAATCATAAATGTTGTTTTAAGAGATTTTGACTCTGCACTTAATTAAAATATTTCCTTTAATTGCTAGAATATTATATAACTTATAAGTAATTCGTGGTAATTTCATTAAAAAATAATTGTAGACGCAATCTAAACTAATTATACGATTAAGACATTATGAAACAGTTATACAACTGGAAATAACATATGCAAGTGAAATCATCTTCAAAACAACTAACAAAATCGCAATAGAAAAATTACTCAAGATAGAAAGGAGAATAGTCAGAACTTGTATAAATGCTGCTTCCAATGAAGCAGTCTACAGAGAAATAGAACCTGTAATGAGCACGGTGAGAAAGAAACGAATCTCATTCTTTGGACACCCAATCAGAATACCAGAAAACAGAATAAGCAAAATATTATAGAAAAGTTATGGAACAGTAAGACCAGTGCAAGATCGATAGCAGAAATTAAGGAAGATATGAGTGAATTACACATTACAATAGAAGCTTTGAAAGAAAAGACAGATGCTATAAGAAAATGCTATCATGAAACTCAAGGACACACTGATCAGACTACAAACCAAGATCAACAAATAGAGAATAGGAAGGGTACTCTCAGATGAAGAAAGAAAGCTACGATCTGAGCTAATGAAATAATACTTGGCTGACAGAAAACAGAAGAAATCCAGATGACTAAAGTGGTCCAATGAAGGCCAAAAAATTAAAAATAAATAAATAAATAGTAAGAAATATACATAGTGACAAATATATATTGTAACAAACATATATGGTAACAAATATAATATACATAGTAACAAATAAGGCAAGGAAAGATACATATTGTTGCTAGAGAGATATTTTATTCCAATTACTGTGGAACTCATCGTAGCAGTGAAAATTAGCGTCAAATTGAAATTGCAATTTTTATAATGACCGCTAAAATGTTGAATAAAAGTGTAATTGAATGCTCATGAAGAGTGAATGAGGAAATATAAATGAAAATAAATAATTTAAAAGATATTTACTGATATAGAAAGTTTTTTGTCATGCGAAAACTGAAGTTTTACATCATAAATTTGCAAAAATTATAAATAAATGACAAAAATTGTTGTAAATTTCGTAAAAAGTTCGCAAAAGAAACTCCATGCATGAAGTAAATATACAAATGGTTATGAATGACGATATGTATAGGTGAATGGAATTTCGTATGGGGATAACTTTCCAGCGCGTAAAAAATTACATATTTATAACCCTCGAATTGCTAGAAATATTACCGAAAAATGACCATTGTTTTAACATTAGAAATCACTACTTGAAAAGAGTGCCGCTTGCCGCATCGCTGGCTCATCTTCAACAGCACGGGAGGTGGCAGGAACGTAAACTACTAGCATCGGCCGACTATTCGGGCGCAAAGAAAAAGATACGGACATCGCGGATCCCACCACCCGAGTGATTAACCCTCTCTCTCAGTTACAACATATACTTTGTTTCCCCCCCCCCCATCCCTTTCCCCTCCCCCCCTCCCATAGCAACTTCCCTTAATATATACATATAAACCTGTCTTCTCCATTATTTTTCAATGTACCTGAAGATTGCTTGACAGCCAAAACCAGTCTTTCTTTTTCAAATAAACTGTGGAAGTCACAAAGTCTCTTCATTACTATTATGGAGTCCTTCCACCACCTCATAGCTTCTAATTTCGATTTAAAATGAGGAAAATTTGAACATAGGGGCCAGAGTAGGTATGGTGTGTGAAAACAAAAAACTATGTAAAATCAAGAGACTACTTAAAAACAAGAGCTTACCGTTGAAATACCCCATGCCCTTTCCAAGCCGGGCCTTAATGTCAATACAGAAAATCAAGTTTTACTATGTACCTACTGTGGTTTTTTTACTGTGATGCACTACATTTTATCAGTACTTCACTAATGGAGTTTTAGCGGGAAAATGATGCTGTATGGTGGAAAGTGGTGTACTCAATCATTTCTAGCGTGCAAATTCCATTGTCGCTCAAATTAAAAAGTAACAAGTATCACCTTAGTGTTACACACATAATTTAAAGAAAGAATCAATAACGTCCCAGAGATGTAGTGCGTCAGTTTCTATCTCCATAATGGCTCACAATTGGAACCACAAATAATTATTGCCAGAACCAGTAAAACGGCTCCAAACTAGGTTGTGTACCTTTCCAAGTGTAAGTAAATTATGTATTGGAACATGTCTTGGTCTGCTTGATATATTTGTTGCTTATATAAATGGTGTGAAAATCTTCTCATTTCAGTACCATATTTGAACTGCTGATAAAATTCCATGGATCACCCCACATTAGCAGTATTAACCTCATGACATGCATGGGAACACTCACATTAATAGCAAAAATGAGGCCGCAGTTTATGGGAAAAGTGGTGGTTGCTTTGGAAATGCTGCATAGTAGGTTACTTTTTTATTTGATTGTGTTATACTTTGTGGTGTTGCCTCTATTTATTTTTTGTTCCAGTTGGGTTGTAAGTATTGGATATAAGTCATGGTTTTCAGTTCCCGCTCTGCATATTAAAGATGTTTGTTTGACTCTGCATAATTTTCCACTCAAAGCTCAACCTTTTTTTGGCCTTATCATGTGGATGTGAACTTATAACTTGTGATACTCTCTTACTTACCAATAACTTAGAGCAGCAATATTACTCAATATTTTTAAAATGCATAACGAATAATTGCGTGACCATTTAATGACAAGGTGTACATATTCTCATGAGTGCTATGAAGGTGGACTGCCTGTAGACACTGATATTATTGCGGTGGAAAATATTCCGATGATAGCAGGCTATGATAAAATATGGTATCTGAAGCAATTATTGCCCAATCATTGCATTGACACAAATGATGTGGTACACGCAGTCACGCGCACGGGTGGGAAGTTATTCACCAAAGACAGTGAAATTTGCCATGAAGAAATCATTTGACAATCGCTGAAATTCACCCGAAATTAAGATGGCTTGGTGGTGTAACTGGCTAACACACCTGACTGGTAATTGGGAGATCCAGGTTCGAATTCCGGTCAAGTCAAATGATTTTTTCATCATGGCGAATTTCACTGTCTTTGGTGTGAAACAATTATTTTTTTTACTGTCTAAATTATGCCACTTACATTTTATTTCTGATCGAAACCATTTTATTTCTGTATCAGACTTACCCGCAGAGATGTGAGGAGTTGATTGATGCTGGAGGGCTTTTCAACCCTTTGTCATGCATTTACCTTCATTAGTTTGCATATAATTGTGTATAATATTTGTTAATGTTCCAGTTTTTCCATTTTTTCTTTCTTTCTTTTGGCCAGCAACATGTTTTGTATCTTACTCGGATGCATATGGTATAAGAAATAATATGGACATTAGATGAGGTTTTGTTTTGATTCAATCAGGGTTCATTACGTACATTGACTTAGATTGGGGTACGAAATTTTAAGATAATTTTGAGATTGGGAGCCCTCCCAAGTGAGGTGGGAGGTGGGGGGGGGAGAGGAAATGTACATCTACAAAATAGCCTGCAAGTCACCTAAAGGGTGTGTGGCAGGGGGTGAGTTGTCACCAACATGCATTACACTATTCCCTAAAGTTAGTGTAACTACGACTAATTATGCATTATAGTGCAATGCATGCTTGTCACGAGGCGAAGCCTCACAAGCATGCACTACATTATAGCGTATGTATAGCATATGCTACCAATGTTAGAAGGACCATTAGTATTTATGTATTTTGCAACTACATAAACGGACAGAGGTTCAAGAGTTATGCTGAAAGCATGTATGGCATGCTATAAGTACTAGGTAGTGCATAAGGATACAAGTATTAGGGAGTACTACTATTAAGAGCCATACAACCTATTGATAATGGAGGAGGACAAGGAAGTAGAGGGTGTTAGCCCCCACCCTTGCCGCTTTGGGCTTCTCTCTTGGTTGCTGGCCATGTTCTCGTCTCTAGTTGTGCAGTGTGGTCTCAAATCATGACAAGAAGGAAGCATATTGTGGTGATCATGACTAGTGGGTCGAGGAGAACTTGGAGATCATTTTGCAATAGTTGTGATGGATTGGAAATTGCAATAGTTTACAAAGTTAGGTTTGCAAAAAACATTTCAATGTAAAAGCTGTATCTGACACATACTTTTTTATTCACTTCAGATTCTTTAAACAAAACAATAATCTCTGTGTACATTAAAATGTACTAAGGTCACAGTGTTAATGTGTCTTATTTTGTGTTTGAACCTTTAATGGTATTAATTTTTCTCGTTGCAGCAAATCTTCCACCAACCCTTTCAAAGTCTCAAGTTAGTTCAGTGAGGAAGCATTTGAAGTTACAGCTGTTTAACTTGTTGAAACATCCTGCTTCAATGGATTACCAAACAAACATTACAACTCTGCTGACGGATCTTGGAGCAACATATCAAGAGGTAAACTAAGGATCATAATTTAGTGTGCATGGTCTTCATCATTTTTATAGTTTTTATTATTTTATTTAATCAAGAAACTACGAGGGGGTACCCAAAAGAAACCAAACTGATGTTGTGGTGCACAGTTTTTGAAGTACTCCGTTCTGCTGCTAGGGGCATATTTCCGAGTCAGTAAGGCAATCGTTGTTGCTAAGGAAGGTTCTATTTTGTTAATAACAATTTCTTTGTGACAATTTTTTTGTGTGCTTGTTCTTTTTTCAATGGCCAATTATCGTGAACTGTGGGTGGACATAAAGTTTTATAGAAAGAAATACCAGTCGCCCGACTACTGCAAATCAGGCCTCTTCCACCGCAAACAGTTTCGCAATCTATTCAAAACTTCCAGGTAGAAAGCCTGGTTAATCTGAATTCATCTGCTAAAAAAGCTGATGTAATACTGACTCGAATGTGTATTAGAGTCTGTATTATCTGGGAGATCATTTTGGTTAATTAAAAACAATAGTGGTCCTAAGACACTGCCCTGAGGACATCTACTTTCCCAATTGTCAAATACCTTGAATGTCTGAAAATATGTTGTGAAATGTGTAGTAACTATTTTATAAGTTGGACGGATGTAATTTCATTCTGTGCTCATTTGATTGGACTTTGTTGACAGATAGCGAAGTCGTACCCCAAAGTGGATGAGGTGCGCAAGCGCAGGAGGAGACAGCAGGAGCGGCAGATTGGGCAGGAGCCTCCCAAGAAGCCCCGCTTGGAGGCAGCTGCGATTGGTGGAGCCGAGGAGGATGACGAGTATGGGGAGGAGGAGGAAGAGGAGGATGACGAGTATTATGAGGCGATTGGTGGTGGATCGAGCAAGAGGAAGCACATAGATGCTGCTGTGGACATAACGGAGCGTTTTGTCGGGGAAAGACTGAACCCAGAACTGGCATCTCAACTGGTCATCATAGCCATGGTGAGCTCCTCCTACATTTTACCCACCTCTTTGCGACTGGTCCAAGTTTTACGCATTCCCCCTACCGGCACTGCCAAGTGTGAAGGTGTGGCAGAATGTGTCTCTATTCTTGTGAGGTATCACGTTGGTGTTTAGGTGCAGGAGCTTTGAAGGTCATTTTGCACCTCTGTTCTTTGTATGGTGGATAGTAGCATTAAAAAACTCCTTGAGTTATTGTAGGCAATAATGTTTTAATTTTGGACTAATATCGCTAACTTTATTTGTAGTTTAAATGATTACATGTAAAATTGAGATGACCTTTCAAACCTAAGCTGCATTAAGCGGTACATTAGTGGTTTGAGTCTTTTAAGTTGTTAAGCCATGCATACCCATTCTTCATCTGTTGTTGTCAACTTACGACCAATTCTACTTATGACCAACTCTTTGGAATGTATCTTGGTCGCAAGTTGGGGAGTACCTGTATACAAACATATGTTTATATTCTAAAGCCTCGGCTTTTCTTAAACATTTATTGAAAGTGGCGATTTACCTGACGATTGTAAAAAGTCAATCATAGTTCCTGTCTACAAAAAAAGGGTCTCGTGATAGTGTTGATTCCTACTGACCAGTTAGTTTGACATGCATTGTGCGCAAAATAATGGAACATCTGATTGGGGGCTGCATTAGGGAAGTCATGGAAAAAAGAACTGGTTACGGGAGATACAACATGGCTTTCCTAAAGGCTACTCCTGTGAAAGTCAATTAGCATCTCTTTGTCGGGACTTAGCGGAGGGGCTAGATATCAACAAGCAAATCGATGGGGTTCTGATTGATTTCTCAAAAGCATTTGACTGGGTAAATCATGATGTGCTTATAAAAAAGGTAGGCTTGTTAGGAATAGATAGGAGGGTAGTGAATTGGATGAATTCTTTTCTCTCAGGTAGATCACAAAGGGTTAAGGTCGGCGATATTTATTCGGAGGAATTCCATCCAACTGTGCGGCAAGGAAGTATTTGAGGCCTTTGCTTTTTATAATCTACGTGAATGACATTGGGGGAAATATAAAGAGCTCTATTAGGATGTTTGTAGACGATTGCATTATTGATTGAGTTATTGAAAAAGTCGATGATGGCAACATTTTACAAAATGACCTAAATTATTTGGAGAAATGGGCGAATGGGAATGAAATGGCCATAAATTCTAGTAAAACAAAACTTGTTAGATTTCGGAAACGTAGGTGTGCTATATTAAATAATTACTTCATCATGGGCAAAGTGTTAATGGAAACAACTCACAATATTTGCCTAGGTATGATTCTAAAGCAGGGATTTTCATTGGGGATGGCATATTTAAAGAACTACAACAAAAGCTTTTAGAGTATTACAGTAGAAGTCCATCATTAAGAGTGTGGTATATGGCAGTAATCTGGCTGTAGCGAGTGATTTTTTACCAATGGTCTAATGGTAATGACATACAAAGTTGGACGGTTGTAGCGAGTGGTTATTTCTCTCGTATCGCCATAACGAGTACGATTTTTCATTTATGTCATCAAGGTTGTATAATTTACAGGCACCTTCTGCTACGAGCGACTAAGTTATTAAAATACAAATTACTTAGCAGCAATGTATCACCTTGAAAGGAAAATGTACCTAATTTGAGAATCAGAGTTCCGATTCTCTCTTCGCATGCTCCGATGCTCAAGGTACGTTACTTGTCCTATTGATGTGACAATGCGTTTCAAAACTCTCTCAGGCGCTACGCAACATAATTTCAGATTGTGGAAAAATCACAAGGAAGTGTAAAATCTACCTCACTGCTACCACCTGGGTAAGGTTACAATTTGAATTGACCGAAATAACGGCTCTCCTTGTTTTGTTCGAGTATCGGCCGTATCAACTCAGTGTTGGCTGCGGAGGCCTCAGAAAGGAGGCCCACCCCCCCTGCCCCTCTAGCGAAAAGCACCCAGATAAAAGCAAAGCTGGGCGAGGGTAGATAATTACAGAAAAGGTGAAGGAGTGATCCTCTTGGGTTACCCCCTTCTCTTTCTTGCTGAATGAGTCCCTTTCAGATGAATTTCATCACTCCCAGGAATAAGGAACGAAGAACTTTTTCTCAAGGGATCTTCTGGGAAAAACCGGTTTAGAAACGTCAATTGTTCCAATTCGACTTAAGGGATCAACCTGAAATCTGACAGCTTTATTGTGTCCGGCTGTGTGATTGAGATGGATAGCTGTACGGCAGGACTGCCTAATAACAGGGTGCCCACTTTCTGGAAAAACAGGGAAAACACTCAGGGAAGGGAATTGGGAAACGGAATTTTTTTTGGGAGGAAATCACAGGGAAAATCGGCAACGGTTGCGCTAAGAGTTGTTTCTGAGCTCCACCCGCAACATAAATTTTAAATTTTCAGAACTAAGGTAAGCTGTGAGCTCTCAGTTTAAAGAGAACAAAATTATGTTCTCAATTCTTGCAGAATGAAGAGCTTATCTACTCTCACATTGTTGCTTCCTGCGAGGCGACCACGGGTGGGTGAGTGTGTTTGTGTGTGGGCCTGTAGGGTTATTGCGCAGCTCACCTCATCTGTTCTGTGCGTTCTGTCTCCACCACGGCCACGTGGATTCCAGCGCATGAAGGAAGCTGATTGGCTGTGCATTCCAAATCCACGTGGCCGTGGTCAAGACGGAACAGATAGAACAGATGAGATGAGCTGCATCATAGCCCTGCTGGTGGGAAGACAAAAGCAGCGAGCTAGCTGTATGTGGAAGGAGTGGGGGGTTGCAGTGGGTTGTAGCGGCGGACTGCAGTACCCCTATTAAGTAACTTTTTCTCCGGGCGAGAACTACGATTTTCAGTAGTATTCTTGCATTTGTATCATATTCTCGTTTTTTACGATTATGTATATAACTTTTCTCGCCCCGCGTGAGCATCCTACTTTACGCCTACCTCTCTCACGGCCAGCTTAGGGGGTCGTACAAAGCGACTCATTTGCCTTATGAGACAGTTTGTTGCTCCCCAACACCACTTTTCAAGCCTATGCTGCTAAATAATTTATCTTCTTTTACCGTAATAAATTTATATGCATTATATTTATAACTAAACATGCTAAATAATCAATGAGAAAGATTTAGGACGAGGATTAAAAATGTGATTTTTGCCAAGTTCATGCGAGTAACAATGGGGCATTTTAGATGTAGGAATGGTAACTTTAAAATATATCTTCATTGACATTAGATAATAAATTCTACTGACAGAATCTTGGATTTCTCTTCCATTTCTTTGTTATTAATATTCCATTTCTTTTACTGTTTCACAATTCTATCTCGCCGTGTGGCCAAATGACGAAGGTGTCATCTATGTATCTTAGCCACAGGGATGGTCGTTTGTCTCAGGTCTCCAGTGCTTTCTACTCTAAGTGCTCCAAATATAGGTTGGCTACTACCGGGGATAGTGGTGAGGTAATGGTGAGTGGTAGGAAGAGAGTAGTAAGTTTCGCACGCAAACGCGACACTGCTCCATGATTAACCAGAGCATTGACCGCTTTTTGGCACCTAACTTGGCCTATATAAGGACGGACCAAATCCTTCTCGCCATCCTTCACCTGAGGACGCCAGCAGGATAGCTGGTAAAACTGTTGTGCTGAATGACAACTGACACGGATGCAACCCGAGAAATGTTGGAATCAGTCAAAGCTTCGTCTGCTCCCACAACACTCATCAAATAACGGTGCACATACTCCATAGCCTCGAGCAAAGATTATTAACCTAAGCGAAATTTACTAATTTTCCTCCATGACATTTTTTCCCTTTAAATGCATACATACAATCTGGTAATAAGTTAAAAAATAAACCTGTCTTATCAGCATTGTAAATATCATCGAGGCTGTACCCTTCAAGCAACTTGGGCAGGTTCGTTTTCTTCCAAGTTTCAACCATATCAAGGTTAACGTACACTGGTTGCCTCACCACTCACACACCTATAACCTAACCCATGTCTGTTTTTGAATCCATTCGATCCAACCATTGGAGGCATGGAAATTTTCAATGCCCATTTTTACAGTCAAACGCAACGCCTTTTCTTTGATGATGGAGCCGTCAAACGTGAAGTTTGAACTTTGTGCTTGTTTGCACCACTTTTGGAGAATGGATTCTAATTCTGGATATCTCCCTTCACGAATGCACTTTCGTTTTTTGTCACAATGACCACTTACAATTTTATCGTGATTGATGACAACCGTGTTTAAAGTGGATGCTGGAATGTTCAACCTTAGTGCCAATTCTTCTCGACGTGTATTTTTCTGTCTTCTTCTACCAGAATTTTAATTTTTTCTGCAGTTGTAATCTGCTTCACAACTCGTTTGCTTATTTTAACTGTCGTGCAAAACGTGCAATATGAATCACTGCCCGCTCAAAAACTACACTCCCACTAATAGGTCGCGTATTGTTTTACGTCACGAAAATAGGAATGCATATGGATAATCATGAAAATGCTTAGGGTTGATATTTAGTATATGAACTCGGAAGTTTTGGTTGTTTACATGGCTAAATAATATTAGAAAAATGGTGATCAGGTTTCTTAACGGCAAGTTATTGAACGTCCTAACCAGGGAAGCGCCAGTATTTAGAATGTAGTAACCAAATATTTTTACCTGTATTTAGTCCCTATGATTACGGGACTGTGATAAGGAAGAAAAAATGCTAAGGAGGAACGTCCTAACCAGGGTCCACTGTATGCTAGTATTAATATTCTGAATTCATAGCTTTCCCATGGTAGTGGAATTTTATACTCTATGCATTTAGAAGGGTTAATTTCATCCTGAAGCCATTTAGGTGTGTGGTTCTTCATTTTTTTTTAAATATCTTTTTCAGAGTAAACTTCCAGACACCATTCCACCCCACTTTAGTTCCACATACACACCCATTGCAGCTGCAGGAACGCCTGGGCAAATCAAGCACGTTGCTCGTCTGATTGCAAGCCAGTTGACAGCTGCTGGATTAGGACCTGGAATGAAGCAGTCCAAGAGAGAGGTTTCTAAGAAGGTAATGCTCAAAATATTTGCTGATGTGATTTGCCACTACCCATGCGGCAGTTGGTCGCATTGACATGGTTGAAATTCGACCTTCCACCCCCATCTCTCCTGCTGAGGCCAAATTTGGAGCTCTTTCAGTATATGGGAAAGCAGTGTTTGCAATGCGTAACTCTGTGTAATATTCTACCCAAAAATGTATACACTTAAACTGTTTAAATCTTTAACATGTCATCATAAGAGTCAGAATAATTTTACAGATAAATTTGGCATCTAAATACAGATATGGAAAAAATTAATACAGGTTTTAACTCATAGGGGGGGGCCTAATAGATGATAAATACATACCGAGATTCTGTCAGATTTGTCCTGTTTTTTTATAAACATCCACCAAAGTCGTAAAATTCAATATTCTGCCTGCAGATTTTTTCGACTATGTTTTAGAGAAAAGTTGTGTTGGTAAAAGTTGTAGGTATTTAAGCGACATTTAATTTGATTTTTTATGCATCAAAATTGATAAATTATTTCTTGAGATAATGGCAAAAAACCTTTTTTTTCGCTATTTTTTAAATGTTAATAACTTCAGTAGTAATAGTTATAATTGACATATAAAACCTCGTTAATAAGTCTTAAAAAGTGTGCAAAATTTCAGTCAGATTGATGGAATAGGTAATGAAAAATCTCAATTATTTATCCCAGAGACAACATTTGTAAACAATTCTAGTTGCCCAACTGGTGTTTCTTAAGATATTTAATGAATGTGGATGGATTCTATAAAGATTGAACTACAAGGAAAGTTTAAAAAATAACCTATTTATTCTGAAATTGTTGTTAAAAATGCTGTTTGAAAAACATGTTTCTTGCTTAACAATAAATAGAATAACTTTATTATTTTTTTACGATGCCGATTTTTCCGGTCCCATCGACTTCGTAATTTTGGGTTGCTACTGTAATGAACCAGTTGGCAATTGTGATGGAAATTCTTACAATGGTGGGAGCAAGCAGTATGAGGAGCTCACAAAGTTTGTGTGAATTTTTTTGCATGGGAGTTTTAGGGCCAATTGATTGTGCCCCTGCAATGCCTCATACTAGCAGAGGTCTTGGGTCTATAGGACGTATTTGTACTAATGCGGTTGAAATCTATTTTTAGTTGTTTATTGGACAATGTGTGCTTTAAGCATACATTGTTCATTACTTGGCTTCTGATCATTACTTGTAGTGGGGCTAATTGAAAGGGAACTTTTAATCTGAAGTGTGCCACTTCCCATGGTATGGTACCTATTGATACACCTTTAATTTACACTGATTACATATTGTAGATTAAAATTATTTTTTTTTCAGCTATAATTCATGCCATTCTATGAAACGTGTATTCTAGGCATTTGCAGATGAAGAAGATGATGATGAAATGGTGGACTTTGTCAAAGGAAGTGAGGCAAAGAAAAGGAAAAAGGAGGGGGGTTCAGAAGTGCCAAGGAATTCCTCTGACACTCCACCCCCCGTTGTACAATCCACTGTGGCTGTTGTGGCCAAAGCTGTGAAGGCGCAGCGAATCAAAACGCTGAAGCTCTCTGAGGTCACCAAGCCAATGGATCCTGAGGAAAGGGAGAAGACAGTGACGTCAGCTGTCGGTCGTATATTGAAGGCTGAGAGGTGTTCTTCTTTGGGTGGTGTTGCTTCCATAAGAAATAAGATCTTGACAGTCATTGCTGCTCAGTTTGATGAAAATGTTGGAGATGGTTCGTATTGGTTCTAGCCTAGCCAGTGTGCAGTTTTCTTTCCCTATGCTCAAACGGTTACCTCCTCAGGGCAAATAAACATATCATGCATTATTATCCAATTTAGTTTGTATTTTTGGTGTATCTTCTTATCATGTTTATTTCGATGGCTTTGTGAGTCTATGATTTTGTGTTTTTCATGGGGAATGGTATCCAATCCAAGTTCGTAGTGACTCCTGGTATCTCTGTCTTAAACTCAGCTGCAGGCCGGCATGTCAGATTTTCTATGAAAAACTGAAGAGACAGCACACAGAGTTATGAAATGGGTGACCATTCGACCTTTTAGTCTGAATTTTGCTGTCTCAGGCTTAATCCTCCTCACCCACGGATCTGATGGAGTCCTATTGTGAAAAACATCTCTTTTGGCTTTCTTTTAGTTTTCAAATTCTGTGAGGGAAAAGCAGGTCCCTCTGAAAAGATTGAAAGACTGCTCTATTGGCCCCCCTTTTTGATGAGTCCTAGTATGTTTTGGAATTTCCTATTACCGAAAGGGCTTATTTGTGAGATCATGCCTGAGAGCAAAGTCAACTTTTGATATTGAAAATAAATTTTGTTCAAGGAGTAAAATGTAACTATTTCAAGGTTACCCTCCGTAAGTATTTGGAATTTTTTAGCACCCCTATAATTATGCTCTGTAGATACAAATTGAGTCAATCACTATTTGTTTCAAGGAAGCCCAATCTTTGTATCTTCTAATTCTGCACTGATGTGATTATATTAATGCATACATGAGATGATTACAATCTCTCTTTGTGAATAATCCTTGTGATGGTAATGAGTATTTTTTTCCAGCTGTTAGGGATTTCATTCTCGAAGACTTGAAAAGCCGCACTGATCTTGCATTTGCGTGGCTGTATGAGGAGTATAGTTTTATGCAAGGTTTCAGTAGAATGCCTTCCTTTTTGCGGACTCAGATCAGCCCTCCAGAATCCTACAACAGACTTCTTTGTGGCATGGTACAAAGTCTACTGGAGAGGCATGATGCCAAGGACAGAGACACGTGAGTAAAACAATAAGTGGTTGTTTTGTGTCTTTTGGCCCTTGGTGGTGAGCGCTTAGGGTTCTCTCCTCAGTGCAGTGAGCACGCATGGCAACATTGGCATGTTGAGGGACTAGGATTCGAGGCACAGCATTGTGGCCAGCTCTTCTCAGCGCCTTATTCTCTCACTCCGTGTAAGCGCAGTTACATATGTGGTATGTGGTATGCAGTCTGGTTGTCTTCAGTAGAAAGGCAAATGAGGGCTGAATAATTATTGGTTCATTCATTCGATTCAACCTGAAGGTTGGTTTGGATAGTTGAGGGTAGAGCTCACCCCGGACTAAGCCACAGGTGTGTGAATTACACACATTCAGGGTAGGGGGGGCAGTTCCTTTCCCTGGGCCACCTCGCACTCTGTGGATTTTTTTTTGTTCAGGCGTCGGGGGCATCCAAAGGCTTCACCCCGATTTGAACCCGGGACCCTTCGATCAGTAGCCAAGCGCTGTACCCACTAGGCCACCACGCTCCCTAATTATCGGTAGTTCAGTAATAATGATACATGCATAATAATACTTTTATTCTCTAGTAAGTAAGTAAGTAAAATATGTGCATAGGTATAGGTTTTGTCAACAGAATTAAGAGTCCTTTTCAGCATCGTACAAACAAGGTAATCAGTGCAGTACATTATTAATGATATTTTATTACTCCTGAGACATATATACAGTATGGATTGGCCAAGTCAAAGACAACTACAGTAACAAATAATCTGGAACAAAATCACAATTACAAACATGCTATCCAAGTACAGTGGTGGAAAAAATTAACGCAAAACTCATTGGCGTCTGGATGCAGCGTACACAGGAACTTATTGAAATCGCTCTTCCTTCAACAACTTGACAACACTGAGAAAACCAGTTGAAAGTTGCGGGAATATTCAAACCCCCCAAATTTAACTGAAATCACAGCATCGCAAGCCATTCTGAAGGCTGCCAATAAACTGTTGAAGGGAAAAACAAAGCAGCCGACACTTTGCGGAAGTCCGTCGACAAAAGAAAACCCAAGTCATCCACCAGCTGGAATCTGCAGCCGAAAAAAGCCGGACTGATGATTAGAAATTTCTTCAGCTATTTTCTGAGTCGATCTTACAGACCTTGGAGTCCTCTTCTTTATTTCCACCTTTTAACTGGAGAAGATAGCAGCCCAGTGCTTGCGTGGAATGAAATCCCTGTAGGTCATATCTTGGTTATTAATTTATCTAGCATTTTCGAAAATTTTTAGTAATAGAACTCTCCGAACCATGTATCCGTTTTCATACACTTTTTAGTGAGGTAGGAGGTATGAAATTTTTTCTCGTTTTCAAAGTGTTTGCCGTTTTTAGTCTGTTGCATTTCTAATACTGGCAGCCGTGACATATTTGGCGCACCCAAAACATCGCGGCAATAACAGTACTGCAATGCGCAGTATAGTACCTGTGTCTTGAAGTATCAAAATTCGACGTTTAATATTCCAGTGTATGACATCTGACCTGGAATTTGATGTCATCGAATGTAAATACGATCATAAGTAATTGAAGTGTTCGAAAATATGATTTTTAATAGCTATCTCAATAGAATGTTTTTGCCACTCACCTAAACTTCCCACAATAATGGCTAAATTAGCGTTACAGTTGTAGGAATTGGCTGTGGAGTGATTAGTAATCATCTTCGGTATTAATGAGAGTTCCATTTAGTGAGTGATTTTTCAGGTCCCGAGAGCTCTCGCTAAATAGGGCTTCTACTGTATATTGTTTATTGAATTATCAGTAAGCCCCTAAAATTCCCTGTTTATAGCATTACTTATAGCTCTAGGTTCCATGGTTGGTGCTCCCTGGTTTTCAAGTACAAAGGGTAAATGCCGATATATTCCTCTACCAAGTTCTCTATTGATAATCCTCCATGCCATCTTAGTCTTATCAGGGGCAGTTGCTAGTAGGGAACTATAATAAGATTTTTTCGCCTTATTTATAAGATACCTGTGAGATTTAAGTTTTGGAAAGGGCTTTGTGTTGTATTGCATGTCATTTGATGAAAATTACCGGAAGGTTGGTCAAATATGAACAAATACAAACTCTTAACAGTATTATGAGGCTGCTTTTGCCCTTTGTAAAAATGTAACTCATTTTGATAAGAAGCTTAATATGCAGTTTCTTTTGCAATTGTTATACAAGGTAGTTGATTACTGCTTTACATTAACCATCAAGATTTTTTAAAACAAAATTAACTAATGGTTTGAAATTATAATTTGAAAACAAGCATACTGTTGATATATTATTTTGCTAAATTTTTGCAAGTTTGTAATACATTTTTTCACTTACATGGAACTGAAAAAGAAGAGCAGTCATACAAGAAAACTCTTCATAATAGAATTTTTCATTTAAACTACATTCAATTATTTTTCAGTGAAGCAATCCATTTTTTACATCTTCAAATTGTTATTTAGTTCCAGAAAGAGCTCATATTTGAACCAAAGATTTTGATTATGTATTTTTTTGTATCTTGATTATTTGTGTACTTTGTGCAGCTTACCCATTTGCATATGGATAACTCTTTTTCTTGCATGCAGTGAATAAAAGCTGTTCATTTTTCTGTTCCTTCCATTCAACACCTTAGGTTGGTATCTCGGCTTTACCTGGAAGCGCCATTAATTACAGAAGAGGCTACAGAACTGCTTCGTCAGCTGTGTGGCGATTCCAGCAGGGCTTCGATTGGACTGGGGCTGCTACAAGAGCTGGTGCTGCGCCGGCCACCACGGCAGTTGGTCTACCTCAACCTTCTCCTCGTCTACACTGCACACGAACACATGGAGGTGAATTTGGTGTTTTTCATTGTTGGACCTCCACTGCCCACCTTCTTTCTCGTTAGCTTTTCCCACGGGGTTCGGTGGTCGCAGATCCTTATTTGCTTTTTCCTCTCCTTTCTGTCCCTTGTATCCTCTGCACTCTCCCAATTGTCTTCAGCTACACAATCCTTCCACCCTGGTCTTCCTCTGCGCCTTCTACCCTCCACCACCTCTGCATTGAGCATCCTTTTCGCCCCATGGCTCTCCTCCCTTCTCATCAATTGCCCATACCAGCATAGTCAACTTTCCTGAGCCTTCTTTGATGCCTCCGCCACTCCAGCCATCTCCCAGATTATGTCATTTCTAAATCTATCCTTCCTTGGACACTCCATTGCCCATATGGACAATTTTTGTCCTCTGTTTTTGTTAATGCATGGCTGTATATCATATAATATGCCTGTCTCAATTTCCAAACTATGGATGCACTCATTCTACAAGGTCGAAATAGTTTCATCTCGTTGACAAATGTTATAAATGCAGATCCAAGCAAATACAAATGTGAAAGGGTTGAGGGAGAAATGAGAGTCAGTATGTGCTATGTTAGCTAAAGAGGGGTTGGTTCGATTCTTGGTACTTGAACCTGGAAATGAAACATGAAATTACCGGCACCAAAGCCATAAGCATGAAAACTGCATTGGTGATTAAGGGGCCATTGCATGTAGGTTGGGTTGGTTTTTTTCTCTTCTCAGGGTTCAGTTAGTTGCAGCGTAAGCTGGCGGAAAGCACCACCTTGTGATTATTTTGACTCCTCCTGAACTTGAGTGGAGGAGGGAAACTTAAACGGCAGGATTATATATATTGGGGGTTCGGTTGAGGCCTCAATGCATCCAGACCTTGGAATCCCATGGCCAACCCCTTCCCACACCCCTGCCCCTAAAAACCCCTCGGACATTCCCCCCATGGCCGTACTATTGCACTCTGAAGGTCCTAAAGTCCTCTCTCCACTTTCATACCATCAGTGACAGTCATTTTGGTTTCATTCATTTGACGCTTGGCTATGAACCTCCACAGGAAGAATTAGGCTTGTTTCTTTTCAGCTACTGGACTTCAGTCGAAAGACAAAGCTCAAACATGTAAAACGACTATGTATAATGGCACTGAAACACTTGAGTACCTGCTCAATTTCTCACATATGTACCACCCGAAGGTACCACTGCTCAGTTGGTCATCGAAGTATCAGAACTAAAATAATTCGGTGATTCAATAAGGGTAGCATTTGTATTTGTTTAAGGTGACATGATGTTGTTGTCACAAAACTAATAATTATTTTTATTAAATTATAATAATTGTCTATATTTTCTTGCATAATAGAAAGAGAATTTATTTTCTACCTACTCTACATAGTTGTCTTTGTGTAATGACCCAATCGAATTGGTATGCTATGGTTGATGAGGAGCCTTTTGCTCAGCTATTCCATAATTTCCTCTCCTCCCCCAGCAGTTACTCAGTTTGGATATGAAATGGGATGACTTTTTGAGCATTAAATGTGATCTCAAAATCTTATGGGGAACTAATGTAATTCTTCTGTTAATGGTGTTATTTCGTTTCTCTTTATCTGTGCATAAAAATTCTGATGTCTAAATATTATTTTATGAGCTAGTATTAGAAGACTGCCTCTCACTTAATTGTTTTCAAGATTCGCACCAAGGCCATAAATGGTGTGGTGGATCTGTATGGGAGAGGAGACCTGAGGAGTATCATTGAGGAATATGCCATCTTCTACTTGGGTTTCCTGAGGCTTCCGCAGCCACCAGTGGTTCTGTTTGGCGAGGACAGGGGACGGCCAAATGTTGAGAGTCAGTGGAGTGAGGACATTGTGAAGGTGTGCCTCTACCTGTACCTTGCACTTCTTCCCGTCAATGAGAAGCTCATACATGAGTAAGTGTATTGGCTCTTGTTTTTAAACCATTCAATGCAGTGCTGTGTGATTATATTGATACCAGCGGATGGAATAGAATCATTGTATGTTCAGCTTTATTCAATGATAACAGGTGTCACCTACATTTGAATTTTATAGTTCCACCTTATTCCACCATCTTCTGTTGTTTAAAAATATGACATTCATGAATGCCATCTGTGCTCAGCATTGCTTTTTATGTAGGCATCCCATTATGCCAAAACCTTTATCTTTATTTTCTAATTCGTAATGGCAGGATATCATTTGTTTAGTCATTTAATTTGTGGAAATATTAACAAGTTATCAAGGTGTGTACCGGAGAAAATTAAGAGAACAAGTACATGTCTAGCTCCTGTAACACCTCATCAGGAGTTCCTCAAAGTTAACTTTTAGGTCCAGTTTTTTTCCTTAGGTTTCTCTTAGGTCTAGTTCCTTCTGTATATAAATGATTGCCATCAGTTAAAAGCAACGTTAATTTCCTCCCAGTAGTTTTTGCCGATACCAACTTTATAGTGTCTGACATAGATGCTAAGTCTTACTCTGCTGAAACTTAAGTTGTACTGGACAGGGCTGTGAATTGGTAAAAAATGGTTTGATGATTAACTGTGAAAAGGCTCAGGTTCTTTCATTTTACCTTACATTTGTATGCAATGAGAGTGATATGGTTGTATTGCGTTGTTTATTTGCCCTAAGGATCTTAGTACAGTGGACCCCCGCTTTACGATGGGTTCACTTGACAATGGATTCACTTCACGATCTGCATTCAATGGAATTCCAAAGCACGTTGATTTTGCATGCCCCCTTCTAAATTTCCCATTTCGATGATTTTTTGCACCCTTAATTTGTTATTCATTCAATATTCTAAGCCTTATTTGTTAATGGACTTCATTTTTTATCATAGCAAAATTTACATATTTAATGATGCATGTTATTTATTGTGAGCTGTTTGCATAATTAGAGCAAATCGAGCAAATGTTGTGGTGTTTAGCGCTGCCACAAATCAGCACCATCGAGGTAATACAACTTTCCTTACGTAGTCAGAATCACATCTTTGGTAATTCAAATTAACCCTTAACCAGTGACGTGCAATTTTTGTTACACAACAAGTGACGTGCGGTCTGGGAGACCGCATTAAATCAAATATTCATAAAATGTTGCAACGCCATTTTTATTGCTTAGTTAAATGTTTCTTTATCTGATTAACTATTCTAAAACTTATATTTAATTTTATGCATAACCAATATGAACCAATTTTTCGGTAAAAATATTTTTTTGAAACAGGATCAAAAAACTGATGTCAAAAACACTTGAATTATTATTATCGTTTTTAAGTATTAATATTATGCCAAATTTAAAAATAATGCCTTAAATGTTGAAGTAGGAAGGCTAAATAATAAGAAACAATTGAATTTATTTCGTTTATTCCTTTTCTTGATGTATTCTGCAGGCGATTAAAATTACATTTTTTCACAATAGCTCTCATATCTCTGTTTCCACACAGTCTTTACAAATTTTCTTCGTTCATTCCAAGCACGCAGGCTTTTTGCATCGGAGACATAAGAAAGAGGTTTTCCGTTTTTTGTATGGCAGGCACAGTCTACATGTTGTCCGCTTCTCAAGCCTTTCATCTTCTTCAGCCTCTTCGAACGGTAGATGGAGAATTTGCGCAATACTTAATCGTACCTGTCTCGGGAGTCTAAGATTTGACATTCTCCTTCTCATATGGGGTCTAACAAGATCTGCAGCTATCGATTTAATGACAATAAATGGTGTCATATCTTTCTTATCTTTCGCGGACTGCTGAAGCACAAAGGAGTTGACAAAGGAAATATCTAATATACCGAAAAATACTGCCATTGGCCACCTCCTTGTCCTTCGGCCGGATGTGTAGCTACAGCACATTTTGTCTAAAGTATCTACGTCACCTTTAGTCGCGTTGTAAAATGCAATATCCTCTGGTTTCCCTGACTCTATATCGTCACCCACCTTGTAGTGCATTGATGAAACTAAGCCAACAGCCTTATTTCTTTTGGGGACCTGGGATACTAGAGTCATGTTAGTAGAGAATCCCTAAAGTGAAGAGCCCACTATGCGCCCTTTGGATGGCGGAAAATCATTAGGTATTTCTCTTTTATTTTTTCTGATTTTACCAACTTTCGCCAGCCCTTTTTCTTTTAATTTTTCTACCAGATCAATAGATGGGAACCAATTATACGCTGTGATATTCCTGTGGGACCCCATAATTGGCTCAGAGAGACGAAGAACTGACTAGGTTGGTTTTGCTAGCTTTTTGTCTTTCTCTGACAAACCTATCCCATCTGTGTCTTTCCCTACGTAAAAATATGCGTTAAACAGATAACTGTTTTCAGCGTCAGTCAAACACAATCTATTTAAACCATTATTGGCGGCCTTGCTAGGAATATACATTTTGAAACAGCATCGGCCCCTGAAAGCAATTAACATTTCCTCAATGCAAACTACCCAATGAATAGCAGCGTTGGGAGTTTTTTACTAGAGAGCAAAATAATTCAGAAATTGGAGCTACTGGGTCAGTTTTGTATCGGGTCATTCGATCCGCAGAGTTATCAAAACGGAGACTCGTAAGAAGTAAAGTAAACCGCTGTCCTGACATTACTGATCGGAAAATTTCCCTGCCAGTGCCATCTGTGGCAAATATGCCGCAAATGTCTTCATCATTAGATTTGAAAATCGCAGAATAAGCCAAAAGACCAAGAAAGGATTTTAATTCCATCAAATCAACGTTTTGTAGCTCCGGCCTGCTATCCCTTTTATACTTCTCTCTTATTGCTTGAAGATTCATGTTTGTCCAGTGCAAAATCAATTGCAACATTCGCTCATCAAAAATCTGAGACCAATAATCCAGAGGCTCCACATCCTTACCTAGTGATGTAATGCAATCATTCAAACCAGGTTTCTGAGTAACAATGTCATGGAAGGGTGTACGAATTTTCCTCTTTGGCTCACTTGATGACCACTTATAGCGATTTCTCCTGTAAAAAAATTGACCTTGCCTGGGGAGAACTTTTACTACCTCAATTCTGTCATCATCTGTGCTCCCTCCTTCACTATCAGTTGTATTTGTATCGTAATCACTTCCTATGACATAATACTCTTCAAGTGGCGCTAAAAGCTCTTATGCCGATCGCTTAGTGGGTAGGCGAAGGACCATCCCCTTGCCGGGCGCCTACCACTCAGGCTACGTTCATGAACCCTTTGCGCGAAGGATTAGAAATGCAGAAAGCCGAGGAATATCTACCCTCCGTTCTTTGGTAATTCCCACTCATACCCTCCTCTCACGTATGGCGCGTGCCATTGTGTCAGGCGACCTCCCGGAGGGAGGACGGTGGGCTCGAAAGGGAGTTGACATCACTGGAGCCGGCGCAATCACTGGTATGGTCAACAAACCGAGGACGGCGGGAGTCAGCAGATTTTTGCACTACTTCAAAAACTACGCAGTCAAGTGTTTTTCTGGTTGCTTTAAAAAAAATAGCCGACAAAAATAGTAAAAAATACGCTTTGGACATATGTAGATGTAATGGCACTAGCATTTCGACGTTTTACTCTTGGTGTTTCCCAGGCCCTTCTTATTTCTTCTGGTGGTAAAACTCTATGCTTAGATGTTCTGTCCCCAAATACTTAAAGGGAGACCGACTGCCAAAAGAAAGGCACAACTGAATGTTGCACTACAGGCGTGGGCGCTTGAAATTTCGGGGTTCAATTGGTTCAGTCATTTTTACAAAATACATTACATGCATACCTACTGCCAAATATAAAGAACAAAATGCGTAAGATTTCCAATAAAAACCGGATTTCATTTGTTTTGCGTTCGCCTTCAGCAACGACTTGAATAGTCATTTATTCTTACTAAATGTATTTTAGAAAAATTAGTTACTTTATTATCCAAGTTGTGTAACTTAAAATGCTTCCTAACAAATTATTAATTATTCTAATACTTGAAAAGTCACTACGAATTGTTTTTAACAACTTTTTGAATCATGTCCACCAGCATTACGTTTATTGATTTTTCCAATTTAGTGACGTGAGGTCTCTCAGACCGCTTATCGAATTCAGTTGCAAATTTAAAGAAATATATATTAAAAACGTTAAGTTTTAAGAGTGTTATATCCTTAATATACAAAAATATGAAGCTAACGAGAACTATAGACATTTTAAAATAGTCATTTTGAAAATATTCATAATTTTAAAAATGCAGCGGTCTCTCAGACCGCACGTCACCGGTTAAGGGTTAAGGCTTTCAATAGCCATTATTGAGATATGATTTTGTTTCCCAACTTGTAAAAATATGAGAACTTCTGCCGAAGAGTAACTTATTGCAAGAGCACATTACCTACCAACGAAGTGATATGATTCCTTAATGAATGTAGCTGGCACAAGATAATAGATCACATCTATGAAATGAGTTAAATTATATGGTAACATTTCTCTGTGAATAATAGTGGTAAACTGTAATGGCTTATCTAAATTTGCATCAAATTTTTGATTTGCCCCCTTTTGACTTTGCACCTTGATACCTAGAACATCTGTGTCACACTGCCATCTAGGTTGCTGATGTGCTCAACTGTTGTGTTAATATGTCTTCCATGCGAATTGGTATTGTCGACGAAGGGCGTAGTTTGCACTGTGTTCTTTTCCAATCGCATTAACCTTTCGATAACAATACTTGCCAGAAGTAGGTGGTTTATTGTGGGAAGTTTCTGTAGCAACCATGCCCCCTAAATTGTAGCTCAAGCAGAATATACAAATACAATCAAGCAGAAGATAGTGAAAAACATGATGAGGGTGTTCGAGTTAGCGCTTTATGTCTTCAGTGTTCTTAAAACATGATTTGCATTCTCTTTCTCGATGCATGGATGCCTCTAATTGTAACAAGGTTGTAGGTCCTTAAAGTAAACAACCAACCCCAAATAACTCTCCCAGCCAGGAAGAGTCAGGTCAGCTGTTCCAAGAAAAGTGCTTTGAGTGAAGTTGCTGCTATCTCTTTTGTCATTCGGCTATTCAATCTCCATGGGATGACCTTGACTGTGACAGGGTGTCTGGCGACCTTGAAAACCTGGAAAACTCAGGGAAATATTTTGTCCTGGAAAACTCAGGGAATTTTTATATTTTTCTGCAAACACATTTTTAGCAAGGTATCCAACCCCTGCATGAGTTTTCAATTCCTTTTGTTTACATCATGGCAAAAGTCTCTGCTGTCAGAAGCATTGCTCAAGCATGGAACAATGTTTCAGAGGAAGTCATAAAAAAAATTGCTGGAAATCAGCAGGCTATGGCAAGACAGGGAATCTTCCTGCTGCTCCCCTTTAACGAGCTCGATCTTCTTTATAAGATTTTGCCTTGCAAGGTCAAGGTTTTGTGGGCTCTTGAAACCACTGCCTGTCAGGCAAGGATCAAACAGTGTTGCCAATGTATGTGCTACACTGTCCTCTACATATTTGCTTTGCTCGGTAAAGGAAAAGTGCAAGTGTGCCCCATGAGGTCTTTTCAATTTGTCCAAAGTGCTATTTACGATTGGCAGGATCTCTGAAATCGTGAAAGATCTTGTGCTGACTGCCTGCGTTGCATGTTCAAAAATTTTGAAAATACCGATGACCCAGTCAAGGAAATTCCATTGGTCACTGGCAGTCCCCTAAAGCTTAATGCTATCGCCTTCTAGCAAAAGTGAACCATTCCTGTACAGTCCGGTACTACCTACTTGTCAGGCATCCATTCCCTCAAAAAAATCCTTAAAAACCTTTTCCCACTCTTTAAATCGAAATTGGAAGCTATGATGTGGTGGAAGGGCTCCATATTAGCAATGAAGAGACTTTGTGACTTCCACAGTTTATTTAATACAGAACGACCAGTTTCGGCTGTCAAGCCATCTTCAGAATGAACCTGAAGATGGCTTGACAGCCGAAACTGGTCGTTCTGTATTAAATAAACTGTGGAAGTCACAAAGTATCTTCATTGCTAATTTTCCCACTCCTCGCTGACAATCTTAACACCTAGAACATCTTCCCAAAATCTCCCCCAACCTCTCCAGCATCCTAAAAACTACCAAACCGCTATCTAAACCCACCATTATTTCCAAAACCCTACCCAACCCCTGCCGTCGTGCAAGATACAAAACGTGCCCTATCCTTATCACCGATCCCCTCCCCACTAAATTCATCTCCCACCCACTTCCTTCCGTCCCCTCTCTGTCTTGCACTTCCCATAACATTGTTTACACCCTCCTGTGCAACTTATGAGATTCTCACTACATCGGTCTCACGACTAACACCCTCAGAGTTAGGATAACCAGCCATCGTGCTAGTTTCAAGCCGTCATGGCAAAATGCTTCCTTACCCATCCCGATCCATGCTTCTTCACACAACCTCAGTTTCGATAAATGCTTCCGAGTAGGCGTCTTGGCTTCCCTCCCTCCCTCTGCCTCTCCCCTTCAATTAAAGACATAAGAGATGGCATGTTTCTGGCTTTTTGCAGCCTACAATCCCCCCGCTTAAATCGAGCTCACTGACCCCCTCCCACCCCTTCCCCTCTTCTCCCCCTCCTTACCCCTCTCTCCTCCTCCTCCTACCTCACCCTACCTCTTGCCCCCTTCCTCCCCACCAGTATGTTACCTTCCTTCTGTGATAAAGGTTGGGAATGGCAACCGAAATATCAGAACTTCATTTGTGAGTGTTTCTTCTTTGTTTCAATTTTTAATACCGCCTCACTTTATAAAAAATATAAACTTACAGGAGGTGAGAGAAAGAGATATAAAAAAAATTTGTTCGTACAGAAGGTTTCAGACCGGGTGGTCCTTCCTCAGCTTTAGAAGTGAGCAGTTAGTACTGCCCTGGGGAAGGGGAAGGTAGGGGAGGCAATGAAGGAAGGGGAGGAAATGATGGAAGGGAGGGGAACTAGGAGGGAACAATGTTGCACCAGGCTGTCTTCGGATGGGAGAAGTTTCAAGCTGGGAGAATTGCAACAATGTTGCAATACTGAGGGCAATAAATATTGAGGGTCAGTGATGAAGGGAGGGGAGAAATGGAGTGTGGGGAGGGGAACTAGAAGGGGTATTCAGTGTGACAATGTTGCGTGAGGTTATCAATGGGAAAATGGGAAAATTTTGAATAAGGGAGGAGTTCTTGAAGAGAGAGAAATGCAACAGTGTTGCAATGCAGAGGAAAATTATAATTGTGACAATAGGGGGCAGAGGTATTGGATGGGATTAATGCAATACATTGATTCTGGGTGGGGAAATTGGGGAAAAAAAATATATATATACAGTAGAACCCGGATAAGAAGTTTTCCCCTCTAAGAAGTTTTATTTTTGGAGTCCCAAAATAAAGCCCATTAGGTGCATGCCAATTTTTCCCGGATAAAAAGTTCCCGCTTATTAAGCTTTCCTGGCTAAAAAGTCTCAACCAATGATTCCCAAACAACATTTTCTTTATGAAAATCTACCCGCATACTAAGTTTTATTAGATTTGTACATATATTTTGATTTTTGATGTCTTATTTCCTTCGAAGTTGTTAGCGCCGAATTTTATCAAACAATAAGCTCAATTGGCAAGTAGCCAATATTTCTCAGTGATATCATTTGATCTTGTGAAATGTGCTACTCTCTCACTATAGTGCATCCCGAAAATCTGATTATTCCACTTCTATAATTGATTGGCAGCTAGTTATCATAGTTTCTCAGTGAGATTATTTCAGATTATTTGATCCCATGAAAGGTGAGAATCGCTTACCGCAGCGCATCTCAATGAATCATATGATCGTTCCCTTCAATGTACCACTTCCGCTTGGGCAAGGCCCTTTTGAGCCATATGATTCTCCTATCCGAACTATGATTAGCAAAGAATCGGAAAGGTGTACATAATCTATGATCAGAATGAATCACATGATTATTCCGCTCGATGCATGGCCATCTTGAATCACAGATTGCACCAGTTTGTAGAGAATGATTCTTTGAATAATCGTTTATGCAGACCCGGTTTTTGTTAAAATGCCCATAGAAATGCGATCATTTGCATCAGATTTGTTATTTTGTTCAGAATTATACTTGAAACTTTTTAATCATGAATTATTGCCAGTATTGCTCATTCATACCCGGGGTATCTGTGATGGGTACACCATCTAGCGGCAAGGTTAAGAACTCGGTGCAAAGTGCTGCGACAGTTTGAAACATATGTATGCAAGGTGAAGTGAATAAAATTCATAGTTTTTTTTAACCTTCAAGGAGTGTGTTTTGCGTTCACCAAATCTCCAATTCCCTGGGAAACTAGAAGTTATTTGGTGATAGAAATTATAATCTCCTACTAACTGCTGCTGACAGTTATTCCTTGAAATTTTCCTGGACCATACTCACCTTTCCTAGTATACAATGATTTAAGAAGAACTTCATGTGTAATTAGGGCTATAGATATTTCATGTATCACAATTAGAGATGGGCCACTCTGAAAATTACTGTGGTATTTTTCGTAATTTACCGCGTCCCTTGTAAGTTACTGTAATTTTCTAGTTAATTCACCTATGTTTGAGATAATTTTTCATACAGATAAATTCCCAATATGTTCTTTTAAGCCAAGTTCACATTTCCAACGTGCTTAATAATAAATTGAGGCATGTACAACTCATTTTTGGAATATTTTACTTAAATTATAACATTATAAGATTAAAGCTTTAGAATATTCTTTTTGAAAATTTCTCATACTTTGACAAAAGAAAGCCAGGTTGCGTGTTGCTGCCGTAGTTCTTTTTACAATTTAAAACATTTCTAATAGATTAATGTTGTATTAGGGTTGGTTTAAACATAGTTATTTCCTTCCTATTGCTATTGGCTTTCTTATTTAACCATACATTTGCTGTTTAATACTTAAAACTAAAAAATACAGGAAAATTACAGTAATTTACCGTGGTAATTTACCTCAGATGAAAATTACGGTAATTTTCCCATCTCTAATCACAATACTTACACACTGCATTGTAGCTATTGAGTGATAGAATAACAAGAAAAATGTTTGTGTGTCTTAATAGAGTATTTGCACAATTTTTGGAAACTATGTTAAATTTTGCTTTGGTGCGTAAAAACCATAAATCCATAATTTTACTGTCGTAACTTTCCTACTTTTTAAACAATAAGCGATTTAAAATCACATTTCGAACCTTGCTCACAAACGGACCGCAGCCTTATTGAATCTGCTGTGACGTAATCGCCCTTACTCCACAATCGCTGCTGGGTTTGTTTACATTCGTTATGTGTTGTATTTACTGCCTTGTGTGGTAAATATAATTTTTTACAGGCTAAATAGTTCCAAAAATTACCATGTAGATGCCTGATGATATCAATTAAAAATTACTACGAAAAAGAAGAGCTACAAAGAGTATTGTTCCGTGCCATAATGCAATGTTGCTCAGGAAATCTCCGATCATTAACGCGTCCACACCCGGAAGAGTATTGGAACTTGCCTTTGCGAATCCAACTTTTATGATGAGCACCATAGTTTTATTTCAAATATCGAAATAACTTCGAAAAGGCAAATACTATTTCACTCTCAACGCACAGCTAGGCTATTTTGCTTCTGCTAATATGGGAGATGACGTCACACCACGTTTAGACCTTGGAAATTTCGATGCTAAAACAATACATATTAAAAGCTATTTATTAAATTAATTAGTAGGAATTATACCTTGATATTTCATACGTGGAATTTCGAAACCAAACACTACTCGCTACAATAAATTTCAACAAAATACCTCACTTACGCAAATTCTCTATTAATGGTAACTTATTGATGGTGATACTTTTGTTAATAACCTCTGTTGTAGCTAGAGATACTCTGTAAAAATGTGAATTTACCTTCCTTATAAGTCCTTTATTGACATGATTTTAAATGTTTTACCATAACCATTTACCATAACACAAAATTCTACTATGTAATTAAAATATATATCCGTAGAAAAAGGCTTGAAATTGAAAACATGAGCTAGAAAGGGATAAAACGAAAAGCCTTTTGATGTCGCGCCGATTGCTCAGACCACCGAGACCACTTCATCTACATCTACATCTACATACCACCCCGCAAGCCGCCTCAATAGGCGTGTGGTGGGGGGTGTTAGGACACCAGCCGTTTACATATAAAAAGGAAACGCTCTATGAAATTACGCCTTGCATTTATTAAAGTCCCTTATTGTTCGGGGGAAAAACGAATTCCCATACCTATCCGTTCGGCAAAATATCTCTCTTAATTTATCGTTTCTGTCGGACCTGGAAATATAGTGGGGTTCTAATATGATGTTCTCCGTATCGCTCTGAAAGATATCTATTCTCAATTGCTCAAGTAATCTAAGCCTAGCGCGCAGCCTCCGAGTCTCTAGCGGCTCCCAGCCTAATTCGTTTAACATCTGCGTAACGCTGTCTGTACGCCCGTAACAGTTTTTGACGAATCGCGCAGCTTTCCTTTGTATTTTATTAAGTTCCCTAATTAATTCTTTCTGCACCGGATCCCATATGCTTGCTGCATATTCAAGGTGTGGCCGGACGAGTGCGAAATAGCACCTCTCTTTTACTTTTTCATCTGAGAATCTTCCCACAATACGCTTGACGAATCCTAGCTTCTTCAGAGCTCTGCCACAAATATTTCTTATATGTGTTCCCCACGATAGGTTTGAGGTTATGGTAACTCCCAGATACTTAACTTCATCTGTCGCCTTTATCTTAACGCCATCCACAGCATATACATGGGGATAGTTGGACGACCTCCGCAAGAAATGTACCGCCGCACATTTGCTCAAATTAAGTTCGAGTCCCCACTCTTGGCTCCACACATGAACGTTGTTTAAATCCGATGATAGAATTTCAAAGTCAGAGTGATCATTAATTTCGCGATAGATGACAGCGTCATCAGCAAATAAACGTATTTTACTGCTAATTCGAGAGCATAGGTCATTTATGTATATAATGAACAAAAGGGGGCCGATTACGCTTCCTTGTGGGACACCTGATGTCACTTTAACTGCATCAGAGCTAATTCCGTCAAGAACTACTTTTTGCTTACGATCACTCAGAAAGTCGCGTATCCAGTTTACTACTGTTTCGTTTAGGCCGCATGACTGTAATTTGTATAAAAGTTTGTTGTGAGGTACCGTGTCGAAAGCTTTCTTAAAATCTAGGAATAATGCGTCCACTTGTATTTTCGATTCACCAGATTTGAGAACGTCATGAAGAAAGAGCGCGAGCTGTGTTTCACATGATCTACCAAGTTTGCGCTATCTCCTTGGCACCACACTTGTGCCAAGGAGATAACGCAACATTCTTTACGTTGAACATTCAACATTCCTTACGTAGTCAGGATCACATCCATGATAGTTCGGATTAAGGCTTTCATTAGTCATCCATTTGTTAAGGCTTTCAACCTTGCATTGCAAGTGATTTCTCCTTTCAGTTCGCTGAAGAGGGCCACCTTGTGGCCGAAATACGCGTATCCAAAGCACACCCTCGTCTTTTCTTGTTTTTGTGCCATTTTTTTACTACGCTCTTTTGAGCTAGATTCTCCCAGAAGTTGGGCCTGTCTGAGTGAGTGATTTCTTGAGTGCTTGTGAGTGTGAATGTGTTCATAACCCAGGCATCCTTAGCGGGGTCCCATTAGCCTAGCGAAGGATCCCTATTTGGGTTGAATGTGTGTTCATAACCCAGGCATCCTTAGCGGGGTCCCATTAGCCCTAGCGAAGGATCCCTATTTGGGTTGAGTGTGAGTGTCTGTGGTTGTCACTGACGAGGAAATAACATTCCCGTAAACCACCACAGGGGTTTTCTGGTCGAGAGGTTGTGGTTGGTCACTAGCGTGGATTTAGCCCCTTTTTTACCGCAAACCAACACAGCAATTGTGGCGTAATTTTGACGAGTGGTGCCAATTTATTACGGCCATTGGAGATTTTTATACCTTGTCACTTTAATAGGCCGTAGAGCTCATTTTCCCTAGTTTTTACCTTAAGCTGGCACTAGATAATAAATCACATCAATGAAACGAGCCGAATTATGTCATAACTAGGGACATGCAAAACTCGCAAATGCGACATCGCGAATTTTTGCGCGAATTCTGGGGTTTTTCCGCGAAAACGCGAATTTCGTTTTTGATGCGAATTTCAACATTTCCAACGTGAATTTCCTCATTTTCGCGGCCTCTGTAATTAAAATTGCGACTGTAAACATTTAGTTGGGCAGTACATATGGAAAATGCCTTTCCGGTACAACTTACTTTAGAAATGTTACTCGGATATAATATTTCAATCAAGTTTGGTGAACATGAACAAAAGGAGTGAAAAATGCATGCCAAAATTTTGCTATACAGGCAGTCCACGAGTTACGTAAGCCTCGACTTACATTAATATGTACTTACCTAAGTGGGAACCTTACTCAAAACGACGAAAATTACGGAAGTTACGGGATGCAAAGAGCGGTTGCATACTTTCAAGGGGCGCGTGTCATAGCATCAGCATAGTGATTTTCTTTTGTGACAGTTTTATCACATTCAACAAAACTTATAATGCCTAATTGGACAGTGACGGCAAAGCAGCGTTAGGCAGAATTTCGACTACATGGATTATATTGTGCTGATAACAAAATAATTCTTTGCCGTTTTTACAACACAAATATCTTGTGGAAAAGGAAGGACAGCTGCACGAAACACATATTGAGTGAAAAACATAAGGCTAATGTTGAAAAAAATTCTGCCGGTGGGAGTGGAATAAAATGGCAAGCATCCATAGTAATATTCCGAGTGTCATTTTTTTTTACAAAACTACTAATTCCTTGCGAGGTATGATAACTTCTAAAAAAGAAGCTGTAAAGTCGATACTAGTGCAGATAGCATCAAAGGCATCAATAAAACTTTGCTCTCTTGTAGTAGAAGACCCAAGTAGAGTTAGATTTGAAAACAGCTTTTGACCCTCAAGTAGTTCTCACAATGGAGGTGAGCCCTGCCAAAAATACGAAATTGAAAAAAAGTTCATAGCCTTGAGTCAATTGAGATGGTAAAGTTGATGTTGGGGTTTGGGGAATTACGGTGAATATTACAGCAACAAAATTTCCAGGGTTCAGTGGATATAATGAAAGCAATTCAGGTACTAAAATTGTTTGAACCATCATTTGCATTAAAGTGCCTTGAAGCAATTTGGACCCCCTGTGAAAATGTGGACTGGGAGAGATTTTTTTCCTCCTTCAACACTGCTAAAAAATAGGAGAACAAATCTAAATGAAGAAATTTTAGCCACACTTGCAATTTTTGCATTTGAAAATACGGACATTTAACTGTAATTTGCCTTTTTATGTAAATTGGTTAGGTACGTGAAATGTACAAAAATATAAAATGTGAATACAGCATGGTATTAATTGTTTAAATTCCCCCTAATCAATGATATTCAACATTTTTTGCCAACAGGTGGGCCTGCTGGGAGGAGAGCACTTAATTTACACCAAATATTTTGTTGTGAAAATAACACCGATTTCAGGGTAAAATAGCACCGCTTTTGCAAAAAAATAACACCACTTTTGGCTATAAAATAACCCCACCTTTTGCAGGTCTCTAGTCATAACATTTCACGGTGAGTGATAGGAATGCTCAGTAATGGTGAATCAGAATTCACGCCCCTTAGGACTTTTCACTGAGATACCCAGAGAATCTGCATTGCACTGCTTGTGCACGCCAATTCGGAACAATAAGAGCATGTCTCTTGAACTCTATAATATGCTGCCTAGGACAGCAAGTATGATAAGTCATTTTATGTTTTTTTTAGCGAAAGGGCTCATAATTTGTAGTAGGCCACTGTATGTTTTTCCTGATGTGGAGTATTTTCAACAATGCCCACCTCACTTTCTAATTTTATATTTTTTGTAATCATATGTGTTGTAGTTTTGTTTTTTTGTGACATCAACCACTATATTCTTCATACCATATGATTGGTAAAGACTTCTTTTATTATGGCTCAGAGATTTGGAGTGTTGGAAAGCTTGAAGAAAAGAGAAACGAAGCCCTCAAAACATAGAGCGCTGGAGGTGAAAGCTGAGGATCGAATCAGGGTGAATGGAGGTCTGAGCCAACCAGTCTTAGTGCATGTTGAATGGCAAACGATGATGTGGATTGAGGTTCTGATGGTGGCAACGAGTTCACCATTGATGGGTTTAGTTTGTCTCTCGGGTGGGATGTCATGTGTGTGTGTGCCCTCTTTGCAGGTTGGCTCGAGTGTACGTCCAAACAGTGGCTGACGTAAAGAGGGTGATATTGCGGCTGCTGGAGCAACCTGTTCGTGGCATGGGCATGGACTCACCTCAGCTATTGACCCTGGTTGAGGAGTGCCCTAAAGGTGCTGAGACACTAGTCACCCGTGTCATCCATATCCTGACAGATAAGAGTAAGTCTTTCCTAACTGGTCAATTTTCCAATAATGAAGTTGAATGAGACGAAAGAAGAACTCCTTGCTGTGTTCGACTGAGAAATATTTAATGCAACTGATTTAGATGTTTTGCATCACATTATAAAGCCAACTGTTGAGGTTACATTGAGGTATACGTACAGTAAAACCATGAACATATTTTGGTTATCGGAAATTAAGCTTTCCGCAGTTTACCTCAGTTTTATTGTGTTCCATTGAATCTCCTATGTACGTACATAGAGCCCCATATGTATTTACATGATTGCATTTTCAGTTCTGCAATTTGCATCACTATATACTATAGATGAAAAAACAATATTTCCCTTTCAAAGGCAGTTGCTCAAGCATAAGAGCCTTTATTAAAAACTTCTAGACTTCTTTTTGCGCATAAACCTTAAAAAAAGATAAAGGTTATCTGGTCGAGGTAATGTAAACTGTTTTATGGAGGAATTTTAACTAATTCAACTCGTAATCTCAATCTGCATGGAAAAGATTCGTACCTTCATACCATTTGTACCATGAAAAGAATGCATTGTAGGACTAGGAGTTTGCTATGTAATGTATGAACACCTGCAGGAGAGTACAGCGGACTCTCGTTAGCACGTTCTTGAAGGAACCTGGGATTCTGAACGAGGTAACCAGGAAAACATGCAAAACAGGGTAGGCATTCCATGGAAAGTCAAATACGTATTAGTTGGTTGCATAACTCGCAGGGGATGGTTATCCTGCCGCTCATTTTAGCTCATGCTGTAGATAACTGCAGATCAGTTATTGTAAACCTATTCTACCTCCCAAGAAAATATATACGATACCTAAGGCTGATGCGTGCTCAATTAAAAATGATGACAATTGTCGTCATCATTAATAACCAAACAGCATGTTTAGTTTACAGATGCTGCTTTCACAAAGTTCTGCGGCAAAGTTAGCGAAGCAACCTAGCGATATTTTTCTCTTTGCACTTCCAGTGAAATAATTAAGTTGGAGGACAGATAAATCTGCGGTGCGAATGCCCACTTCTCACTTAATAGCACTTTATGTGAATATTGCCTGTAGTAAATTATAATGATTGCACTGAAAATGCTATATTTGCATTTACCATGATGAACATTTTCATGAACAAATATTATAGCATTTTAAGGATTGTCAGAACTCCTTGAAAACATGAACAAATTGAGCTCCTGGCCCATAAACATCGTCTTTCCCGTGCGTAGTGGCGTCAACTTGATTGCTTGTAACAAAAGAAAAATTGAACTTCCCACATGTTCTCGACAAATATTGCAAACAAAAATGCATAATTTAATGGAAGTACATATAAACTTATGGTGGCTGGAAGAATATGTCCATGGTGCTTTTATCATTTTGAGCCCTAATTCATTGATAGTAAAAGTCCATTTAAGTATTCATTACACTTTCATAGACTTTGTGACTGCTGACGAACTGTCGCCATCGCTTCCACTGTCATTGCGAATGTTGGAGGATATTTGGGCTCTGATTCGTCTTTCCCGGTGTTGTCTTCTTCCTTTCTGTTCATAGACGTCATACGACGTCATCTATTGACATCAATCTACTGATAAAAATACACGATAATGAGATTCACTGACTTTTTCAATTACATTTAGGAAGATGAAAGATTATGTTTGGAATAGTTATTATTCATTTGTTACGTAATTATCTCCATAAATAAAGCTTCATTTTTAGTAGTCACAAGTTCCAACAACCAACCTGCAAACTTCGATATCGGTATCACAGGCGACACACTCGTCGAAGGTCATACCCTCCCCTTCTCCAAACAGCAGATCCCAGCCCTCAAGGGTGTGCTCATGTGATGCCTCGTCTCTCAGCGGCGCGGAATCGTCCTCATTTGTGCTGCGGTGAAATCCAGAGGTCCGAAAGCTATTTCTTATGCTCTTGACTTTGACTGAGTCCTAGGCATACTTCAAAAAATGCGTCACTTTCAGGATATTTACTTTTCTTCCTGACTCGTGAAGGCTGGCCAACCTCTCATTGACAAGTAGTTTCCTGTACCTATGCTTCATACATCGTATGATGCCTTGATCGAGGGGCTGAAGAACGCTCGTGCAATTTGGAGGAAAAACACTACTTTAACATTTCTTAAAAATGCAGTGTCTTGGATGTTCTGTGCAGTTTATCAATAAGCAACAGAATTTAACGATTTTAACCACCCATCTTTGCATCCAGTGCTCGCAGGAACTTTTCGAAAATTGTGGTGGTCATGCAGGCATTATAGTTTCAATCATACGTCCAAGGTAATGTTTGAACATGTTTGAAGCATCTGGGACGTTTATATTTCCCGATCACTTACGGAATCAGTTTTTCCGATCCAATTTCATTGCAACATAGGACAGTCAGCCTCTCCTTACTCATTTTACCTCCATGGCACTTATCTCCTCTAAATGCCAGTGTTTTATCAGGAAGCAAATTAAAAAATAAACCCATCTTATCGGCATTAAAAATGTTATTTGGGCTGTAGTTTTTGATGATGACAGAGATGATGATCACATGCGCTGTTGCTCACACAGTTTTGATTCCATAGGAGACAACGGCGACAGCCACAACAGCGATAAAACAAACGAATATCGCAATAAAATTCGCTGCTTGTGGGGACCTTGTTAAGCATTGAATAGGTGATTCTAATGTTTGAGATTGCTTTTTTCTTCCTTCATAAACATTTTTTTAAACCATAATATGACTATCAAAATAGTATTTTAAGCGATAACGATCTTTTTTAATGCGAGAATTTAACACTTTCAATGCTGACCATATACAACGATTTTTTTTTCATTCTGATGGCATTCATTTTTTTGAACAAAATGTTAAATTTAACCCTCCTAAAGCCGATAACAATGTTTTTTGAAACATAGGATTTTTAATTTTTGTTTAAAAAAAATTTAATTTTTGACGTGATAGGACGTCATCAGTCAACGGGGATAGTCAAGCAATGCGGGTTGCATACTTTCGCAATTTCTCCCACCGGCTAGTGTTTCTTTTAGCCTTATATTTTTATGCAACTTTTTTCCACACTACCTGCAGATCAAAATTTATAGCAATCTCATTCTTGCATTGTTTTTTATTCTATTTAAACTAGTACGCCTCTCATTAAGTGGAGAGCAACATCAATATCCGCTAAGTATGAAAGTAATTGCGGATTCTTTTACTTGTGGCTGAGCAGAAAATATCGCATATAAATATATCAAACTTCAACATCAGAAAGCATAAATAAAGTAAATGAAAACAGTTTTACATTTAATACACTAAATTATTTTATTTATCAAATACCAAATGATTAACAAATTAACCGACTCTAATATAACAATAACAAAGATACAAAGAAATATTACTCAACAAAACAAAAAGATTGGTAGTAAAATGATGCATAAAACATTTAACATAACCTCATCCCTTTTAGTATTTACAATTTACAAAAAAATGTTTACATAATTGCTTCTTTAATTTCTTTTTTTGTGGAAGTTCGTGAAGCATTCCGGGCAGAGTCGAGGGGACCTTTCGCAGTCAGGGCAGATATACGCCGTTTCCCTTCTATGCCCTTGAGAATAGCAATATTTGCATCTACGGAAGTATTTTTTGCCGCCTTCGAGGAGGACAATTTGTGGGAAATGGAATGGTCTGGAAGATATTGCAGGTTTGGGATCGGTTGCATAGGATGGAAGAATGAGGGACTTAATTACGGAGAGTCGGAAATCAAGGATGGGAGTTTTTTCTGAATATTTTTGGAAAATGAAAAAGCTATTGACTAAGATGAGGTGAAATATATGAATGCCTAACTTTTTATACCACTTCAGGGTTTTCCTCTCAATAGGATAGTATGCCATCATTTGATCAAAGTGGTCGATTCCTCCCATCAACTCGTTGTACTTGACAACGACCTCTGGCTTGGAAACAACCCCATCTCCTCTTCGAGAAGGCATGTCAACCATGCAACTTCTGAATTCGGAACTGATCATCAGAACGTCTCTTTTATCCTTCCATTTGAAGACGCAAACCCCATCATTAGTATAGGCATCCACAACTTCACCCCGTCTCAATTTAGCCTTTACCACTTCGGACGGGTTTTCCTTCCGGTTTGATCTGAGAGTTCCTGTGCAATGCGTTCTCCTCTCAAGCAGTGTGTGGATCAAATTGACACTTGTGTAATAGTTGTCCATAAACAATGAATGGCCCTTATCTAAACGACCATCCATTAATTTATGGACAACGTGATTAACATGTCCACGCCCTCCAAGTTCAGAGTCTCCTGCACCAGCATACACAAGGAATCTCAGAACAAGCCCGGAACTCTCGGTCAGCATATATAGCTTGATTCCGTACTTATGCTTCTTGGATTTCATATAAATACGGAATCGCAACCTCCCCCTCCAAAGATGCATAGACTCGTCAATGCAAAGGTTACGGGAAGGAATAACCAGGGAGTCCATTATGGTATGGAAGGAATTTAAAAGTGGTCGGACTTTATAAAGGGTATCATCTGGTGGAGGGTCATCAGGATTGGGGTTAGGTGAGAAGTGGAGAGCTTGCAGGATGGAAAGGAATCGATCACGACTCATGCATTTCCGAAAGCAAGGCAGGTTAAACAGAAAATCAGTACTCCAATAATCTGATATTCTGCTTAGAGGAATAGTCCCCATGTGGAACAATAAACCTATGAATGTTAAAAACTCTTCAAAGGTCAATTGTTTCCACTTCCCTATCCTTGCTTTCGGAGACACATTTGTCTGCATAAGATGATCAGCGAACTCATTCGTCTGATCAACTATTGCGTGAACGAGGGAATCGGGAAAGAGGAGACGGAAGAAGTCGATAGGTTCCCTCGAAGACGGCGGGGTGATGAGGCCAGGGTTTTCAATGAAGGGAAAATTTTGTGGGGGTACTGAACTCCGGGACCATGCGGTATGACGTGGTAAGGAAGGATTGGTAGAATACTGAATGGGTTCGGGGGCAGGAGGAGGAAGGTCTGGGTCTGGGTGATTGAAAGAGGGCGTAGAAGGAGAAAACAGTGACGTATCAGACTGTGGTCGTTGTTCCTCATCGCTGTCCTCAGCGCTGTCCCCGTACTCGGAGTCCCCGGAGAAATCCGAGCTCTCCAACTCCTCCTCTTTTCCCCCCAAAAGGTCTCCTATCTCCTCCTCCGAGTACTCTCGCCTGGAATAGGCAGAGATTTCGGAGGGGAGTGTTAGAGGCATTGGATCCTGCCTCGAAGTGGAAGGCTGGGGGTCCTCCAGTGAAGAGGAAGAGGGAAGCGACTCAAATTCCGCCTTTCTCTTTGTTCTTCGTCGAATCATCTGCATAAAATTTAAAAGTAAAAAATTGTAGAATGGTGGAGATGGAGGCTTAAAATTCCAAGTATCAATAAAAAAATATATGAAGGTGTTAGATCGAGCTGATATCGCTAAATCCTGGCCAACCCATTATAAAATTTACTTCGTGATTTCCACATATGTATTATGTAATGAAGACACGATGCTTATTGCGATATTTGGGCATAGTAAAGCGGAAAATTTCTTTGTATAGATATGTATACCTATCAGAGGGTGGGATGCGTGGCTGGGCAAGGGGGGAAGTTTTTAACTATGAAGGTTAGAGTGAATGTGGGGTTGGAATGGAAAGAATAAAGGATGGTAGATAGTAAGTTCGAGTCGTCCCTTACGGGTGAAATGACCTCGGTGGCCGTTGGGGGTTTTCCTGCCTGTTGTTCCACGGCGCGTCTTCAATTAGGGTCGGTAGAAGTTCCCGAGGGGATGGCAAAGAGGAAAGAGAGGGGGAAGGAAAGCCGGATAAAGGAGTGCGAGAGTCGCTAACGCCAAACATCGGTGACCACTTCAGAGAAGGGGGGGGGATCCCCTACGGTCAAGATGGTCTCAAGCAGGGAACCCTTCCATTCCTGAGGACTACCTGCCACCCGCACGTGGATATCTAATCCTAACCGCTATCTCCCAACCCCTCCAGAGGCGTTGCCTCGGCGACATTAAGAAACGAGGAAACAATGTGCCGCTGTTTACATGTACCCAGCTCAATGTGTCTCTTTCGGGAATACCAAATTTTATTGTTTCGACGGCACGGCGGGGGTCGAAAAGCAGAGTGGGCCACTTTTGGTGTGGCCAGAAATCCTGCAGCGGAAGAAAGAAAAAAGAGAATTGGGAGGGGTTAGAAAAACCCTGTACGTCGCACATTTTAGGGTAGAGGTTAGAGCAAAAGACATGGGGCCAACGTGCTGTCCACAGGGTTTTTCCAACTTCTTTATTTTTCTCGTTCTTTCCTTGTCTTTGGTAATGGTTCTACGGACATTTTTACATGCATTCCAGATGTTGCTCCCAAGAAATATTGATTAGGCACAAACTTATTCACTTTCCATTAGGCATCGTGAATTTTTAAATATATTTCTGAAGGAATAAAAACGAACGACATTCGCGACGGGTCTATTTAGAAAATTTTGTAATTATTTTCTCAGGCTCACCTGTCAATGAGTTTGTTTTTATCTTCCACTAAATTTACGAAAGAAGCAGAATGCCGAAACGCATCAAAATATAATCACGCGATGTTTAATGCTTTAATTCTCATTTCATCAATTGTCATCCGAAGAGCCCCTTGAAAAACCATTCTGTCGAGTGAAAAACGCATAAATATGAGAACATTTCGAGCATAAGGGAAGAATATCAACTCACTTGCTGGGTACAATGACAATCCGCTACCGTATACTAAGTAAATTTTACTCTTTTTCTTCATCGTGAGTGCAGAATCAAAGCCTTCTCTAAAGAAAAGCATTGTTGCAAAGATTTCACGGTGAATAGGTAACATTTACAAAGAAATTAGTTTGGAAAGGGGATCATATGATGACTCATAAGAAAACGCTTCGGTGCAGCCCGCGCGCACTCGACTTTCAGAAGTAAAATGTATTATCTACGCTATAAATGAAATCCGATAAATGCTGAGGTTGACTGACACTTAAAAAACAGCGTTTTTGGAATAATCTGAGGTGGAAGAGTCATAAAAAGTATAAAAGAAGAAGGTGCGAAGAATATTGACCCCACTGGCGCTCGGAAAATTATGTAAAAAATGTCTTTCGATAGTACAAATGAAAACTGACCTAAATATTAACTAATTTAAATGTAATGTTATTCAATAGGATGCTTTGCATTTGGTTAGCTATGACAAATGATTTTTTAAGTATAAAATACCTTGATATGAGGTTCCTTCTCCCAAGAAGATAGAGGAAGATTGCCGTAGATAGAGCGGTATTGGCGTAGGAGACGAACTAGAATAAAGGAAGGTTGAAATAAATAATATGCACAAATGGTAAAAGAGCAACAACTTCAAATCATTTCATAACATAGCAAGAGATACTTACTTTGATAAGCAAAGGTCGACTGCTCCACGGATGCTAAGTTACCAAAGGGAACTGATGAAAAATTCCTCTCACTGTCAGTGAGAGCCGAAAAAAAACCCTTTTTGAAAGAAATAGTGATAAAAACAACATTAGCTCTTTAAAACGACGATATACTAAACTAACCTGATCATATTAATTAATATATTATTAAATTTCTTAAAAAGAACTAAAGATCTATCCATTTATTGCATAAGATAAAATAAAGGCTATTTTTTTCGAAAAATAGCTGCTAAAATATTCATTAATAATATAAATAAACAAACTTTTTTTATCAAAATACAACATATTTATCTACCCAGAAATTAATTAAAAGATCAAGAATGAAGAAAAAAAACAGGTTAAGAAGACGAAAAGAAATAAGTATTCACAAAATAGTGTGTGCAAGAGTTAATGAAAAACGAAAAAAACGCTTACCTTGAGTTCAAAGAAAATTTTTTAGCGATGCACAAAATAGGCGTAGAACCAAACGGTCTTCAGTGTACGACTGCCTGAGCTGTACTGAGGGACGGGAGAGCACTCCAAGGTCGCTAGACGAAGGGACGAAAGCAGAAAGCTTAACGGTACCCATGACGTGATAGGACGTCGTCAGCCAGCGGGTATAGACAACCATGACGTGATAGGACGTCATGCCGCAGTGAATGGGTTAACCTCTTGAGATTTACCCATCGTCTGATTAACCTACGAGGTGGTTATTTCCCTAGGACAAATTTGGCTTGGTCCTCCGCCAAATGTGCTGAAGAGGTATCCAAAACGTGCTAACCATAGTTTTTTACATGCACTGTTACGCGGACCTAAGGAAATGAACATCCAAATGAGGAAAACGTGCTATTAAGGAACGTCCTAACGAGAGTCCACTGTATTCATTTTGTACAGAAGTTGAAATCATGAAGAATAAAAATGACTTCTTACCTAGTTATGATGAAAAATGTGTATCGCAAGAACTTTGTGAATAAAACTTATTGATAGTTGCTGTATTGCATCTAATTATAAGCCACATTGAATTGAAAATAATTTTTTACAAGATGTTGAAGTTGGCTTGAAGAATTGTGAAGAAGGCTGTTAAGTCGAACAGCAAGGTAGCTCTTACTCCGGAATGTAAATTTCACTTTGCTGGACAAAGGAAAAACAAGACAAACAAAGAGAGGACATTTTCAACGGAGAACAAAATAAAAAGTTTAGAACAATTTGATTCTCGTGTTGGAACGCCCATTGATATGGCAAAATGCCAAATAAAGTGAATACTCTCCCTCCTCATGCGCGCTTGCACAATTTCCCACAATTTACACTTTGTAGGAGGGGGTGCAAAGGGAAGGGAGAGTTTTTTTTTCTGTTTGTGCACTTTAAGTGAGGGTTGGTGGTAGTGGGAAAGGATTCATGGATCAGAGGGAGGTCCTCTGGTGGTCGTAAGTGGTCCACGAACCCTCTCCTCTTGCCAGGGGACGACGTATCCCTCGGAGGAAGGGGACAATGGAGGTCTCACGGGACAGCCTCAGGAGTGGAGCGCACCTGAACAATGTCAAAGCAGTCCCTTCGGCAGCTTTCAACTTTCCCAGGATATTCCTTTAAATGTTTCACATGTGGTTATCCCCTCTACCCATCTACTACCCTCTATCCCTCCTCCTCACTTCACTGTGAGGTAATACACTGAACACTAGACCAGGGGTGTCTGTACTTATCGTAGTAAGGGCACTTGAACACTTTTCAGCGGCCCATAGCAAAAATATATCTTATTGGGAAACTCTAGATATGAGTTTTGTCTAAATGAGAAAATTTTAGTAACAAATTACAGAGTGTGTGAAATTAAATTATCGTATATTGATGACGATGAACACTACCAGCAAATTCTCATATTTTCATCACAAAACCATTAATTAATATGAATGATGTTACTGCGTTTGTGCTTTTAAAATGATATTAATCTGAGATTTAAATTTTGAAATGCTAATTACTTACAAGTAGCGACCATCCAAGCAAAACTTATGCGGCTCATTTCTGCATAATTTTTCTGCGGGCCAGATAAAATCATCATGCGGTCCAGGTGTGGCCCCTCGGGCCGTACTTTGGACCATACCCCTGCACTAGACTATCCGTGAACGATTCCTGTTGCTGCGAACAGATCCTGGATCCTGTTTGCGGATTATTTATTCGTGCTACTCTCTCCTCCATGCACCTCGAAATTTCGATAAGATTCCACCGTTAAAGATAAAAATAAATGAACTTTTTTGTAGATTTTCACAGCTCATTGTTTATGGTATTTAGGCTTTTGGTTCTGCGATTGAGCCAAAGCTCAACGAAGCCAGCAGCATAGCACGGTGAAAATGTTGCTTAATACTAAAAAATCAATCGCAGAACCAAAAGCCTTAATACCATAAAAATAAATGCTTTGAAACTGCGATGTATAACATGTGAGCTTGTAAATATCTCTACTTTTGTAAATTTATTTTTTCATTTTGATCACAAAATCAAGGAAATTATTTGCAAATCGAAACAGTATCTTTCATTTAGTCATTTTGAATGCTTAGTAGATATATCACTTCCAAAATTTACAATTGCTTTATTACACATATTATTTAGGTCTGTGATGAGCAATTAATTATAGAGTTAATGAATATAACTTATTATGCTCAAATTAATTGACTTGTCACCCATATAGCATTATTTTCAATGGTATCAAATAACTAATTGGAATCAGTGTCAGTGACCGTTTGACGATAATCATCCTTCACCAGTTGGTTGTTTTTTCTATGGCTATATATGTTTCTATGCTTTGTTTGGCAGCCTGACTATTCGTTCGTCTTCTATACTTCTATCGTTCCTCCTCCTGTATTTTTTAATAAAATCTTTCCTTGGACACCTTGTTTCTTCTGGCCTTGTGTGCCTTCTTGACCTCCTGACAGGCCCGGCTTTAAGAAAAATTTTTAACCTGGGCGAGAGAGCGTTCTGGCACCCCCCCTCCCCTGCTTATCAAACCTATTCACCAGTTAAACGTAGTAAAATATATTTTTTCACAATCACGGCACCGTGGGCAGTCGCCCATGTCACCCAGGCCTTAAGCCGGGCCTGCCTCCTGAAATAGCCAAGTAAGTTAGCTGCCCCATGACAGAGATGGTCATTTGTAGTGCTCCAGACGAGAGCTAAGGAACATTACAATATTCAGCGGCAATAAACCCGTGACCTCGTCTCTCTGCCTGTTCTGAAATTATACCACCAGGAAAATGATGTACATTCTCACTATTATCGTAAAAGTTCAGAAATCATTATTGTAATGTACTTTTGCAAACATTTACACCCAAATGCTATCTCGTTGACGAGGGCAAAAGATGAATTGACTCGGAAAATTGAAATAGCCATAATAAACAGCAACCCTTTCCTACGACAGTAGAAACTCGAAAATACGAAACTCGAAATTACGAAATTTTGATTTTATGAAGCAAAATCTACGGTCCCGACCAAAAGGGTATCCAAGTGTATGTAACAGTATGCGATATTATGAAATAACAAAGTTTTGAAATTACAAACCTCGGGTCTTGGTCCCTACGTGAAAAAGTTACTTGTTTATCTCTTGGAGGGCTCTGTGCCGGCCCTCCAAGAGATCAGGCCCCTTCATGTGCCCCCTCCGTCCCACCCCATCAACACTGTCAGGATGGGATGTCCCACGCTGACTCTGCTGGTCCCCCATGCCAACTCTTGGGCCCTTTAAGTAAAAGCCCCCCACTCTCCAAAGGCCTGTCCTCCCTCTCCGCTGATGCAGCCAGTTGAGGTAAGGGAGGAGGAAGATAAGACGTGACTATTCGGCGTTAAGTCGATGATTCATTCGATGTTTATTCCTCACATGCATCCCTTGGCCTTGGCTCCCAGGTAGATCAACCTCACAAGTGACATACGATACTCCGAGGCCATGGGTCACGTAGTTGTTTTTTGTGAGAGGATGAATGGAGTAACCCCCACAATAACGGAGAAAGGAGGAACAGACAGCTGATTCCGGCCTGGTACGTGGACTGACCTTGAGCTGCAGTGCTCGGACGAAAATCTCCTTGCTTGATCGAAAGCAGTGGGAAAACAATAAAAAATATCCAAAATTTTAGTTGAATATCGAATCTTTAAATGAATCCTGAGATTCAATGAATGAAGAGTATGCCACCTAATCTGACAAGAGCCACAAATGAAGCTTTCGCATAGTAGAGTGGAAAAAGAAAATTATTGATTTGCGGTGATAGCATCGTTAGTAGCCCAGAAGTGTAAAATGAGTTATATCGCCTTCACCATTGAAGTGCGTGGCTTGTATGTGCAATCTACTTTTGAAAGGAGGTACACATCTGGACTCTTCTGTCAGCTCCATCGTTTTGGAAATAACCACGCATAAATAAGATGAATCCAAGGGAGAATAAGGACTGTTCTATCGCAAGATTAACGTGCATATCAGTATTTGTACAAAATACATAACATGCATCCATTGCATTGCATCTGCGAGAGAATCTTATTTTTACTGTCTTCAATATCCGCTGCAAATGATCGCACAAGTCGCTCACTTCCCTAGGGTATGCATAAATCAATATAATTTATGATTATACAACGCTCACACTAAAGTTACGAGTTCTCCAGTTTGGAAATGATATTTTAAAAAATCCGCTAAGAAGCTTCATAGGCAAGGTCCAAACTGCACGAAAATTGTGCAAAGACGCTTCATTACCTAATCATTCATTGGAAAAAAGAACGACAAGTTAGTTGTTGTGATGTAAATTTCCACGGGGCTCGGATGGAGGTTGTTTCTTCCTATTTTTGGAATTTCCGCCACGAAAAGCTGGAACGTTGTGGTGAAAATACCGAAAATCGGAAGAATCAAACTCCGAAAATTAGTTGTGTTCAACTGTGTTCAACCTGTGGGCATGAATACACATTTAAATATGCATACTTTCATGAATTATAGCTTCGTAAATCATGCAAGTACGTCACGAGAGTACATCTTAATTTAAGGAAATAAAAAAAGAGCTTCATCGTGATGTTTTTGAAAGATACTCGTTCATAAAAAATTTGATTTTACGAAGTGACAATTTTTCCGGTCCAGTGGACGATTTCGAGTTTCTACTGTAATTGGCTATTTTAGTATCGCCGTGGTTGCCATTGATAACTTTGAGCTTTGAAGCCATGCCATGATGAATGCCAACAGCACAAAGAATGCTTTTGAAGTATTATAAGAATTATTTCAGAATGGAGTTAATTGACATTAAATTTAGCGCTAACTTGAAGCAAGGATATCTAATAACCATTGAGAATAATATAAATTTAAGACCAAAGAGAGAGATTTTCCGTCTCTGCGATGAGCCCTCACTGATGCAATACATATTGAAAGAAAATCCAGAAGGTAGGCCTAGATAAGCAGTAAGGAAGCGCGTCTCCAGAGCAGAAAAACTGAATTGACTTTCACGCCCCTCTGTTGCTCTCTGTCGTTCTGGCAAGAGACGAAGGAGAGAAGCAGTGAATGGCCCTCCGATGGCTACTGTTTATCTCCCCGAGTGGCTTCACCTGCTTACCTTTTTCGCCACTAGAACTGCTCCAAGTCAGTGCATTTTCAGTTAATTCTAATTTTACTCATAACTTATTGAGTACTTGATACACTGTCATGTTCTAAATTGAAACTCAACATTGAAACTGCCATTTCAGGTAACCAAAATAAACACAAAAATAAAAACGTACGTATTTGCTTGTAATCGTGCCTAATTCAACTGCACGCTCGCAAGGGAAAAACCGGACTGAGCTCCAAAGCCAAAAGAGAAGCCACTGCGTTCCTCGCGTACTATCTACAATCTAGTTACTAGCCCTATCACAAAGAGGAATGCTGATAATGTAATCCCATTACAAAAGGCCCGAATGATTACCTAGGAGGGAAGGCAAAAGAAACCAACATGATAGCAAAGTAATGTTTTCATTAGCGTTGTATCGCCCAAGTCTTAGTTAGCAGTTTTTATCAAAACAGATTCATCTTAACGCATTCATGAGGTTGCAGATTAGCCTTTCAGTTGGCTCTCATAGTGGAAAGACCACTCAGCGAAAAAAATGAGCATACGATGAAGCTGAGCTTCCCCACACGTAAACAGTTCAATGTCAAAATTACAGTAAGATTCATACCTACTTCATGAAAAGTATTAAAAATAAAAAAAAAACATAAAGCAGAGAATTCATTTTTTCGATAAGAGAAACAACAAACAACATGCAATTAAAATTTTATAAATTTTAGCTATTTAAACAATAGCCTACATTTTAGCTGATATATTGGCCCACCGCACTTTTTCCCTGAGATGCAAAAGCCGATATAACGGTCCGCCGCACTAAGAGGGTTAATGCAAATTTATGAGAAATTAAGTTTGCTTCAAGATTTCATCTTGCCGCAGTCTCCCAGAGTGCAGGTTGCTGATCCACAGTTCTGATTGCTGTCATTAGAAGGCAAAATAGTAAGTGGCTTTGGTGCTTATAAATGTACATACTGGGTGATGAGAGACCAACTATGAAGAGCGTGTTATGAAAGGCCTTGTTATTGTCATTCTGTGGCATCCTTTTCCAGTTAATGATCCTTCCAAACGTTAACAATTAAACAGGTCGACGTTATGAAGTACCAGTAAAATGCAAACAACCTACAAAAGCATAATCATGATGCGGCATTGTGCTGCTATCAGCACTCTGTTGCAACAAAATCTTAATTTTTTTAGAAAGGTATATAATTGCCATAGTGACAATGTGTTCACTGCAAGGGATTTGAAGTTAGTGAAAGGTTTTTACTCTTGGAAGCTGAAATCCTCAATTTCTCTGAGACAGGCTGTTATGTGAATACATTCACTATTGGCTTGTCGTGTAAAAGCAAAATTCATGTAAAAATATTTTGTATCAAGTGAAGGATACCTGTAATTGCATGGCTGTAATATATTTGCTTAGATGTACACTAAAGACGGTGGAATTTGCCGTGTTATAAATATGTGCTTTGACTTGACCGGGATTCAAGCCCTTTTTGAAGATGTGTTAGCCAGTTACACAACGATTACAAATGATTTATAGCGTGGTGAATTTCACCATCTTTGGTGTATATCTTCGCACCCATGCTCGTGACTGCGTACCATATCATTTGTGAAATTGCAATGATTGGAAAATATTTGCGTAGCACGAATTTGTTTAACATGATCTTGTTTTGTAACAAATCTCTCATTTAAGGCTTGGCATGTGCATACATCTGTTTATCCTTTACTCTTGTTGGGAGGCATTGTCATTTTATCTACCCCATTTGATCAACAACAATCGATGGTATTGCCATCTGAGATATTCTTTTACCAGCTTTGAAAAATTTCTCTCCTATTTTTAGCATTACGTACACTGTCACTCTCTTTATGTTTACTAATTGCTAATATGATTTATACATACATAATATAATGGAAACTGTAGAAGCCAAGTAATGTTAAGAGTAGGTCATCTGCAGTTTATGTTTCATGAAATCCATGTTGTGTTTATGTAGTTTTTAATGGTAAACGTCAGTGTCTGGTATCAGTAAGTCTCATTGAGAAAAGTACTGGACATATGTCTGGCATACTGAAGCCCAACAAGGAAGAAAATCAGGTTTTACCTTTTAGAAATTCATAATAAGACTAATGAATCAGAGCAAATTGTTAAAGCATGTATGGAACAACTTGAAAATGGTTGTAAACTGTAGTTTAATATTTGCTGGTCATATTTTTAAACCATTTGTTGCTGATTTGTGACAATTGTCAAAGGTATGATAATCATGCTTGATCTATTTAATTGCCACAGCCCCACCAAGTGCTGAGCTAGTGGCTAGAGTTCGCGACCTGTATCACACCAGAGTGTCCGATGTCCGTTTCCTGATTCCGGTGTTGAATGGGCTCACGAAGAAGGAAGTGATGGCTGCTCTTCCTAGGCTCATCCGACTGAATCCTGTGGTCGTGAAAGAGGTGGGGGGCAGTGAATTTGATATTCAAGTTTGTGATTGCTGTATAAAAATGTTCTTCTTGCCTTCATTTTTCAACTTTTCTCGCAAAAACATTGCTCTCTTTCAGATAATCTATAGTCTCTTATCACTTCAAATCCTATGACGGTTTTTCTTATGCATAAATCACTTCTCCCCTAATATGATAGAATTTCGATGTCTGTGTCACGGGAGGTTAGCATATTTTATCAGTTGTGTCCCTGAGTGGTGCTGAAGGACCCTTTAAGTTGCGGTGATATTTTTACAATGTGCCTGCATTACAGAAGCACCTTCCTGCCTGCAGTACCTGAGACCTATTGGCTGATAATCACTGCGTCACCGTTGAAGTAGATAGAATTGTTGGTTTTATTGGTATTGTGGGGTGATTCCATTGTTATCCAGCTATTTTCTTAGGTTCTTACTTCTGGCATCCAATTTCTTAGAGTTCGAGGATGGGTATTAAGAATATAAATCATGTGCAACAATTGTGCTGTTTGTCCCTGAGAACACCACTGCAAAGTATTTTGGATCTAAATAGTTTGCTGGGCTCATAATCTGTTGGAAAACACTCCAATACCACTTGTGAGCCCAAGTTGCAGGAGAAAATTCAATGATTAACACATCATTTTTAGCTCTTGCTACTTGGATGATTTACTCCATACAGACTGTAATGTCACAGGTATTGCATTATTTCTCAAAAAAGATAAAGAAACAAAAGAAATGCAAGCCCGCTATAAACAAAAATAATTGAGAATCAGGTGGAGGAATGAACGTCTTAAAACTGTTGTAGTCTGTTCTCCATGTTTTAAGAAATACCGTTCAGCAATGTCAGATGACGGCACTAGTACTCGACTAGTTCGTTGACTAGGTGAAATTGACAGATTGAAAACATTAATAAGACGTTATGTTTAGAGTTAATCAATTATAGTAAAAACTTAGTACAGTTGAATCTCTTTAGTCCGGCACCCTTGGGACCGGACCATTGCTGGATCATAGAAAATTCCAGTTCATAGAATGCATCGCCGATGAATATGACCTGTAAAGACACACTTACTTCCTATACTAAGCAGGTTACACTGAATACTTTGAGTGCTATTATATTAAAATTACATCCAGAGCCGAGTTGTAATATGGTAAATAACATTTGAATAATTGGAATTTTAACGACATATTTATCAGAGGTTTGTCGGAAATTTGGAGCTGCCCAGAGACTTGCATATGTTATGTGATAATCCATGCACTTTGCAGTAGAAAGCCTTTTCGAACCGGGATGTAGTGTTTCCCATTTATATTTTATTATTTTTGAATTTCCCTCCTTTTTCCTTTTCGGCACTCACCTTTCCTAGTTTTTGCCTATGTCGCCAGTTGGCGTAGTTTCTTTTTGGGTCATGTGCACTTCAGAGTTCACGGAGCATGCCCCACTTTGACTCAGACACATCAACGAAGCGGACCCCAGCCTGGGAACATCGTCCGAGACCATAGGCTGTGGTGAGCGCCTTCCCGGATTACGCCCCCCTTCCTATTTCCCCTTTTGTTTTATTTCTCGTGATAGCCATTTCTGTTTTTACCATTCTCATTCGGGAATGGACTCAGTCCCGTGACTGAACAAAGCCCAACGACTAAAATTGTTATAAATGAGGTTTCACCAACATAAATATTAAAAAAGCATAGCAATTTATTTACCGATTATATATTCCCCATTATAACAAGTAATACAAAACAGCGAACATCGCGAGCATACATTTAACCAGGAATAGTACCTGCGTAACAGGAAAATGAAAGCGATTGCTCTAATTTGTAAAAGACGGGAAGACCAAAGCGAATTAATTCATCAAGGCAACTGCACTGATTAAAAAAGCGGGAACACACAAACATTAAAAAAAAAGAAAAAAACAAATAAAGAAATCAGTGCAATTCCGGAGCAAAAACATTTTTAAAATGTCAGTTTGGATCACATTCACAGTTGTCACAATCGGTATTAATTGTCTTTAGCACACTATTCAATTTTTTTTAAAGTTAAGAAAATGGAGCAGCAAAGTTGCTTGCTCCATTTTCTTAACTTTCTTGTCTAACAATTTTTTTTGTTGTAACCCTTACAAACAGGGTTTTGTAGTAACCCTTTTGTCCTTTTTGAGTCCCAAGGGACCAGTCTCTAATCAATCCCATTGCCAAGTTCCTGCTCTGAATGATATACATACGGGAACTAGACCCTTTTGAGGGTCAGTATGTGTCATTTTAAACCCTACTGGGTACTACTAAGTCCCACAGAACTGTCAATGGTACTAGTTGAAAATGGGTTCCCAATTGATGAGGTAGGTCCCGCAGAAGGCCAAAAATAATATGTAACAGCACAAATGGTACGGAATTGTTTTTAGGAGTTCCACCTTTTCCATTATAGATAAAGATAAACGTTTCTGCTTTTTAGCACAATTATCTGCACAGTTTGGCATCTTGAACGATTTGGGATTTGTGGGTAAAATAGCAGATAAACCTTAGTAACTCAAGACCTGTAAGAATAGCTTGGGTAACCATGAGCTTCGATGCAATTTCCTGTCACACTGATAACAGTGCCACAACGTGGAAAACAGCGAACTAAAAACCACGCATTCAAAGTGTGCTAGATAATAGTTGCCAAATCATAGAATGCCAGACTAGAGAGGTTCAACTGTACTAAATTAAGAACTGAGGCTGAGAACCAGAACCGAAGCCAAAAACCAAACCGGAACCGACCCAATCCTAGTATTTTGAAATAATAGATAGCCTCAGAACTAGAGATGGGACATTCGAATAGTCGAATCCTCGAATGGTGAGCTATTTGCACTATTCAATATTCGAGGACACAAAGTAATAATTTCACCTTCTCGAATACATTACACAAATCGACTATGCTTTTCAAATTCGTGGGCATCAGTTGGGTTACGTGTTACAAAGCATTTGGGCTAGCAGATTTGGTTGATACCAATTCATTAATTAATATTTCAAACCAAACTTCATATCTAAGTTAAGCATGAAAATATAAATCCATATTAACTTCACGAGAATTACATGAAAAAGCAAATGATCAAACGCTCACGAGATTGGCTGTTCCTTCTTTTGACTCCTCGTTGCATGACTACGCTTTCATTTGATTAATTTAATTTTTGAAATAATTGTGCATTCTTCATTTAATTTAAGGGTTGTGATTAACATAGTAAAATACTAATGATAATAAAATCTTCCACATGCTTATAATAAAAAACAAAAGAATCGCAGTGTTGCATGCGCGCAAGTTTGCCGTGGTTAGTTGTGTAAGGATTGAGGAGAAGAAGTATATAAGCCATCGTAAAACTTACGTTCGTTTTTAATCCTCAATGATGATTTAAACTTATTAAGTTAGAATGACCAGCGAAGTGTGGCAACATTTTCACATTTGTGAACAGGACGAGAAATTCGCAGTTTGCAGTGTGAAGATATCGCGTGGTGCATCGCGTACCACTTCAGGCTTAAAAAAACATTTGAAAAGGCACATAGATGACATTATGCAGCTGATTGACAAAGGTTACCCTGAGACCCATGATGACAGCAATTCTGAAGTTATGTCATCTACTCAGTGCTCTTTGCCATCGTCGTCAGCAAGTGAAGCAGTATCCCTGCCAGGGAAAATTAAAAAAAACATCATAATCCTTCAAGACAGTTATCCTTGCTGAGTTTCATGGATAAGAAGGGGAAGTTCAAGCCAGGGGACAAGAGGCAAGAAAAAATAACAAGGGTAATAGCTGAAATGATATGCACTGACTGCCATCCATTCCAAATAGTAGAAAATCCAGGGTATAAGGCCCTTATTTTACCTTTGGAACCAAGGTACGTCATCCCCTCTAGGAAGCACATCTCCACCGTAGTGATACCTGCTATGTACCAAGAATTGTATTCCAAGGTGAAAAATGTACTCAATGATGCGGAATATGTCTCTATCACCACAGATTTATGGACATCTACCGCTAAAGATGACTACATGAGCTTGACAGCGCACTTCGTGTCATCAGATTTTCAGCAAAGCCATGTGTGTCTCGAAGTGGCTCCATTTTTGGAACTAAGCCATTCCGGCGAAAACCTCTGTAATTTTATACATCAAGCATTGGAAAATTGGGATCTAGTGGACAAAGTGTTCACTGTTGTGAGAGACAATGCGAGAAACATTACAGCTGCTCTGGAGAATTCACGATATTCACATGTGCCATGTTTAGCCCATACATTGCAGTTGGTTATCCGAGATGGGCTTCTAAATTCCAGTGAAGTGTCAACTCTGGCAGGTGTTTCTCGTTGGATAGTCAGGCATTTCAAACACTCCACCCATGCAACAAAAGTGCTCAAACGTGCTCAACAAACAATGGGTATTAAGTCACACAGGTTAGTTCAAGACAAGCCAACGAGATGGAATTCCACGCTGCACATGCTGGCTCGCTTGAAAGAGCAACGACAGGCCATAGTCCTGGGAACTTCGGAAACTCACATGCGAATGGAACTGACGTGCGACCAGTGGGACCTTCTTGACGTTGTAGTAGAAATTTTGAATATTTTCGAGCATGCTACACTAGCTGTGATCTGTAACCATTTCAGAGGTCCTCCCAATTGTTAATAGTCCATCAGAACAGCTGAAGAGACCACCACCCAGTTCGACAGGGTTTGTTAACCCGAAGAAAGATTTAGCCTTCTCTCTCTCAAAACGGTACAAGAATATAGAAGAAAATTGTATTTATGCATTAGCTACCCTACTTGACCCTCGCCTAAAGGGCAGCATTTTCAAGAGCCAGCAAAACCTTGATATGGCAAGAATTACTTTGGTGGAGGCGGTTCATTCGGTGAAAGGCAAGCAACAGAAAGAGACACTTCCAGAGGAGTCCACGGTAAGCAGTTAATAACATATTTTATTGCTTGGAATTTTCACTATTTCATTTACCTTTTTCTTGTAACACATTGCTTAGTGAAAATTGCAGTACGCTTCATCAATAGATCTCTAATACTTGCAACTGATGATATTTTAAACAAGCTTTTACATGTTTTCAAAGGTTGGCAGCAACTTGAATGAAGGAGCTGCCTGCAACAAAATTCATGGGATGTGGGCTTTCTACTCTGAGCTTTCGATGTCCACCAATACATCAATTCAACGACAGAAGGGAAGACAGCTGAAGAAGAGGTGGACCAATGCTTAGAAGAACCACTTCTTATGCCATATTCAAGCATATTCGAATATTGGAAACACTGCCAAATTTCCACATTTACGGAAACTGGCTAAAAAATATTCCATCGTAGGTTGCTTTTTAGGACAACAGTTTAACCCATGTTCCAACGGGCGTCTTTGACCTGAAGACGCCCATTGGAACACAGGCGAAACTGTTGTCCTAAAAAGCAACCTACACGGCGGAAACCCGAAAATGCAGAATAATTCGGCTAAAAAATATTTGAGTGCACTACCTGCTACAGTGTTTTCCGAAAGACTATTTAGCACAGCAGGGATAATCTGTGATAAAAAAAGAAATAGACTGGACCCAGACAGGGTGAAAATGTTAGTTTTTTTGAAATAAAACTTAAACTTACAATAATGTTGTTCGTTTTTGAAGTACCTTATTGCCAAAGGCAATTCGTGTTTTTATTAGTCCCTAATTAGCAAAGTACAATTTCTGTATTTTGCAGTAAGTAAATACCTTTTTTGTGAAGTGCAATTTGTGTTTTTATAAGTTAGTAACTTATTTGCGAAGTGCAATATGTATGTGTTTTTAGAAGATAGTACATTTGTTATTTACATACATTTGTAATTATTATTTATTTATTTGGGAACTGCAATTTGTGTTTTTAGAAGTTAGTGCATTTGTTATTAAGTATTATTATTTATTTGGGAAGTGCAATTTGTGTTTTTAGAAGTTAGTAGGTACAATGAAAAGAAGTTAGTTAGTAGGTACCTTATTTGGGAGGTGCAATTTCTGTTTTTAGGAGTTAGTACATAGGTACCTTATTTGCGAAGTGCAGTTTGTGTTTTTAAAAGTTAGTAACTTATTTCCAAAGAAAAATTTGTGTTTTTAGTAATACTATATTTTCAAAGTGCCAAGTTACTTGTGAAGTTCCAATAAAAAATTGTTTCATGCTTATAAATCAGGATAAATAGTGCAATTTATTTATTGGAGTTGGGTTTTTTTTACATTGATTGAATTATTTTGATGGCTGTGCTCCAACCGATTTGTGACCAACTATAAATATGTCTGAATAGAATGTCAAGAGCATTGTTTCTTTTTAGAACCTTCACTACTTCAGAACTTTAAAAAATTCTGTTCAGCTAATTTTACAATTTAGTTTTTTGTGACTTTTGTAAATAGGTTCTCAGAAATAGTAGATCTATGCTATTTTTTTATTTGAATTGTTGTTAGTATTTAAAATTGGTGAAAAAACGCCTATGTAGTATTCGATTTCGATATTCAAAAAAATATTAGATATTCGAACTTGATATTCGAAACTGAGAAAAATGGTATTCGACCCATCTCTACTCAGAACTTAAGTTTGTTCTCCAATGAGTGTGTAGCTGTGTTTATTTCTTCACTTTTTTCTAATTTCCAAGGTTTGGGTGCAGATTTAAATTTTGGTGTTTTATATTGTGTATGCATTAACTATATGCAGTGTTTTGTGCAGACATGCCATGCTTACCTTTTCCCATTGCTTACTCATCCCCCCCTTATGGTAAAAAATTGTTTAAAAGGTTAATGTAATGATATTAGATGCACAATATTAATTAGATTTGTTCTGCAAATTTACTGCTTATGCTTTAATTAACCAACGTAATCCATTTCTTCTCTTCCCCGTAGGTTTTCAATCGTTTGCTGGGAACACATTCAGAGGGCAGCACCAGCTATACGTCTCCTTTGACCCCTGCTGAATTGCTTATTGCCCTCCACAACGTTGATCCATCCAAGGCGGATATGAAGACAATCATTAAAGGTATGGCGGAGATGGTGCGATTGAGAGAAGTGGGGTAATGTGGACAGTGCCCTCAGGGTGAGCGGGTTTGAAAAGACAGCTTGGTAAGGATTCTGCGAAGGGAGGGTGGGTGAAATTTTTTGATTAAATTGAATAATTATTAAGAAAGATCTTTGCTAAAATATTTGAAAAGGAAATTTCGATATCTTGATCCTTGTAGTTATTACGAAGCCGTAAATGTGATGCATCCGTCCGGTACCCTGAAAATTGCACTAAAATTCTGTTTTTAAGCCCACACTGAAATCAATATAAACTGTAAAAGTTTTGTACACCATCAATAAGCGCAGAAATAAACAAGCTTCAATTTGATGTACTTCATTTCGATTGAGCCATCTGTGAGATATTAGTCTTCAAACTCGGGTGATGGAATTTTGCAACGGACAGTAGGTCTATATGTGCACCAATCATTATCCTGGGAAATGCACATTGATAACCTTTGCACCCAAGTGGCAACTGGCTGTTATCTATTGAGGATTATAGCTCTTATGGATACCAACACTGCCCATGCTCGTAGTCGACTGAAATATAGAATTTTGGGGCCACTTGCACCATGCTAGGAGGCTTTTTAAACATCAAAAATGGGCCATAAGGATTCTAAAAAAAACATTCCAGGGAGAAGTAGCTGCTGGGCACATTTTAAAGCCCTAGGAATTCTCACCTTACCGTGCCTATATATTTTTTCCACTATTGTATGTATTAGTCTATGTCAATACAAAAGCAATTGTTTGATATTGGAATGAATGCTGACGTGTGCATATAGTCATAATACGTTCATACAAGAGCCTCTTAAAGATTTGAAGCTGGTCTCCCACAGTGTCACCCTATTTAGCAAAAATCCTGTTTATGTTGGTGTTACACTGTTTAACTACTTGCCACAAAAACTAAGGGAAACTTGTTGTCCATTATCAAGGTTTTAATATCAACTGTACCAATATCTTGTAAGCGATTCCTTATATTCTGTTGATGAATATTTGTTATCGAAATGGGGTACCTGAATGTTACTTTGTATATTTATGTGAATATTGGTTGCTATGTTTTTTATTTGTTTGTATGTTATTGTGAATGACTTGTTCTATACATGTTAACCACATGTCCTGGAGCCAATAAAATATTATTATTGGTATTATCCTTTGTAATCAAGATGGGACTTTGTGAAATGGCTTATTAAATATTGAGACCAAGGGTTTGTGGTCTCTTTCCACTGTTATGTCGGGATTACCATAAATTAATTGTGTAAAGCACTTACATCCAAACAGAATGGTTCCAGTCTAATGTAATATAATAATCTAGTACTTCCCCGAAAAATATTGAAAATTACTGAAGCAAAACTATATTTTCTAGCTCTTTTTGAAGCATTTTCAGGTATTTAGTGTGTTAATTTTTATCATAAATTAATCGGTTTTTAAGCACACACTGAAATCAATGTCTTGGTGGTACCTCCTCTGGTGGTACCCTTGAAAAAGTTGCTTCTGAGAGGGGTCCCATTCGTTGCCCCCATAAATACACCTGTGCTACAAGTGTTTACTAATGTATCTTGGTGGTCTGGTCTACTTATTTGCACTTTCAGCGACTTCACAGTGTTTTGCGGAGAAGCAGGTGTACACGCAGGAGGTGCTGGCTGTCGTTATGCAGCACCTCATGGAGCAGAGCCCTCTCCCCACGCTCCTCATGCGGACCGTCATCCAGTCGCTCTCACTCTACCCTCGCCTCATCGGCTTTGTCATGAACATCCTCCAGAGGCTCATTCTCAAGCAGGTGATTGTTAATCTTCAGTCTTTCCTCAGTGTCCGATATGCGTATTGCGTTGCTGGGTGTTTGGGGTGGGAGCACCATGGATGAAAGAAGGATTGGAGAGCAGAGGATGGTGACTGGGTGCAGTGTGGAGAATACTGTGCGTGGGGAGGTGTGCGTCTCCTGGGAAGCATTTTCATTCTCCAGCCTCGGGGGGTGTGTTGTTTCCGTGTCGCGCTGCATTAGAGAGCAGTGTGTGATTGGAAGAGCACACGAGGTGGTGGGGGGGGGAATGCATGCACTGAGACAAGTGGGTGTGTTGTAGTAGTGCATAGTTGTGGCTTTTGAGGGGGGAGGGCAGAGGAGGAGGGGGGAAGTGGAGAAGAGGGTGGCGCCACCAAAAGGCATTTGGTTGGGAATTGAACGTGGGGGGCCGTGAATTATGAGCTATTAATTTCCCACGTAAAAGTGCATTTTGTTCATCTGGGCTTTGACGTGGTGGAGAGGCATTTTGGGGAAGGGGTCACGAGAGAGAGAAAGAAAGAGAGTTGGTTGGGGGGAGAGGAAGATGTGAGCAACGGGTGGTGAAGGCACTTGCAGGCAATCGGAGAAGTTCTCTGATGGAAGCATGATGACGTTGAAGAGGAAGGCACCAGTACAGACTTGAGGAAATATTCGCCAATTGGCCTCTCAAGTACTGTAAAAATTTAAGAGGAGGTGAACAAAGAAGTTAATAGTGAACCCTCAATATTTTTTTTGTAATTAAATTAAATGTCGAAGGAAAGAAACATTTTATCCCATTGCTATAGTTAACATAAAGCATTATTCATTTTGCTTGTTTTAAAAGAACACATTTTAAACATCTCTGTAAGGAAATGTTTTACATATAAGGAATTGCTAAAAATTTTGTTCCGTTCGACTTAACTTTGAAGAGGCTTCACTGTATGTGTCTATCTTGCATTCTTTTTTATGTTCAGCAGAAGTCTTCCTTGAAGCCATCATATCTTACATTACATAGTTTGGCTACCTTGCAGAGGTTGTCTGTGCCTCCTTTATCTACTCTCATGCCCTTGGTATCCATGCTAACTATTTGGGTTTTTCATGACTTACAGTTTTAAAAAATTGACCAATGTGAGCTAATCATCTTTGACATGAAAGGATGCATGATCAGACCAAGAACTCTGGGCAAAAAATGTGCTATTTTTATATAGGAGGAATATTTAAGCTAATGCAGGTATAATTATGTCATTGTTGGTGAGTAGAAATAAACTTCAGTTTTGTTTACTTTCAAAGGGGTCCTTTTTATTATATAATGGCTGATTTGCTTGCATTATGCTGCCCTTATAAATCAAATTTAGAGTTCAAATGTAAATTTGGATTCATTATTTGTCTTCTTGATTTGCAGAATTTAAAGACACAGCCATTCCCAGATGTATGTACATAACTTTCAGCAAAATTAATATAATACTTGTCACAGCGTTGAAATATCAGTTCCCTGAAATTGCAGCTTCAGATCTTTACCATTGCATGTCAAAGTGGACATCTTTTCCTCGTGTTTTGCACAGGTATGGAAGCAGAAGAAGGTGTGGGAGGGGTTCATCAAGTGCTGCCAGCGGACAAAGCCACAGAGTTTCCAAGTTCTCCTTCAGCTCCCTCCCGCACAGCTGAACGATGTCTTTGAGAACTCTCCTGATCTCCGTCAGCCCTTGCAGGCTCATGTTATGGCCCTGACAGAAAACCAAGTGAGTGCACAATATTTGCCATTCTAGTTGGGATCTCTTTTAACTCTTTTGCTGCTGTGGGGGTGCCGGGCCAGCCCACCGTGCTGTGGGTGTGCCCTCCGTGCGAAAGATGGTATGTGTGCCCAATAAGTTTTTGTTTCGCTGCTTTGTGTTTAGAGAGGCGTGTTGAGTCGCCAATTGCTCTAACGAACTCCGGTGGTTTCTATATGATTCTTAGAAGTTGGGGGATTTCATCTCAAATCAGGCAGAGGGGTGTCAGGTGACCATCACCGACTTCTCTAAAAGTTATATATGTGAAAGCAGTATCCTTATGATGAATTATGATCACTTTATCTCAGCTCAGAACTGAACCAATATAAAGCTATGATCCTTTGAACATTGCTGAGTCAGGCCTCAAAGTAAAAAGTGAAAAATCACATAATTGCTAATAACTAAGGAACCATGGCCCATAAATCAGTGGTTTTTGTTTCATTTTGAAGAAAATGCATTTATGCATAATCTGAAATAACTTTCAAGTAATTTGAAGTAATAATAAACAAATAGGACCTATTTAAACAATAAAAATTAGTGATTATTTAACAATTTATTACTAAAAAAGGCCACCTTTTATTTGCTTTAAATTTTCTCAGTGGCTAGTTTAAATGTTCTGCTATCAATAAAAAAAATAAAAAAAGGTAGTATTTTTATATTTTCTGTTTTAAGGCATGTCAAAGTTAGGCATGTTTTCGACCCAATCTGTTTATGCACTCCTCTCGTACACCAAGATTGCATACCAATGAGGGGGAAAAATGAGGATTCATTCTACTTAGCATGCATAATGGATAAATAGTACATACCTGAATCATTGGTTACATCCACTGACTGAATGCAAGTTTAATCTTGTGTACTTCCATGGCATCAAATGTGTGCAAACGCCCACTGCTACTAACTGGAAACGGTGGATGAGGCAATTTGTGCAGAACATTTTTCAATGGCACTTCACATAAGTCTTATAATATGGGCCACCTGAAACTATTCGATGGACCATGTGGATGCATAAACAAGACACTAATGTCATTCTCTTCTAAAGACACTGCAGTGATTTTAGCAATCCACCAGATTTTTTCGAAAACACACCCAATGAAGTCATTTATGGTGAGATCTTGAACACTGTATGTCTTTTTATCTAAATTTGTTAGTGTCACAGCCTGTATGCATGTGTGGTTCGCAGAGCGAGCAATAGTTGTCTCATGTCTGTTATCAACCCAGACATGACAGCTTTTGATTCCATGTACAGGTGCCACTTTTGCCCAAACATTATGCTTTTTTTTGGTCTAAATTGAGCTACTTTATCCCGTGGCAAATGCAAAAGTTTGATTTACTTACATGCTCCACAAAGGACTCACTGTTCTGAATGTACTCGCCAGAATTGAAATTTCTCAGGTTGTAGTTTGTGGCATAATGCTTGACTAGTCCTCTTACTCCATCACAGGGCCTCTTTCCATGTCCAGTTGCACTGAACAGCCACCTATGACTTTCGTCCGGGTTAAGACCTTTCCCCAATTCAAATAGCTGCAATCTGTTTTTAAAATGAGCTGCTGTCCCATCTGACATATGTTTTATCTCTCCATATAATATTAATTTTAGACAAGTGTTCTTCTATCTTATTTATCCCAAGCAAAGCATGTGCAGTATCATATGATAAATCATCTGAAATAACTGCATAACTCTGCGTGCCTTTGTCACCATATCCCACACAGGTAAATATTGATATCTGCACTTTTTTCCAATGATATTATTGTACTTCATCTGGAAGAATCACACTCCAATTCTCGGCAAAGTTGAAATGAAGCACCAATTTCACACCATTTAGTGCAACCAACTTCTATTTATGAATAACTTCCCTCTGTATTTTCCGAATATAGTGGTGATACACACCTTTCTTGGTGCAATCCTGAACTTTAGCAATGAATGCTTCCATCGAAGCAGTCTTATTTAACAAATCACCTTTTTCCCAAAAACCATAAGTCACTTCTTCATCTTCTTTGTCATCCAATCTTAAAGTGGTCAGTGGCCCTCAATGCCTGGACACATGCCACATTCTTGGAACCAGCACTCTTCTTTAGGGCTTTCACAAAGTTACAACTTATGTAAATAATCAATTTCAATGACTGAGCTGGTCAAATTTCTTAAACTGTTACATATAAGTTTCAAATTGGAGGAATAAATACATCCGCAAACATCATGCACTGGTTGAATTTTGACCCATCTTGGCCTAACTGAGTAGAACTTGGTCAGTCCAATTTTTATTTCACTATGTTGTTTTTTTATTTCACTATGTTGTTCTTTCATGATGGCATAGGTTTCCTTTATTGATCGACTCATGAATTGCTTTACTTTTTTTACTTTAATATCATTCTCAATGACAGTCAACACATCTCGCTGATTAGGACTTAGACGAGAGCAATCTTTGTCATCATCCAAGTAAAATGAGAGAACAATCTTGATATGCTCAACAGGAAGAGGATGCCCACAGTATACATCAGCATTGGCCCATATTCCTTGCTGTTTTTTTCGCTCTGCGTTATTTGTCAATCGTATGTTTGGTTGAACCTGGAACAGCAGCCGTAATCTCTTGTTTGGAATAACTTGTGTGAAAGAGTGTTAAAATTTTAACTCAGTCACTGTTAGATTTTTCGCTTTATCAAAAGCTGCTGAGATATTATTTTCCCATGAAGTACATGTTTCACATTTATCAATTTCAGTGGGAGCAGCTTCATCCTGAACATCATACAATAAACTAACCTTTGCCCTTAATGCCTTTGTGGAATCATTAATTTGAGTCAGCTTCCTTTTACCATATGAAATCCTTCGATCTGATCGGATTTTCGTAGGGATTCTCAGGGGGGAGACAACTTGTTCTGGTTCGCTGCCTAAACTTGTCACTGTCTGATTCACTATATCCACACTGTCTTCTAATGACAAATACTGATTGTCATAGGCATCACAGTTTGACTCAAGTTCAACTAAAAGGCCTTGATACTTCTTGTAGCAGTTCAAGCAGAGTTCATCACTAGCTTTGATGACCACATGTAGCAATATTTTTTTGAGTTTCACAGACATCTCTCCCGTTAGTTTAAATGTCTTCTCATTTTTCTATAGCACTTTTGTTTTATGTCTCTTCTCATAGTCTGCACAAAAAATCCTCTTTGTACTATATGTCCCTGTATACATTTTGGAGAGCAATGGTATATGGTAATGTATAAAGAGAGGCAAGAGAGAGGCTAATATAGAACTGCTTGAGAGGTACTCTTCTCAATGACTGCACATAACAGACTGACAATATGCATGGGACTTCTTGTACATAGTATCATTCTTAGTTGTTACTTTGTAACCTGATCTTATGCTAGGTTATTGAGAGGACAATGCTGAAGTGGGTTACAATGTACAAGAAGTCCCATGCATATTGTCAGTCTGGCTGTGACACTTACAAATTCAGGTATAAAGACATACAGTATTCAAGATCTCACCATAGCAGTATTCAAGATCTCACCTTAACAGTTTAAGAAATTTGACCAGCTCAGTCATTGAAATTGATTATTTACATAAGTTGTAACTTTGTGAAAGCCCTAAAGAAGAGTGCTGGTTCCAAGAATGTGGCATGTGTCCAGGCATTGAGGGCCACTGACCACTTTAAGATTGGATGACAAAGAAGATGAAGAAGTGACTTATGGTTTTTGGGAAAAAGGTGATTTGTTAAATAAGACTGCTTCGATGGAAGCATTCATTGCTAAAGTTCAGGATTGCACCAAGAAAGGTGTGTATCACCACTATATTCGGAAAATACAGAGGGAAGTTATTCATAAATAGAAGTTGGTTGCACTAAATGGTGTGAAATTGGTGCTTCATTTCAACTTTGCCGAGAATTGGAGTGTGATTCTTCCAGATGAAGTACAATAATATCATTGGAAAAAAGTGCAGATATCAATATTTACCTGTGTGGGATATGGTGACAAAGGCACGCAGAGTTATGCAGTTATTTCAGATGATTTATCATATGATACTGCACATGCTTTGCTTGGGATAAATAAGATAGAAGAACACTTGTCTAAAATTAATATTATATGGAGAGATAAAACATATGTCAGATGGGACAGCAGCTCATTTTAAAAACAGATTGCAGCTATTTGAATTGGGGAAAGGTCTTAACCCGGACGAAAGTCATAGGTGGCTGTTCAGTGCAACTGGACATGGAAAGAGGCCCTGTGATGGAGTAAGAGGACTAGTCAAGCATTATGCCACAAACTACAACCTGAGAAATTTCAATTCTGGCGAGTACATTCAGAACAGTGAGTCCTTTGTGGAGCATGTAAGTAAATCAAACTTTTGCATTTGCCACGGGATAAAGTAGCTCAATTTAGACCAAAAAAAAGCATAATGTTTGGGCAAAAGTGGCACCTGTACATGGAATCAAAAGCTGTCATGTCTGGGTTGATAACAGACATGAGACAACTATTGCTCGCTCTGCGAACCACACATGCATACAGGCTGTGACACTAACAAATTTAGATAAAAAGACATACAGTGTTCAAGATCTCACCATAAATGACTTCATTGGGTGTGTTTTCGAAAAAATCTGGTGGATTGCTAAAATCACTGCAGTGTCTTTAGAAGAGAATGACATTAGTGTCTTGTTTATGCATCCACATGGTCCATCGAATGGTTTCAGGTGGCCCAAATTATAAGACTTATGTGAAGTGCCATTGAAAAATGTTCTGCACAAATTGCCTCATCCACCGTTTCCAGTTAGTAGCAGTGGGCGTTTGCACACATTTGATGCCATGGAAGTACACAAGATTGAACTTGCATTCAGTCAGTGGATGTAACCAATGATTCAGGTATGTACTATTTATCCATTATGCATGCTAAGTAGAATGAATCCTCATTTTTCCCCCTCATTGGTATGCAATCTTGGTGTACGAGAGGAGTGCATAAACAGATTGGGTCGAAAACATGCCTAACTTTGACATGCCTTAAAACAAAAAATATAAAAATACTACCTTTTTTTATTTTTTTTATTGATAGCAGAACATTTAAACTAGCCACTGAGAAAATTTAAAGCAAATAAAAGGTGGCCTTTTTTAGTAATAAATTGTTAAATAATCACTAATTTTTATTGTTTAAATAGGTCCTATTTGTTTATTATTACTTCAAATTACTTGAAAGTTATTTCAGACTATGCATAAATGCATTTTCTTCAAAATGAAACAAAAACCACTGATTTATGGGCCATGATTCCTCAGTTATTAGCAATTATGTGATTTTTCACTTTTTACTTTGAGGCCTGACTCAGCAATGTTCAAAGGATCATAGCTTTATATTGGTTCAGTTCTGAGCTGAGATAAAGTGATCATAATTCATCATAAGGATACTGCTTTCACATATATAACTTTTAGAGAAATCGGTGATGGTCACCTGACATGATTTTGCACTATCTGCCTGATTTGAGATGAAAAGGCCCAGTTCTCTTGACCGTCACAGAGCGCTCGCTGGTATTTCTGGGCCTTTCTTTTGTCCGATTTCTTATTCCTGCTGAGCTTGAATATTTCCCTCTCTCAGACACCACAATTATTGAAGTGGTCATCGTTAAAAGTTTTAATTTTTTGGCCCAAATGTCCTCTCGCACCCGAAGTTGGCAACCCTGTATCCATGTAAAAGGGTAAGGTCAGTTTGTGCAAATTTGGGCCCTGGGCATGGTAAGTGCAATTTCATTAGTACGCATTTCAAATGTGCTTCAGTTTCGTCTTAGATTAATTTTTCGGTGTGATTGAGGGAGAAAAGTTGAAAGAAGGGGAAGAGGTGGGGAGACGTAGTGCATATATCACACTGTAAGGACATATGTTATATGACAACAGCCGAGGCAAGGACAAGAGATGAAAAAACTTTGGCTTTTGGGAGTAGGGAGATGGGAAATGGGAGCATGGAATATCTGGGCGTTGATGAGGCTGACGGACGTAGAAAACATAGCAGGATGTGTGAAAAGGGAGCATGGATGTGTTTGAGGCTGTGTGATGACAGTGTCGGCCGTTGTTGGTTGGGAGTTTGTGGTGGAGGGGATGTGGCTCAACATGTAGTGACTGTTGTGCTTAATGGCAAATTAAGGGATAGGGTAGTATATACAAATGATGTGTATTTATTTGTCTTCATTTATTTTTTTGAAATGCATATAAACTGAAATAATATCCATTGAGTGGTTATCATACATTTTTTTGGACGGCATGTATCAATTGCAGAGGGCCCACATTCCTCAGGCCATAATGGATGTTCTCATGGGCACCAGCCGGGAGCGTTTGGATGAGCTGGACCCAGACACAGAACCCGTGAGTATTTATGCTGTGCTATGATCAGTTTGGAATTACGTCTGTAGTTTTTAAACCCTTTTAATTAACTTCCTGACCAGCAGTTGTCGCCCGCTCACCTTTCTAGTTCCTTACCTCCCGAAGTGACCTCGAGTCCTCGAGCTGGTCCCTCGAACGTATTCATCATGCGTTGAATGCCAAGGATCTTCTTTGACAGTGATTGTCCTAGGGACAGCGAAGGTGAATTTTTTGGATGGCAATGGACAAATACAAACTGTTAGTCATGCTTGACTCGGGATCTCAGATTTTGGCGGTGTCTTGCGACGTTATCACGGGCTTCAAATTACCAATGTCTGCATATCATGATGCTCTGTTTGGGATTGCGTAATTTAAATGAGCCGGTCGGTTCAGTAACATGCCTTCTTTTCCCCAAACATTCCTCAATTACTTCTGGGTTGAATACAAGGGCGATAGTGTATGCCATAAACTGACTGGAATCCTCCCTGGGGAGGATTTGAAAGGACTGAAAGGACTGGAATCCTCCCTGGGGAGGATTTCAGTCCTTTCAAATGAAAACATTATTTAGTAATATTTTGCACATAAATACATTGCCCCTGAAATTTTCTTTCCCAGAATACTTTGCGATGATAGGTGTGCGCTAAAATTTGAGCCTGATATTATGGGTTACTACAGAGCGAAATAGAGTGATCCAGTTTTAAATCCCTTATTCAAATTATTGTTCTTTTATTGTGAATATCGCACATTCTTGTAGCAAACTTAGTATTGTAATTTCAGCTACACCAGATTTATCTACGCACCTAATTAGATCAAAGAAAAAGTTGTAAGCTCACTTCTGAAAGATGCGTTTCCTGGCTTACTTTCGGAAAGAATTAGCAGCCATAAGCAGAAATTAAACGAAAGTCCGAAACGAAGTAAATGAGTAAAAACAATGTGCGGGAGTTCAAATATAAAAGGGATTGCACTGCCACAAAAATACTATCTAGCGGACCGGGCTAGGACGGTTGCTGATCCGGTGTTTTCTTATTTATAGAATTCACCTCGGCCAACGCTGGAGATTATATGTTGTTTCGCGTTCCGTTTTCTACCCCTTAGTCTAATTATGACTCTGGGGCCGGAAGCTGCCCTCTCCCAAAACCCTTTCACCTATCCTTTTACCTTCCTATTCCCGCAGCCCTTCCTAGCCCTCGGTGATGAGCGAAGGCTCGCAGACCGGGGCAAAGGGTGGACCCCTGCGCGGAAGACCCGCTTATTCACTGCCACAAAAATACAAGATAGCAGAAATAAGTCGAAATTGCGATTATTCTTAACATTAATGAATATGCTTGCAAATTTAAATAATAATAAAAACGAGTCCATATCATTTCCAAGATGCCATAATTAATTCTTGTCATTTTACCCAATATTGGTCCAGTTTTTTTCCTAGCAATCATTTACTGTTTCTGGGATTAAGTATGGAGAAAATCCACAATGCACATCGTAGGAGTTGCTTTTACGAATGTTTTTCTTTCGATTAATCGGGCATGGTGCGTGATAAAATCTGGCTGAAGGGGAATTAAGAAATTCAGTAATGGAGGTGAAACAAAATGGGGAAAAACCTTATACGATACGGGGCCTTATACGATCGCCGTAGTTAAGAGGTGTTTGAAATTATTAGGAGCTCGGAGACAAAACTCAGTCAATCATAGATATCGACTAAACTTAGTTTAAATAGTCAAGATATGTGGGGTTTTCCTCGAAAATATATGAATATTGTTGCATTTAGACGTAGACTTGGACTAGAAGAGTATCGGGGATAAAGCAAGCCTAATGAGATATCAATGTTATTGAGCAAAGTTATCTTTATTTTTGATTCGTCAATTCATTAGGTATTATTCAGTTCCCTTGAGTGAAAAAAAATATTGTGATAGCCGAACACACTTCTATCTTCTCTTCAAATATTTTCTGTCTAGGAACTGTCCCCATAGGATTCCAGAATGGAAGGTGGGCACAATAGAGATATCAGCCTGCTGATTGATCTTCATATTATATTATATGATATCTTTGGTTCACGGATTATACTTGCTCTTAATTGAAGTTCAAAATTGAATAACAAAACGGTCACTGTCACAAAAACGATATTATCAGTACGACACATGCATTATGTATTTCCATTCGCAAGTCCCTCCAATGTTCTGAGCCCCACATTCTCACGAAAATATTCGCTGTAAGAACGTGAAGATCCAACGCCCTTCCAAAATCTAAACCATGAGCCATGTCAATCAATACATGCCAGGGACCTTTACATGGAGGAATCAGACAAACGAAAATAATTAAGCCACGTTATTAAAAGCATAGAGTTAAGGCTTAATTTCACACTATTTCACTAAAACTAGGCGTTGAAAAAATGGAGCAATAAATGGCATAAAAGAAGTGCTGTGAGCACGAAATTGTTGACATTAGGTGGGAACATATTTACAGATCTAATTTTGCTACAGTGACTATTTTTGGCTTATTTTCTTTTCTCTTTCTATAAATTAGCTCCTGTGAAGCAAAAAAAACTTTTATGCCGTCAAAATGCTTTCCCCTGCATTATAAGTTTTATATTTTATAAATCTGTCTTAAGCGTCATAGATGTGGCTTATAACATATAAAAGAGTGTCGAAACAAGCAGAAATACCTAGAAAGTCATGATGTTTTCAAGTAATAGAATTATTTGAATAAATCTAAATGAAAAAATTCATAAATTCTCTTTGACACGATTCGATCTCTTCGAGCGACGATTCGCGTTAATAGCCTTTTCTAGAGAAAAAATAATGGAAGATATGTCATTTGCAGCGGGATTATTCCTCGTACTCAGATGGAGACTTTCAATTGATATTTGAGTCCTGGCTTCTACATGGTAGCTTTCTATTACGAGAGAGCTCGGGTGACTTTGGCCGACAGACCGATGGTTCATCTACTCCTTTTCGCTCATGCATAACCAAACGGGAGTCCTAAATCCAACCCATCTCCTCAGAAATCCCTTAGCAGGTCAAAATCTTCCTTCGGGTGGAGGTTCCCTCTCGGCAAGTGAGTTTGGAAGGAGTTTTGCAGAGTTTATTGCTCCCCCACAGATCTCCCTTTTTCTTCTTACTCACACATCACAAGAAAAGAAACCTTACCCCTCCCCTCGGAAATAATCCTTTTTGCAGGTCAAATATTTCCTTCCGTGGGTGGTTCAACTCCCCCAGCTACAGGGAGGGAGGGCTCTCGTTCTGCTTGGAAAGGTTGTTGCTCTTCGTCTCAGGGGGGGCATGGTTTAGCTACGATGCCACATCATCCTAAACTCGGCACTTAAAAATTTGTGGCGGTACGATCTTTTTGAACAGAACTGTACATATATCCATTGTCGGCCCTCACATTACTTTTGTTCTGACATTGGGTGTATTTTTTATTGGATGTATATTCATTTATTTTCTTGATGACGAATCCTATATCATTGTAAGTTATTTGTACACATGATCTATGGATAATAAAGGTATTATTATTATTATAAAGGAAAGCAATATAAGAGCATTAGTCACAGCGGTTGTGAGTGACATGAGTGTGGTTGTGGCCCGACTATGCCGTCTCAGCTTCACTTTCAACCCATTTTGTATTGATAATTATAAATTCAGGGCTTAAGCAAACTGAGCAATGAAAAATATTAGGATAACTTACTAGTTAACAACCCAAAATCCCAAGATAAGATGGAGCAACTGGTCATGTTACCTGCACGTCATTTCATGTTGTTTTAAATTAGGAGAAAACAAAGGTAATACCATTTCAATGTCGTACACTGATTCTTCACTCTATTAACTCATAATTTTAGTAAAAATATTAGCGAGCTTACCTTCACAGAGTCACTGTATAATGAAATAGCTGAATGCTCCCGATCACCGCAATGCTATTGAAGAGGCAGGCCGAACTAATCATGGCATTCAGTGCCTTCCGATTAGAGGGATTCATGGGTAAAAAAGCATCAGCCAATAGAAAATGAGCTGACAACATGGCCAACCTCTGGTAATGCAGTGCCTCTACCTGTCCTTAACGAGGCCGTTCTGCATATGACATTATGTGCATAAAACAGGAGCAGCAGACAACTCGCTAAATGTGTGGATCTGGATGAGAAAAGCTATGGTTTATATCTTTATATTACAGCAAATGGGGACACTTAAGAATACCATGACCAGAAATTTGTTGGTTAGGAGAAACATTATTAAACATTAAACTGTAACCTCACATTGGTAATTTCTGAACGAACATCCATTGACTAAACATTAAAGCCTCATTCTTGAGGCAGTAAATATAAATTCGACTGATTGTGGATGAGGATCCTTAGTACATATTGAATAGTGCGTAGAAGTAGGGAGCAGTAGCTATCTAACTTACCATGTAGAAAATTGCTTTTACCCCTACGTAATTTAGGGAAATCTAAGTGAATGTAGCAACTCAACTGCAAACGATAAGAGACTGTAACAGCTGTCATAGAGAATTTTAACTAGGTTTTTCGATAGGCAGAGCACCTAATTAGTTGATGTATAAACTTGACGTGACCTGTATTGCATTGCAGGTTTTTGCTGATGCATGAAGAGTCATAGTTTTGTTATCCTTATTAGGGTGTGGTGTAGTGGATGTTGGTGACAACTCACCCCCTGCCACTTACCCTTGGGGTGGCTTGCAGGTCTTGTCATGTGGATTGGTTTCGCCGCGGTCCTGCCAGTGGAAAACAGGATGAGTTCGCAACACTGGTGGTGAATTTCGGGCCCCATCCTCGGAGACGAGCTGCCATCCTCCATTTCACATCTGGAAGACTTTGCATGCCACTGATTTCACTTGAGAGTGGCACAGTAGTGAGCTCATCATATGGTCCCATTGCTTGCAATAGCAAATATATTTTAGACCCGTTTAGCAGCCATTCAATCGTGACATATAATATGGTATTATGTCATATCTCACGATTTTTCTGGACTTGACAATAGAGCATCATACTCTGTTCCATATAGATATAGGGCAAGGGCCTAGCCATGTTGAAACACCGGTTCCCATCAGAACACCGAAGTTAAGCAACGTTGGGCCCGGACAGTGGTTGGATGGGTGGTCACCATACCTGCACCAGGCGTGGATGGAGAGGTGATGGTGGGAGATATACCCAGACCGTGAGAGTTAGAGGGAGGACACCCTCCATACCTGGTACTGGGGTGAGGCAGGGGGAGGCCAACCCTCCATACCTCTACCGTGGTGCTCTTGTCCCCTGTCTGCAAGTGGCAGACAGGCATGGGGTTGGCACAATGGACCAAGAAAATTCTAAGTGCCCGGGCTCCTGACGAAGGCCCCCCCAATAACAATCTAACAATCTAATCTAATCCATATAGATATAACACAACATTCCCTCACAACAGGTGTCTCCTGCTGAGCTCACAATAGACATGCGGGAGGAGGACAACGAGGAGGACTCTCAGTCGGCCACCACGGCAGAGCCTGCGCCGCCTGGTGACGACTGAACGGACGAATGCGAATGGATGTGCTGTGTAAGGGGAGCCTTTCTCCACACCACAACTACAAGAGTACCGAAGGTGTGGCGGCCGAAGAGGTTGGAGGAAAGCATTTTTGATGACGTTTGTGTGTGAGACTATTGGCGTGCGCGTTCAGAGCTTCGGTTCTAATTTGTTTTGCATATTTCTGTAAAGTGGCTGAGTCTCCTATTGGGATTGTGAATAAATTATTAAATATGTTTACAAGCTGTCTTGAAACTATGAACTATTCTTTGAGGCTATTTTTATTGCTGTTTAGTGTCCAAGAAATTGTTGATCTGCCTAAATTTTTGTTGGATTTGCTCATCGGGATACCGGGTGTGTGCTATCCGATTGGAAACGATAGCATTGACTCGATGGTAGGGATGGGTGATTATAAAAAAATAATCGATATTTTGTATGTCGATTAATTGCATGCAGCCAATTAATCGCACCCAATTATTTTTTTTAGTTAATCGATTCATCAATTAATGGATTCGATTATGACAATGTACAAAACATAGCGTGCAAGGTTATGGTCCCTCTATAAATAAAGTAAAATGATTTCTTTTAAATTTTATAGGGTTAATGTTTTCATGAGTACAAATTGTAAAATCTGGATGGACTTCCAGGAGGCGAGTCAAGGAAGAGAGTTGGGAAAAGTTTCTTAATGCGACAGTTCTTAAAATTTGGACGATAGCCGAATTTTTGCAGGAACTGAAGCGGAAAATTGCAATTTTGATAAGTGGGTACTGGTAAGGCGGCTTCTCAGATCAGATTGAATTAGTCTCATATCGGAAAAGAGTCCCTCTGATGGAACAGATCAGCTCCATCAGAGGGACTCTTTTCTGAGATGAGATGTACATCGATGTTGCTACTCCTGTAAGGTACTTCCTGGCTACCTGATACAAGTGAGGGTATTCAGTTTTCATTGACTCCCACACTGAAAAAGGATTCAAATGGCAGTCAACGACGGATCGGTTGAGGAATTTTCGTAGCTCAAATGGTGGCCCACCGGCTACATCTTCATTATACAGGGTTCTCTGTGATGCTCCTTCAGTGTAATGAAAGCTCCAGAGGTCATCTGATGGTGCTGCATCACGCTCAGCGTGTGAAAACATCTGCAGGATGTTCACCTGATCCTCCTCGCGAAACATCTTTCGATGGCGGTGTTCATGGCTTAGGCTACAGCGGTCGGGCTCTTGAAATGCAGTCTTTTGAACCTAGTATCCAGAATTGTGGCGATTGCTTTCTGGACTCAACAGGATCAAACCGGCCGCGACGCACAGTGGGCTGAAATCGAAAGAAAGCTGGCCAAAACCCAAAAAATTGTTTTTTCAATCCGGATGTTGAAACTTTGCACAGTCATTAACCATAGATTGGTGCATATGATGTTGCATGACGTTTTTCATAATTCGTACGCATTAACGCGTATATATGGGCTCAAAGTTGGACAAATTTCACAAAAATTGCCCACCTTAAATTTTTTCCAAAAATCACCGAATTCAAGCTAATTCTGTACCTTTTGTAGTAAAGCTGTGGAATAAAAACTGAAATTGTTTGGTATAGCTATTTTTTTCATTAAATATTACTTATTTTATGGACATATTTGTCATCGGTACATGACAAAATGGCGGACCCTGTTTTTCATCAATATTTTGCCTTTATGTAGCAAAATAAAAAAAACTGGTAATCGACGGATATTGAGATATATAAATCATGATAATAACAAAGCTTTTGGAGTGTGAATCCGAAGAAATCATCTGCGACCGTTTGCGACGCCGAAAATAAAATCGATTTTTCGATAGTGCGGCCCAGTCCGGAACTGACCGCTGGCAACGGGCAATGCCGTGATGCGGCGTGCGATGGGAATCGCTATTGTTCCAAATCCTTTGTTATGGCTATTTTCAAGCTATAAAAATTGAAAGGACTTCAATGTACATTACAGTGATGTTAATACGGGGAAATGGATCTTCTTATACAATTTCTACGGTTATTTTACCATTTAGTCCTGCTTTCCTCGGATGAAATACAGGCTCTGACACTGGCATTTCACGCATATATTTTAGCCTTTGAAAGGATAAAGCAGCTTTTGTAGGCTAATTGTAACCATCTAAAAAACGAAAACTTATTTTGAACGGTAACAGCCAGCAGCTGGAGTCTGATTGCCGCTCCGCCCTCACTGAGGCGGGCTTCGGAAAAAGGGTCTTTTTATGACCCTGCGGACCGTTTGCGAGTTCTACAAGAGGATATATACCTGCTTCTCTTTTTTTGAACTCTTAAATTGTAAATTACGTTCATTAATTTATATGGAAAAAATGCACACAATGTTAGTGGTTGTAGCTGATTTGAAATTTTAATGATGGTAGGTAATGAAAGTCAAATGCACTTTCATCGAATGTTACCTAACGTTAAGTTAGAAAGCAAAAAATCGATTACTCCATTAATGGAGTATCCTCATAGAAAGAATGTGATGTTGGAAAAAACAGTTTGGGATACAGGAAGTATAATTAGAAGAAAATGACTATTATGAAGATCCTATTGAAAATAGCTTTTATAAGGATGCTTTTTTTTATAGTTTAGATCGTAAGCATAAACAGCAGGCTACTATGATGTCTCTTCCTTTTAAAACCAATGGCGAGCCATCACGTTGGTGTATGAGCTCCAATTACTAGGAAAATTGATATATAGGATCATGAAAGTCATGCCTGTGAAGAATTTGAACTTGGCATTTTATGATTCCATGACCGAAGGTAAAATTTTATATAATTCCAAAGATAAATTTGACCATCTTGACTAGAGCGTAGTCTATGGTATACATTGTAAATCGTGCAATGCTAGGTACGTTGGTCAAACTGAACGCAAATTTGTTATTATTATTATTAAAGAACATAAAATATGCTTCATAACTATTGATGTTTTTTTCCATGCTTGCTAAGTATTTACTGAACTGTGACCATACAAGTAACTTTGAACCGGAAATTTTGCATTAAAGGTAAAAGGTAAAATTGGATTTTTGAGTGAAATAGGAGGTTGTAAATGGTGGAAAGAAAATTTTTATCTTGTTAACAATCCTGCTTTTGATATGCATTCACCATTGATGTCAATAACCTTTTAGTTTGTCGCCCGATCCGTTTACGTGATAATCTATTGTCAATTGTCTTTGTCAATTGTGTATGTCGAAACCATGGTTGGTAATAAAAAGAAAATGTGGAATGTATGAAGCGAGAAATTATTTCATGTGTCGCGTTTCCACAAATTTAAGCCCGAAACTTACATGAAACCTTAACATTGCGATTGCAATGAAGGTCATCATGTATCTAAAAATAGGTGATATTTCTTACAAGGAGACATTGTGTGACAGATGTTCGGGACCCAAACGAGGCAATTATTTTCTGAAACTATGGAGAGAATGCGGGAAAAGTGTCACGGCTTTCTTCCACACAGGCCCAGGTTCGAGAGAAAAACGCTATTAAAGAATCTTCCTCTGTTTAAATCCTTTACAGTTTACGCCTATCTCAACAGAAGTCATATCCCAGTGGGTTGAGGCGCTGAGCCAGTTATCCTCATACGGTGGCTGGGGTTTAATCCCAGGTTGCTGCATTTCTTTTCTTTCGAATATTTTACGGAATTACTGTAAATTGCTCGCTCCCATATACGGCAGTAGCTACATTTTTTTTAAATTTTCAGCCTATTTGCTGGATTTTCAATCAATCCCTTTGGGAGACTTTCGAAGTTAATTTCAGGATTCTTGTTCAGCCGAAAAGAGGCTACACATGCTGGCAGACCTAATATGTTTAGATTTTGAAAATACAAGGATACTTCCGTGAATAGGATGGGCTTTTATTGGTCATGGGTCTTTCTCAAGGCCCTAAACAATGAACGGATTATTACTTTTTAATTAGCAACGATGCATTCACTTAAATCCCAGGAGCCGCGTTCGAGTAATGACTTCTGTAACTCTATTTCTTGTTCGATAGTGAACATGGTGTTGGTAAAAAAAGAGATGGTAACTGTTCCCGAAGTTATGTAAAAAAAATTGCTATGACCTTTTTGCGGAGCAACATATTATATTGAAACGAAGCGTGTATCGTGGGGGAAAGGAAGATATTCCAGCACAAAAAATATCACGTAATGACAACACTATTTCTTTTCCCACCTCATGTTTATTTCAATTGAAGGAATTTAACTTTTCATTCATAGCGTGGAATCGCATACTTTCGGATGACAAATATCATTACTTGAGCGCGGCTCCTGGGAAATTTTAAGTGAGTACATTGTTGATAATTAAAAAGTAATAATCCGTTCATTGTTTACGGCCTTGAGAAAGACCCACGAACAATCGAAGCCCATCCTAATTTACAGAAGTATCCTTGTGTTTTCAAAATCTAAACATATCAGGTCCTAAGTACATATGTGTAGCCTCTTTTCGGCTGAACAAGAATCCCAAAATTCGCTTTGAAAGTCTCCCAAGGGGATTGATTGAAAATCCAGCAAATAGGCTGAAAATTAAAAAAAAACTTGCTGCTGTCGTAAATTGGGCAATTTACAGTCATTCCATAAAATATTCGAAAGAAAAAAATGCTGCAACCTGGGATCGAACCCCAAGCACCATATGAGGGAGGATAACCGGCTCAGTGCCTCGACCCACTGGGCAAAGGACTCTGTTGAGAGAGGCGTGAAGGGTTTATACGGAGGAAGATACTTTAATAGCATTTTTATCTTGAACCCGGGCTTATGTGAAAGAAAGCCATGGTACATTTCCCGCATTCTCTCTATAGTTTCATAAAATAATTGCCTCGTTTGGATCCTGAACATAAGTCACGCTATATCTCCCTGTGAGTAAAGTAAATATTACGATGCACAATGGCGTTAACTATTGTGGGTCACTGACCGGTAAGTTGGAAGTAATGCGAACAGCTCCAATGATATGATTTTTTACAATACACGAGTTACACTCAGGCGAGGCGATTGTCGACTCTGCTTCGGTGGCTTCTCCGCCGGTCTTATATAGTGCTGAAAACATCGCGTAGGGTTCTATGCAGCAGCCTCGCCGCGTTGGCCGTCTCACTTGCCGTTTTGACCTGCCACACTGGATCGGAGACAAGCTTGACTCGCCACAACACCCCCTTGGCAGTGAAAAAACCTATGTTTTGAATGAGAGAAGGAAACTAAAGTAAAAGATACAAGGTAAACAAAGTAAAATGGGGCATTAATGGGCTTGGTAGCGTTTGGTGAAGTGTAGGGGCACAGCTGGGAATTAAGGCTAGGGGGGTTTAGGCGCAACTAATACTGGGGGGTATGGAATACCCGCCAGGGTAAGCGGGAGGTGCGGAGGCCCTCCCCCAGAAAAATTTTTAAGATAAATGGTTCAAAATGGTGAGTTTTACGGCTTTCTGAGGGATGTTTTATTAATCCTTACACTAGCCTATTAGTAATATTAATCCAATTAAGTAAAATGGATTAAACTTAAAGTATTTTATAATAATAATAATAATAGACAAAAGTTTAAAGAGCTTTGAAGCAAAATTATAGTATACTATAAAATTACTTCTGGTAATATTTATTTAAGATCACATAATTATAATTTTGAAATAAATGGGACAGTTTTTAAAAATCACTTAAATTTTTATTCATAAATATTACAAAGTAATGTTAATTCTGCGTGAATTTTTGGATAGCTCTAGAAGTACTTCGTCCTCTGTGACTAGAATTCTCTGATGGATAAAGGCTGAAGCAAGTCCATTTAGGCGTTCTTCTGATGTTTTATTTCTCAAGTACGTATTCAGCAATTTTAGGGACGAAAATGACCTCTCCGCATTACATGTACATAGTTACTGGTATTGTTGCCAAAATAGCAAGGAGTGAGTGGACCGTGGTAGGGTGACCAGCATTGCAGTGTTGCAAAGCCTCTGCTGCATTTTTTGGCTTCTTTTCCTTGAAAATTTCCTGCCATATTATTATCTCCCCATTTAATCCTGAGGTTTCCAGGTCATCAAAATCGGCCACCTTTTTAATATCTTCTGAAATGTCACTTGCTTGAATGGGTTGTAATAATGTCTGGAAACTAGTCAGTATTTCTCTGTGCGACTCAAACTTTTGCCCAAATGCCTCAATCGTGTTTTTAAGAAATGGGATGAACAGTGATCTCCTAAAATATTCTTCAACCGAGTTAGCTGGAACATTGTCCCTCATTGTCTGCCGCCCTGTCATCCTTGGTTTCACAACAGGTATCTCGAGATCTGCACATAACTCACTTGCTTTCTTAAAAATAGGCGCAAAAGTTTGAACTGCCTCTTTTCTAGCCTCATCTAACTTCTTTTTCACTGTCATAGCAGACTTAATGGCAGCCAAAAGATCAAGATTTTCTTTCTGTAAATACACACTTAAAGGCAATGTCAGTGGAAACACAAACTCAATAACAATAACTTTCCCTCGCCAATCTACTAACTAGTCCTTCATGATTCTAAAGGCAACGGTTGTCGGTCACCTCCCGATAAAATAATTATATTGATCTACTTTCAATGCAAACCGCAGGTTCAGAAAGTCGATTTTAGTAGATAAAGGATCATATATAATCAAAGCTAAATGATATTAATAGCAGCAGTAGCAGCAGGACATTCATCTTCCACAAATGTATAGCCGGTATTATTCAAGCCAAGGTTTCAATTTCTAGTTTTTATCGAGTAGGTACGGAAAATGTGTGCATCTTGGAAGTGTTTCCATCAAGAGCAGAAGGGAGAAGGATAAGATTGCATGAGTCATGAAAAGAGCATTATTGTTAGTTTGGCCATGTTGATGAGAGACAAACTGAAGAGCAGATTTGTAATATAGGAATGAATGCTGTAAGAAGAAAGGGTAAGCCATGATCATGAGTTAATGTGGTGAGAGAGATGCTGTATGTGGAAGAGAAGGGAGGTTAGGAGTATTTAAGAGCAGGATGATATATTTGAAGCAACGCATTGTTGAATGAGAAAGAAATAGGTGCTCAAGGATAGGATTGAATGGAGGAAATAAAGCTGAGTCAACTTCACAGGCCTATTACTTAGACTAAAATGTTTTTGTCAGTAACTTCCCTAGAAGGGAATGCTGTGATTGGTAGGTATGTTTAAAGGTGGGAATGCTGGGTTCAGCTGGGGCAGTAGCAGATTTGGGGTGTTTTTCACGGAGTACCGGAGCCCCATAAGAGTAAAAAAAAAACATGCATAGGTCTTTAAACTTTCTATTTACACTAAGTGAAAACCTCTAAGCCCTTAAATAAATTGCACAATTTGAGGTATAGGTAAGCGAGTTTATTGTTCTGTAGGTCAAGTATTTGACATATAACATGGTCAGATCAGTTGATACAAACAGACATGAGTTGCATTGTATTTAAGCGTGAAGTGTTTTCCAATCATGTATGAAACATTGCCTATGCTACAGGATAATATAAAAACTTCTCCTGTGAAGCAGATCTTAAATCTGTTCACCTAAATATATATTTGAATGGAATATGTGTGGAGGAAGAATTCATGCCTTGAATAATCAGGACATAAAATAATCTAACTAGAAGATGCCGTAATCAGCATAAGCATTTACATACTAACCAGTGAGTGGCTGTAAGGGCTCATGGTAGCAGGTGTGGAATAAGATATGTCGGAATTAAAAAGGCATGTATTTAGTTTAAGTAAACCACGCTGCTAAGCTAGCGCCTTTATATTTTCGTTTCAATGTAATAAATGAACACACTTGTTTTCTTATCCTATACATCAATGTTCCTAGTAATTGGAGCTCATACACCAACGTGACGGCTCGCCATTGGTTTTAAAATGAAGAGTCATCATAGTGGCCTGCTGTTTATGATTATGATCTAAACTATAAAAAATAGCATCCTTATAAAAGCTATTTCCAATAGGATCTTCATAATAGCCATTTTCTTCAAAATATCCCTGTTTTTTCCTACATCTCATTCTTTTGCCAATATATCAACTGGTAAGACCTTATGAAAGAAAGACATAGATTAAAAGTGCCCCGTAAATAGCGTACAATTCTCTTAGCTGATTTCCAATGTTCCTCAGTGTGACAGTCATTGAACTGACTAAGCCGACTGATGGCATTAGAAATATCTGGTCTTATCCCCACTGACAGGTTACATCAAAGAACCTATAACTTCTTTATGAAGTTTCTCATTCACACCCATTGAAGTTACTCCCTTGGTACTCCATTTCAGTCCAACTTCGAGTAGAGTCTTCACCGGATATTTTGTTTTAAAATTAATTTTAATTAAAAACTGATTTTAATTCTCTAACCTAAACACAAATTTTCTGGAGAAAAGTCAATGTCGAAAAAAGAAATTGCGATTTTTTTTCTGATAACATCTTTAAGTACAAGACTAAGGAAAAAAAATACTTTTGCCATTACTAGAAACAAGATAATATTTTATTATAAAACGAGCAGTGAACTCATTATTTATTAAAAAGAAATGTTTTTTTTTATTACTCTTGAATTTATACTGATCTTTATTTACAAACCTAAAAAAATGTTTCCGCGAGAAAAATCATAGTTGAAAAAAGGAAGAACAAATATTTTTATGAGAACAAATTAACGTACAAGATAGAAAAAAAATAATTTTTCATTCGTATATTAATAGAAAAATGAGCATATTCTCTCGTTAAAATAGAGGTGAACTCATTATTTACTAAAAAATAAAGTGGTTTTTGATTAAAAAAACTTTATAATACCAACTAATTTCCATTTACTAAAGGCATCATTGAGCCTTCGACCCTTCCTCCAAAAACTCTCGCCAGGGTTTGAAAGAGAGTGCATTTCGTTGCATGGTTAGTTCACCGTCAACATTTGAACCGCAAGGAGCTGTGATTCTCAAGCAGTTGTGCGTCTGCCATTTTCTTGTCGGAGTCGTGAGGTTGTAGTTGCCGACAGGATATTTGGTTTCATAAATTTTGATTTGAAAAAAAGATATTTCGCCGACGTGAATCGAACACGGTCCCTCCGCATCGCAGCCCCGTACGCTGACCACTGGACCACACCACCCTTGATGCTGGTGGTTGATAAATAGGAGTTTTATAATATCTATAAATGTTTAAACGCCTTTTTTGTTTAAACTATTGCATTTATACACCCATATGTGGGGTGATTCGTGAAAAGAATGCGGATTTTTGTATGAAAACGAATTTTCATCAAGATCTGCGACCCGTTTATCGGACACGATCCCCTTGTCAGCCAAACACAAACACATGACATCACAGGAGAAAGAACTACTTCACAGTAGAAATAACTATTTACTTAAGAAACATTACTGCTTCCTTGGACACATTGGATCACGGGCTGATTTTCAAACCACAAGAAAGGAGAGGGAGATCGCGGGAAGCGTACCCCCGATACTCCCTCCCTTTCCTCGAAGGGGGGGAGGCGGGTTTCTTCTTCCTCGTAGTTTGTCCCCCCGATCGCTAGATAGAAGGGCTTAAGGTTCGCCTATAAAGCTCTTAATAGGATTCTTCTATAAAGCTCCTAATAGAGAGCTTAATTCGCCTAGGGCCGCGCCTGTGATACCCCCATGCTCCAAACCCTCAAAAAAACTCCAATCCCAAATTCCTTTGGATCGTACGCAGTGGCGTAGCGAGGGGGGGGGGGGGGGTCCGGGGGGTCCGGTCCAAAATAACCGGACGGAATTCGCTGCGTGCGTCGCTCTTGTAGTTCGGGCTTCTCCCACTGGGTGAGTGTTAAGTAACCTCTCCTGAGTCATTGTTGAAAGCGGCGTCCTTTTAGACGGTTGTAGCGGGCCCCTGTGACAGTTTTCGTTCGACGAGTTTATCGACCTCTTAGATTTTTGAAATGGCTGATATTCGAGAACAGCGTGCAGCGTTGAAATTTTGTTTTCTGCTTGGTAAAAGTGCGTCGGATGTGGTTGATATGTTGTCTACAGCTTATAAAGAACACGCCTTGAAAAGAACTCAAGTTTATGAGTGGTATTCGCGATTCAAAAGCGGCAACATAGCGATCGAAAACATTCAACACTCGGGCCGGCCTTCCACGTCTAGAACTGATGAAAACGTGGAAAAAATTCATGCGCTTGTGTACCAGGATAGAAGGCGTACTATTGATGAACTCCCTGAACCATCTGATTTTTCGTGGAGTTGCAAATGAGACGAATTGAAACGGCACGATTTGTGGCGGAGTGGGGACTGGTTCTTCCACCATGGCAATGCACCAGCTCACACAGCCATTTCTGTGCGTGATTTTTTGGCGAAAAACCGCATGACACCGCTTCCTCATCCACCCTAATCACCAGATCTAGCACTTAGTGATTTCTTTTTGTTCTCCCGAATGAAAAAAGAGCTGAAAGGGAAACGTTTTGCAGACATTCCGGAGGTGAAAAGAGAATCGAAGGCGGCGGTGCAAGGCATCGGAAAGAACGAGTACCAAAGGTGTTTCGCGCAGTGGAAAAATCTTTTGATCCAATGCATTAGCGTTAATGGAGAGTACTTCGAAGGTGACTAACGTTTCTAACACAAAAAATAAATTCTGATTTTTGAAAAAAATTGTGTCCGGTTATTTTTGGGTCCCCCCTCGTACTGCCCCGCAAGCCGCCTCAATAGGCGTGTGGCGGGGGGTGTTAGGACACCAGCCGTTTACATATAAAAAGGAAACGCTCTAATGAAATTACGCCTAGCATTTATTGAAGTCCCTTATTGTTCGGGGGAAAAACGAATTCCCATAACTATCATGATGTTCTCCGTGTCGCTCTGAAAGATATCTATTCTCAATTGTTCAAGCAATCTAAGCCTAGCGCGCAGCCTCCGAGTCTCTAGCGGCTCCCAGCCCAATTCGTTTAACATCTGTGTAACGCTGTCTGTACGCCCGTAGCAGTTTTTGACGAATCGCGCAGCTTTCCTTTGTATTTTATTAAGTTCCCGAATTAAGTCTTTCTGCACCGGATCCCATATGCTCGCTGCATATTCAAGGTGTGGCCGGACGAGTGCGAAATAGCACCTCTCTTTTACTTTTAAATCCGAAAATCTCCCCACAATACGCTTGACGAATCCTAGCTTCTTCAGAGCTCTGCCACATATTTCTGAAATGTGTTCCCCACGATAGGTTCGAAGTTATCGTAACTCCTAGATACTTCACTTCATCTGTCGCCTTTATGTTAACACCACCCACAGCATATACATGGGAATAGTTGGACAACCTCCGCAAGAAATGTACCACCGTGCATTTGCTCAGATTAAGTTCGAATCCCCACTCCCGGCTCCACACATGAACGTTGTTTAAATCCGATGATAGAGTTTCAAAGTCAGAGTGATCACTAATTTCACGATAGATGACAGCGTCGTCGGCAAATAAACGTATTTTACTTCTAATTCGAGAGCATAGATCATTTATGTATATAATGAACAAAAGGGGGACGATTACGCTTCCTTGTGGGACACCTGATGTCACTTTAACTACATCAGAGCTAATTCCGTCAAGAACTACTTTTTGCTTTCGATCACTCAGAAAGTCGTGTATCCAGTTTACTACTGTTTCGTTTAGCCCGCATGACTGTAATTTGTATAAAAGTATGTTGTGAGGTACCGTGTCGAAAGCTTTCTTAAATTCTAGAAATAATGCGTCCACTTGTCTTTTCGATTCACCAGATTTGAGAACGTCATGAAGAAAGAGCGCGAGTTGTCTTTCACATGATCTACCTATCCGGAAACCGTGCTGAGAGCCATGGAGGACGTTACGACTGTCCAGGAACGTCATGATATTGCTAACGACGATATGTTCGAGTATCTTGCCTATAATCGACGTTAATGAAATTGGTCGATAGTTCCCTGGGTCGTGTCTGTTTCCCTTTTTGAATATCGGTGTAACGTTTGCAATTTTCCAGTCTAATGGTATCTTTCCTTCAGATAATGACTTCTTGAATATTATGTCTAAGAACGGTGCGATCTGTGGCGCTAACTCCTTGAGGACACGTGCGGGTATTCCCTCCGGACCCGGAGATTTACTATTTTTTATCGACTGTAGCTGTTTAGTAATCCCATCGCGTTGAATAGTGATTTCTTTCATCGGTTCCTCAGTGAATGAAATTTCAAAATTACATGCAGTATCGTCTGTAGTGTATACACTTTTGAAGTGGGAATTTAACGTGTTAGCTTTGTCAATATTTTCGGTGACAAGTTTGCCATCTTTATCAAATAACGAATCTACGGTTGAAGATTTTCCCTGAAGCTCTCTCGCATATGACCAAAAAGATTTCGGATTTTCTTCGAGTAATTCACCGAGTACTTTTTTCTTGAAATTTCGCAATGCAGTACGCATTGATTTCTTGGTTTTTGAGCGTAGCGCAGCGTAACTTCCTTTTGCTTCAAGTTCCTTCGATTTGTCACCTAACGTAGTGGACTTTTTGAACAAGTTGTACAGTTTTCTCTGTCTCTTAAGGTCCCTCCTAACATCGTTGTTATACCAGCGAGGTTCTTTACTGTCACATTTCAATTTTTGCGGAATATATTCTTTGATTCCCTGTCGTAGAATTTCTAAGAAATATTTCCATGATTCATCAGTGCTTTTATCCTCTGTTTTAGCTACGAAGTCCGTGTACAAATCATTAAGCATCTCGCCAAATTTTATGAAGTTGCATTTATCAAATAAATAAATATTGCGTTTCGGTTTTACAGCTGACTCTACTTCAATGTTTAAGGTTGCAAAAATTACTCTGTGATCACTTATGCCGTCAATAATATCGAGTTGTTTTATCAACTTAGGATGGCTTACTGCAAAAAGGTCTAATATTTTATTTCCTCTCGTAGGCTTGTCAACTTCTCGGGAAAGTGAGTGATTAGCAAGTGTGTTGAGTAAGATCTCGCTGATTTCCCTATTCCTAGAATTCGGTTTTACAGTGTAAAATTCCAATTTATAGATGGCAGATTAAAATCTCCCCCAATAATTATTACACTTTTACTGTCTCTCACAGTAAATGCGGATATTTGATTTTATAATTGGCAAATAACATCAACTTTGGAGTTTGGAGGTCTGTAAAATGAGCAAACATGTATACTCCTTTTGTTTCGTTGTTTAATTGTACACCACACGCTTTCTATTTCGTTGTCAGTTATTTCGTGGGCGGTGCTGTGTAAATGTGATTTAACTGCTAGAAAAACTTCGCTGTCGCTTACATCCTCAGTAAGCCAGCTCTCCGTTCCTATGACCACGTCTGCGTCCTGAAATATATGCTCGATTTCAGCGCGCTTGTTTTTAACGCTACGGCAATTAACTACTATAAAGTTAATGTCATATTTTGTAGATTGAGTGTCGGTTGGTTCTTTTCCACGCTTATGGGTATTAGGTGGGCGAATTTCACTGGAAGTGCTTATTACATTTGATATAATTTCTTTCACTGGAGTACGCGTTTTGAGAAAATTTTCACTATTTACCGGCTTTAGCGCTCCTAAGTTTACTTCCATGTGAAAATTTTCGCAATGCGGATTTCCTCGGAGGCTACTTTTGGTTAAATAAAGACAAAATATTAAGACATATAAAAAAATAAATTACGCTTGGAGCAGTGGAAAGTCTATAAATATTAAATTATCATACCGTTGTAAAAAAGGTTTGTCCTTTTGTAAAAATAATAAATTCTCAAACGAAACATTTGGGCTCGGTCGCTCGGGTAGTGTAATGGCGGTGTTTGTATATCTGGCCGAGTATCGACTGTGGACTGTCTAGTTCGCCCTGTTTTTCAAAAATTTTCTCCTGGTTTTGGACCCCCCCCCCCCGAACGAAATTCCTGGTTACGCCACTGATCGTACGCATCGTGACGTTTTGAATTCTCTTTGCTCTCCCTTCCCCTCCCGCGCCCCTCCTTCGAGGCAACCCCCTCCGCTCCTTTTCACTCTCGTCGGCCGCTTGATTGCAGTCATTGCAGTGTTGCAGTCGCGAACGTCGTCAGCGGAGGTGTGACATCGAGGGGTGCGATGACTTGACTGATGGTAATGGACTTCCCATGGACCGACAGCAGATGACGACCAGGGACTCAGTTGTTAATGAGTAAGTTGAGTGGCCATTATAACCTATAAATTGCAATTACCTGCCTCACTAATGGATTGCGCTAATTTAATGTGTTAGCTGTATGCGATTAGACGTCAAATGCGGTTTAGTTGACCGCGCTTACCCATGACCAGAAATCCCTCTGTATTTCAGTGATCAAACTCAATAATTGGGTTACGATGATTATATGTACAGTATGTCGTTCCTCGAAAGCATTGGAATAAATTGTTTTGGAGCAGTTAACGAGGGTGACGTTATGTTCAACGTGCGATTGATGCTACGCCCTATTCTTTTGACTCATGTTCTCGTCTCCTTTTCTGCGAACAAATGATAGCATAATTGCGTTGTCTAAGTGGCGAGTGGAATATTATTCGAGTTATCCATCAAAGAAACCCAGAAAACAGGTTTAGAACGTTGTTATTTTTAGTTAATATACTAGTGGTTCGAGTGAGCAGTTTCTTCAGAGAATGTCAGGCTCAACTTAAATAAACTAAACGGTCGTTGAGATATTAGCGAGTTTAAAGTTAACCGGTAGATTACCATAGCTACTTAAATAATAATAATTTGGACATGTGGGTCGGTGGTGCCCACCCCCTAGGCTCAATTTATATTTATATCCCCATATACAGTATTTTTTACATCTCTCCCCTCCCCCAAATTTCCTGAAATCCCCCCTTACACAAAATTATAATTATGACGCACTTTTCGTCATGACCCCCTTATGCGACCATCTATCTTGAAACCTTTTTATGGTGGATGAATGAATGTGTGTGGCACGATGATATTTCTTATTTTTTAAAACTTTTTTGTGCCGAAAAGAAGTATAATGTGTAGAATAAATTTAAGTTTTTCTAGCTGTCAAAGTGGCATTTTGTTTCATCCATCTCATTTGTACAACTTAGTATCTGCAAACTGAACGCAGAGCAAAAGGGTAGTTTGTGCATATGTGAAAATGGATTCAATCGAAAGCTAGTGTTGGTGAATTCCCTCATCTGGGTCCCAAGGGGCAGGCCCTGACGACTCCCCGGGGCGCCGCAAAAGAATGAGCTGAAAAAATATTTTTACTACAACGTTTAACTGGTGAATGGATTTGATAAGCGGGGAGGGGAGGCCCGCAATACTCTCTCGCCCGGGTGATAATTTTGTCTTAAGCCGGCCCTGCCATGGCACGTAGACCTTTTAGGCCATTGTACCATCTATTTTGAGTTTTTACCTCTGGAGGCCTACAGCTATGCTTGTGGCCTACCAATATGTTTCTATGGGGAAATCCGTTGTCCTTTGATTTGCGTGGGAGGCGCGTGCCAAGGTATTTCCTTACCTGGGCGTTAAGGTGCTTAGACCTCTAGTTGGTCCATTGTGCCATCTACCTTATTGAGTTTTAAACATGGCGACCCTTAGCCTTCCCGATGCCTAGTCTTTTCAATGGGTACTTACCATGTCGTTTGGTCCTGCAATGGGCATACTCTGTTACCGATTCTAGAGATCGTGATTTATAGGCATTCACATAGTAGTTGTAGTAGTGAGAGAGATCCTTCCGGAACGCTCCCAATTTATTTTCACAAATTAAACTTTTAAGTTTGAGGGTTCCTTTAAATGTACCCCTCTTTCATACTCGTTTTAATCTTTTTTGTTTCTTATTTTAAAGTTTTGGTATAAAATGTAAAGAAAGTTTATTTCTTCTGATCGTTTCTGTTTCTAGGCAGCTCCTCCCCGCTCCGTTGTCCCTTCAGCTCAGCTGTTCTCCGGCTACTTGCTCTTCCTCTCCCGCTGTTCCTTCGTCCCCCTGCCTTGGCTGCGCTCCATCTACTTCTTACTCCTAGGCTGTCATCCGGCTGCTCTCTCCACTCCTTGGCTTCTCTTCGGCTGCCCCCTTCTCATCGGCTGTCCAGTGCTCCTCAGGTGTTCTTTTCGATATCTCAGCTGGTCCTCTCCTCTCCAACATCTTTATGGGATCTTCATCCTCTCCGCACCATCTACTACAATTCTTTCTGTGTGAAGATGATTCTTTGCTCATTATTGGCTAATTAACAGTTCCGCTATTGTTCTCAAGATTAATCAATTTGCTTTTTTTAATGATCGGAGGTTTTTTGCATAACCAAAATTTGGTCCATCAATTAATCTCCCTGTATGCATCAAGCCTTGAATTGAGTGCCATATCTTGCTAAAAAACTAGCAATACTTTACATCGCATACAGCTAACGCATTAAATTAGTGCAATCCATTAGTGAGGCAGGTAATTGTAATTTATAGCTTATAATGGCCACTCAGAACTTACTCATTAACAACCGAGTCCCTGGTCGTCATCTGCTGTCGGTCCATTTCCATCAGATCAGTCAGTCATGCCTGTTAGATCACATTGTCTTATGAATGAAAGAGTGAACATATATAATCTGGCAGCAAATTATTTTGAAGTTAAGGCATAGGTATTTAGTGCATCCTGCTGATCATGATTTGTTAAGTACTTTCAGGGGTTTCTGAGGTTTCGCTGCTGTGCTGCTGTTCAGTCATGGCCTGCCCTCTGTGTTGCTGGGGAAAGTGTTATCATGGAATGCAATGTGACCATATTGGTTTTGAATTCTTAACCTATGAAGTTAAAATGAATTGTATCGCTGATATTCATGGAATTCAGTGGACAAAAAGTAGCAATTTTTTATGCTGGAGGTTGGTTTTGGCGTATGGTATTTGTGTAACATTTGGTGGGGTTCCTCCCAAGGAGTCCCTGAGGCACTTAGACCTATTGGTCCATTGTGCCAGTGTGATATTTGAGTAGTTTTGTGGATTAATATTTCGTTCAATTTGTGTTATGCAATTTCGAAAGACATTTAGGACCATCTCTTGCCCAGCTTGCCTTCAGAGATTCTCAAGACCTTTGTGACAATCTCACACTTCATCTAAAGTCCTTCCAATATAATAGCTCAGTTGAGAATTCAAACCTACGACCAATAGGGTACCAGCATGCAAATGCCTATCAGTGATATAGACATGACGTAGTCTCGATGCCATCATGGGTGTGTAGCAGCGACACTATTTTCAATTAATTTTAATGCCATTTTATTCTATGCCAAATTCCAATCATTTAATGATTAAACTTTTAGAAACTCGTAAAACTGGATAATAAAAAATTTTATGCAAATTATCAGAGACTAGTTGAAATACCAGTTCCACCAATGTGTACTGGAAAATAAAAATTAAGCGGGTGCATCATGGTGGCAAAAATATGACTAATAACTATCGACAACACCAGAAAATATTAAAAATACTAAAAATTGATAATTTATACTGATTTGGATTAGAATGTAATGAAAAGTAAACACTTGATTCATGATCATATGATAAAGAAATAGTCAACATCTTGGGTTCTTCGGTCATGTAATTCACTTCCCCAGAAGGCATTGAATATTTTTACTGTTTGGTTACATTTCTAAGTATCAACTGCGCTATTATCTTGGACAGACTAAGATCGGTAATCCCTCTATTACCTCGAGAGGTAGGTACCTATTTATCATTCACATGTGGCCCTAAGCGATTTCACTGTATCAAGGATCTCTTGGGCTAGTTAAAATTAAGATCAATGCTGTTCTGCCAAACTAAGTCTTCTAGGCTTGCCATTTATTTCCATTGCCTCAGGGATCGTTCTTTAACATTTTCTATGCAAAGCTAATTTCTATGTAAATTTAACTTCATATGTTTTCTATGTAAGTTAACTTTATGTAATCCCTATTCAAAACTTCATATCTTTTGTCCACTTTAATATCATCGGAACTCTGGATTCTTCTCATTCCTCTCCTAAGTTTACCCAACTTTCTTTGCTGTTTCGCCCTCTTCAGCATGTTATTTTATCCCAGGTCCACACTTCCTCTGGCTTTTTTGAAGTTTCCTCTCACATACTGTTTTTTGAAGCCTTAATTTTAAATTTCCTTTCCTCCTTTAATTTTAATCCTCCTTTAATTTTAAATTTATTTTAAACTCATGAATTGGTTTTGTTTGTCAGCTGTTGATAGAACTGCTGCTCCATTTCTTTAGGCTGGGGCTGCCTTCTGCACCCCTTCTTGATACATTATGGCACTCTCTGCAACTTTTTAGTGGGGACATGTGCCTATGCCTCATTGAATATAACCAAACACCTGTTGGTAAGAGTAAAAAAGTTCAAAATGTGTAAAGTGAGAAATTATTTCAAAGAATAAACCAAACTTAAGGTTGATGGAAGTTGCTATTCAGGAAAAGGTCACTTGACAATCAATTTTAAATCTTTAATTTTGAGCCACTGTCATATTCCAAATCTGAAGGCATTCTAACTTCAGAAGCCAGTACAGATAATGATAATTCTTAAGAGTCAAATATGAAAATTATCTTAGATAGCTGAGAAACTTAGTATTGATGCCATCTCTGCCTACCATATTCGTGTGTACATGGTGCCCTTTTTTACACTGGGTTACATTACGTACTAAAGGACTATAAAAACAGTAACCATTGCCTTCATTTGTAGCTGACCACATTTTATTCAGTCATCAATAGTTGACCCCAGTGGAATTGGAATATTTTGTAATTGGGAAGGTGGCTGACAAAATGATTCAAGAGAGCCCTTCCTTAATTTTATCTCAGTTATGCAGCTGTATTATGTGGCCAAAAGTAAAGAAAAACTCCAATAGCTCTAGAGTTAAAGCACCCAAAGCAGTGAAGAACAAGGTGTACAGAAAAATCTAGCTTTTCAAAAAAAATTCCACATTGCTTTCTTGCATGAATGATTGCATGCATTTTTTGTAGAAATATTTTCCCTCTTCCTTTGCTCCTTGCCAAGTATGGTGCTTTGACATGTACAGCAATAGTTTTTCTTTTCTTCAGGTTCCAAAAGCTAGGCTTACATAGCCTGGCTTAGTGGCCTATACATATTTTTTGTACACATGATGATTTTAGTAATATTCAGTTGCTGTAGGTCATGGTTAAAACTAATTGTAAGAGGGTTTCATGACTTGTGTTGTGGGCTTCAGCTCTCCCTATCCCCTAATTACTTGTTCAAACCACCTGCTCTGCCTCCTCCTCATCTCTTCCAGCAGTTTCCTTTCCTCACTCACCATGCCGAGCACTTCCTCGTTTGTTTTCCCCTCTGTACACTACACCTGCTCCATCCCCTTCCCCATATAATTTTGTACTTGAGTCTGCAGCCTAATCTCCTCTTTCCCAAGAGTTCATTTTATTGCACCTTGCAATGTTACACTTAATGTTATATTCTTTGATTGTCTTTTCTTCACATTGTAACTCAATGTACCAATTATTAATATTCTCCCATTGTTGAATGACTTATTTGCTAGCTCAGTTCTCCTTCTAATGTCTCCTTCCAGACCACCTCCTAAAATCTTCGCTAGGTACTACATATTAAACTTTCATGTTGCTACCCATTTTTTAAATCTGGCTGGCAGTGCCTTTCTGAAGGAATTTTAATCCATATGATAACGATGAAAGCTATCTATTCACACTTTATTTTTACATGGAATTTTGTATCTAACATCATTGGTTGATTGTTAGTCGGGGGGGGGGGGAGGGGGCATCGTCAGGAGCCCGGGCACTTAGACCTTACTTGGTCCAATAATTGCTTGGTCCATGCTCCGTCCATGGTGCTCCAATAATTGCTAATAATGTCCAATAATTGCTTGGTCCATGGTGCTCTTGTCCCCATACCTGTCTGCAAGTGGCAGACAGGTATGGGGACAAGAGCACTATGGTAGAGGGAGGTATTGAGGGTTGACCTCCCGAGTTCCAGGTATAGAGGGTGTCCTCCCTCTAACTTTCCTGGTCTAAGTATATCTCCCTCCGGCCTCCCAGTGGTCTGGAGGGAGTATTGCCTCTCCATCCACGCCTGGTCGAGGTATGGAGGAGGGTCACCCATCCAACCACTGTCCGGGCCCAACGTTGCTTAACTTCGGTGTTCTGACGGGAACCAGCGTTCGTGTGTTTCACTGATTTTATTTATTCAAATATGGAATTTACATTGTCAAGTTTTGGAATTATCAGTACGTATAACATTTCTTTGCAAAGATTTTTTTTTCTACAATTTCACACAATCTTTTTTTTTGTTTGAACATAAGCAAGATAATGATTCTACATCGAATTGTTACAGGTTACATTTCTCATGATCAGAATTAAATTATTACATATGTTTTTTTTTGTAAAAGTTATAGTTAAAATATATTGGACAACCACTGTTTCTCTCTCTCTCAGAAGTTTTCAATTGCTTGTTTAGATATTTTATTTTTTCCATTAATGCCTCTCTCGTATCTGTGTCATGTATGTTACTTTCTACCAGGGTTGCGATTAAGTCTGATAATATTACGCATTTATTTGTAGGGAATTATTTGAAGTCTAAGGACATTAGCTTTTCCTCTGTTATTTCACCATCCCCAAAGGTATCGAAGTCTTTGTAAATATTTTTAATTACCTCCCACACTCTGTTTGGCCTGTGGCATCCTAAAACTTTATGCAAAGTATTATTTTTCCTAAAGCAAATTTGGCATGTTGGGGAATTAGCTAGGCTGAGTTTGTCTCATTTCTTCAGTCACTAGACAACCACTACATAATTGATACATGGTACTTCTTTCTTTTATACAATATTTTATTTTAGTATAGTTCGCCCAAATATTCCTTTTCCCAGTATTTGGATTGTTGTCGAGTATTTTTTTTTTATTTCCTCTTCGTATATTTTGTTTGTTGTGTTAATTTTTCCTCCCATACTGTATTTGTTTTTATATTCTACTCCATCGGTTAACACATTTCTAAAGAATCTCATTACCTTTGCTTTCCCCAAGGCACTGGCTAACAGGGTTTTTCTATTGTAATTTCCAACTAATATTATCTCAGCGGCTTTTCGCCTATTTATGACTTTTGCTTTTAGTTTTGTATCTACTAAGTTTAAACCGCCTAGATTAGGAGGGGCATAGAGTTGTTTTCTTTCTACTTTTTTCAGAAAGCCTCTCCAAATGAATCTGTTCGTCATTTTAATCAGCGTGGCATTTTTTTGTTCAGGGAGTGGCCATACATGAGCAACGTACCATAATACGGGATACAAGATTTGGTTCAGAAGGTTTATGTTTGCAATCATTGGCATTCTACAGTCTGAAATTTTTGTTAAGTTCCCTCGTATGGTGTTTAAGGCTTTGTTCCAATTTCTATCCACTGTTCCGGAGAGGTTCTTTTCCCACCATAGACCTAGAATTTTGACTTCTTGTGCAGTTTCCCACCCGTAGTAATTTTGAAATTCGTTCCCTTTAATATGCAGGATTTTTGATTTCTTTTGGTTTATTTTAATTCCTGCCGGTTCGAAGACCGTAAAAACTTCTTTTATGGTGTCTAATTCATTATCTTCTTTTAAGAAGAGAGTTATGTCATCCGCGTATGCTACACTAGAGTATATCTTTCCACAGCGTTTAACTCCTATTCCTCATTTTTCGATTTCTTTCAGTATGGGTTCAATTGCTAACGTGTATAGCATCATTGACATTGGGCATCCTTGTCTTACTGAGTTTTTAATTGCAAATTTTGCAGATTCTGCCTTCCCTATTTTTATGTAAGAACTTATGTCTTTATAGGTAATCTGAATCATATTTATCATTTCGTCTGGGAAATTCATTTTTTTAAGTACATGTGTGACCCATTCTGTCCTTATGTAGTCAAAAGCTTTTTCCAAATCTATGGCAAGAAGTGCTAGAGTCCTCTCCGTTTTTGTGGGGAGTGGGGAGAGTATTATGTCTCTTATTAATAGATTTGCGTCTATCGCATTTATTTTTCCCACTCCCGCGTACCTACTGATTTTCGTACGTTATTTCGTTAGCTAATTGTACCCTTTGTTTGCTGCGATGTGGGCATCTATTTTATAATCTGTATTCAGGAGTGAAATAGGCCTTTAGTTCTCGGTTTTTTTCGCGTTTTTTGTTTTTGGAACTAACGTAATCTTGGCTATTTTCATTTTTTCTGATAGATTGCCTTCTTTCAACATCGTGTTAAAAAGTGTCAGGAACGCAGGTTTTAAACTATTCCAAAAGGTTAAATAAAACTCAAAAGGCAAGCCATCATTACCCAGGGCTTTGCCTTTCTGTAATTTGTCTCTAATGTTGTCTGTCCTCGGAAGTTATTTTCGCCTGAAATTTTCGCTTACTTTCTTCGCTAATTTGTGGGAGGGGAGGAAGGGGAGGGGCGTCCTCCTCCCTCCACTCCTCGTACCTCGCATACCGGGCTTGGAAATGGACTTGCGCTTCCTCTAACAGCTGTTTCGCCTCGCTCTCGCTACTCGTGTTGTTTACGAGACCTTCAACTTCTCCTCCTCCCGCTCTTTCTATCGTATGTTTCATCGTGGCTAGCGTAAGCAGATCCCATTTGTTTGTCGCCTTCTTTTTGCCACGTTCGAGGCGCTATTTATTTGAGTTCGTATTTTAGTATGATTTGCTTTAAGTCCTTTACCTGCTCCCTGAAGTTAGGTGGCCTTTCTTCTGAATCAATCAGTTCTTTGAGTGCACTCCTATACATCGAAATTGTTAAATTTTAGTCTTGTAGTATTCTTTTGCTAGCTTCTTTAGCTTCTTCGTTACATTTATTTTAAAAATATTTTCCCACCAGTACAAGTGGTTGATATCTATGTATTTGTTGTTGAGCTGTCTATTTATTTCCCAGGTGATTTTTTTCAATTATTCCCTCTTCTGCTAGAATGTTTGTATCAAGTCTCCTGCTGGAGTTGTCATTACGTATGTTATTGTTCCTTGAGTTTGGCTGAGAGATGTTTGCGTTAATATTAATGTCTAAAGTTATCGCGCAGTGATCCGAAATAGATATTGGAATAGTTTGGTAGTTTTTAAAATTTTCTTTTAGACATCGTGAAACTAGAAAATAGTCTAGTTTAGTTCTTGACGAATGCCCAATTCTAGTGAACTCTACATTTTTTTTTCATTTTTAATTGCAACGTCCGTGGCCTTTATATTGTTTATTAAAATCTGAAGAGTTTTCGTTGTTTAATGTATATTTTTTTCTCGATTGTTATCGCGATCTTCTTTACGATATATAGCGTTTAAGTCCCCCCCTAATATTGCTTTCCCAGTAAATCCAATTAAATAAGGGAGAATTATTTCATTGAAGAATTCATCTTTCTCTTTTCTTTTCACGCAGCCCGAGGGTGCATATGCATTTATAAAATGCACGTCTCCTACCATTAGGCTGATGATCCGCCCCGATTCATGCTGCCGAATATTTCTAGTTTTTATACACCGTCTAACTAAAAATGCTGTCCCTAAGGGGGCAGTGCCATGGTTATGAATAAATTGCCAATTTCTACTCAAGTTGTAAATTCTCCTTTCCTTCCTGAAGAAAGACTATTTTGGCATCTATCTCTAACATTTTTGACTTAAAGATTGCTATTTTTTCCCGATTACTGATACCGGCAATATTGAGAGATGCAGTTTTAATGGTTAGGACATTTGGTTGTCCAAAGTTTACATTTTTTTCTGTGCTAGCATTTAAGTTTAGGTTTGGATTTTTTTGATAATCCATATTTAAAATCTTTTTAAAATATATCAAACGTAAAATGGATCAGAATTTCTACGAAGTTTTTTTTTTAAACAAGGTGGTTTTCTTTTACCGGGTACTTGGGTCTCTACGATGTCTGCCTCTTCCTTGACTGCCACTGGAGCCCTGTCTGGAGCGGAAGTATTGTGAGCTGGTACTCGGAATGCTCCAACTCTCGCCATCCGCTTTCTTCTCCGGTGTTTTCTACGCAGTTGCCGATGGTCGGTCGGCTTATCATCGTCGGTTGTCAAACAAAAGCCTGTGGGTAGGAAACCGGGGTTATTTGTGTATTTTATAACCCCCCTCCCTTCCCTCGGTCCCCCCTCCCACAGCCTCCCTCCCCTGCCCCTCCTCTTCCTCACCACTCCCCCCCCATTGCCCCCTCTTCGGAGACTCTAAAAGCCGTGTTTACACGATGCATTTACCCGCGCGGGTAGATGCGTGAACACAACCACCAACAAAATTTCACCGTGTAAACACTCAGAATTGCGCAAATGCGTAAATGCGTGGACAGAAAATAGCCCCTGTTCTAATTTGGTGAATGTGTTCATGCATCTGTCCAGCCACGTACTTGCGCGGGTAAATGCATCGTGTAAACACGGCTTTATAGTCTCCGCTACATCTTTTCCCGTTTCAGTTAACTGGGGCTGCCTCCCTATCCCTCTGCTACCTTCTTCCTTCCCAGCGCTGGGCTGCCCCATTACGCTGTTATCTGCCCCCGTCTCTGCTTTCTCTTCCTCCTCCTCCTCCTCCTCCGTCTTCTCCGTCTCGCCATGCATTCCGCTCTCCTTGCCGCCCCCTGTTGTCGCGGAAGTAGGATCAGACGGCTCGACGCTCTTCTTTTTTTTCTCTTGGGATTCTCCCGCTCGCTCTTACAACTGTTTCTTTAATTTCCTTTTCTGCGTTAATCGCTCGCAGTTTTTTGTCATCTATCACGTGCGTGTCTATCTGCATTGTATTTAATTGTTCACTGTCTTTTGTCCCTTTAATCTGCTTCTCCTTCTTTTGTTTCCACAGTGTTGTGTTCTCGGTTTCCGAGCCTGTGGTCACGTTTATGATATTCTGTTGTTTTTTCCTAATTTGCCTCTTCCGTTTCCTACTGAGCTTTTTGATCGGGGAGGTGCCATCTTGGCTTATTTCTCCTTCCTGTATGTCCTCTTGTTCGGTCTCACCGCAGCCCTTGTCTCCGCTACTCTCTTGTGGGGCCTCTGGGGTGGTGCGTGATGCAGTGGTTAGTATTCCTGGGAAGGCAAGGTCTTATTCCATTGCTGTCCTATCGTCTTTGTCGTCATTTTTCTTGCAGAGTTCTCTCGGGTTTTTTTTGCTTTCCCCAATCTAATGGCGTCCGAGTAGGCTGTGCTAGTCTTAGCAGTGCATTCGATTCGAACGTGGTCATAGCTTCCACATTTCGAACACGTGATTTTTTGGTTTTCATAATGCATGATTGCTTTTTCTCCACTAATTGGGATATAACTTGGTATGTCGCATTCTAACACCATTTTTACGGTCTTTGTTCCGGTTGGGACTCGAAATTTGCGTTCTCCTCCCCACTGGTTCTCACTGAAGTCCAACACTTTCCCATATTTACCCATTTCTCGTTCTATCTCTTTTCTATCAATTTCAAATGGGAGTTGACATACTGCTCTCTTCTACTGCTCTCTTCAGTACGTTGTCCATAGTTATTTCATTTACGCACTTCACAAAAGCGCATTTTCGTGAGGGGCCAAACTGGATTCCAACAAATTTCCTCCTGCTTCATCTTGAGATCAACATCAATAAAGTGATGGAGCTCTAAAGGTGTAGCCGCCGACGGTAGATCTATGAAGTTAATCTTTATGGTATTCTTCCTCTCGATCGGCATGATGCCGAGAAAGACAGAATAAAGCACTTCTTATTTAAATATTCTTCTCTCTAAGGAGGGAAAAACACCACACCAGGGACGCACACGAAAGCCCGTCCTCGGCGATCGCCGGGCTCACTCAACACGAAACCCCGCACTCGTCAAGGCTACTTCGCTCGGAAAAACACGTCCGCACTCTCCGAGTGTTTCAACGTGGCTAGGCCCTTGCCCATCTAACATCATAAGTATGCCCTAGATTATGATCAGAATCTATATCTTCTCTTAACAAGATACATTAAGTTTTGAATCTGTTGCCTAACTTCTGCCTGTACATATTATGTATAATCTATTTTATGCTTAACTTTCTCTCCCAGCCTTTTCCATGGTTGCCTCTGCTGATGTCATAACCATTTTTATTATATTATGCTCGCTATTATGTATTAATTTGTTTCTCCTGCAAATTTCTACTGTCTTCTAACCACAGACATTTTCCTGTGTATGGGCCATATTCTCTCCCTTCATTTCTGTCTTTACTGCATTCCCCAACTACCAAAGGACAATGGCACATCATTGTTTGGTCTTTCCTACCTGGATCTTCCCTTATTGTTTCTTGTGGTTGCCATATCTTCCACCTTGTGGATAGTTGTCAGTATGTAAGTATAAAGATTCATTATCCTAGGTTTATCATTGAATTTGTACTAATATCGTTTGTCATAAGTACTTCATTGAGGGTATTTTGGAAGGGTATAAAGCCCTGTTGAATGGCTGCTTAAAAGTTTTTTATGTAAACAGTGTAGTAGCAGTGGTGGATGTTCGGGTGACTTAACGGCCTGATCTGTGAGCAGCTGTTCATGAACTGTTCTTGAACTGTTTATGTAAACTGTTCAGGAACTGTGCTTGATGTGTACCTACTCGAAGTGTTCTGTTCAGCAGCTGCTCATGAAGTTCATTATATTAACTGAGTGAAATTGGATAGTAGCTTTAATTGTCATCCCATAAATTCCTATTTAAGAGGATATTAATTTCTTGACACTCATAACAAATGCATTTTCATTTGATTTTTATATCAGATTTACCCACATCTCTTGTAGGAAAAGGAAAAATGGTGCAAGTCCTCGAAGACTGGAATCCAAACACATTGGCACCAGGGGTGATTCCTGTGATTGCTGGACAGCAGCTGCTCACTGATGATGGAGGGCATCGCATTCGGGCAACTGTACCCAAATCTTGAATATCTCAGAATATGAAGTAAAAATATATTCAATTGTGAAGAACTAAGCTGGATCCTTCTGGGATTCCTTACTCCATGTATAAATGTTCTTTTCAACCATTAAAAATGAACTGAAAAGAAATTGTCTGTATATTTTCATTTACCCCTGGGTAATGTAGTTTTTCCTCAGTGTTACGAATGGTGAAGAGCTTAAGAATGCAGATATCTAAATTTTGGCAATTTCAACATAATGATAATTTCCTTTAAATTTAAGATTCCCGTTTCAAAGGCTAATTGACCAATTTATAATCATAAAATTAAGTACATTCTTTAGTTGCACTTTGCATTCTCTTGTACTTTACATTCATTCAAAGATTGAATTTGGCAAATAAACTTGAGTCCTCTTAAAAATTTCCAATAACGGCCTAAAATATATCTTCGAACTACCACCAATATTCTACAGATGGTCAGTACGTCGAAAATATGAGTGGTAAAATTTGGTCTGTGCCACAAAGTTCTGAGACTGGTTCCTTAGAAAGCAGGACCTCAGAGCTGACAGGAAATAGAGGGCGGAGGAACAAGGGGACTACCGTCGAGTGCCACCAAGTTTTGCGATTAACAATACTTCCCTGAACCTTGGTCGGATGCTGTATCTCGCCAAGTCTGGTTCAGAAATAAAAGAAATGAAATTCTACCTTCACCGTGGAATGCCTCCATCCTTATTAATGCTCCATACGTCTCGTAGTTAAATCAGTTAAATGGGGGCAGTCTCCTTCGCGGCCAGTCCACCCGCATTGGCAGCCATTGAACGATCCAAGCGTCCGGCCACGACATCGGTGTCTCTTCAGAAAGAGGAGCATCTCAACTGGCTGTCATTGCAAAGCAAACGATTCGCGAAATCGCCGGAGCACAAAATTATTCTAAGTCCAGAGCCTCCCTCACAGAGAGAGGAGAATTGCCAAGGGGTTGCCCTGCCTCGAGACCTCGGCTCGCCTCGATGAAAATTTTCTGAAAAATGACTAAGTCCCTGATTTTGATATTTAAGAGCAAGTTTTGAGTCCACTTTTAACAAGAACCCCGGTAGACTGGGGGATAAGAGGCAGGGGCAGTTGGTGAGGACATAGCGCTTCTTACAACGAATCCTTTTGCCGGCAAATTTTTTTATTTCTCGAATTTTTTTTTTTAAATTAGCAATTTATAGAAAATGTTCTCCAGGGGTTTTTACTATGTGTTCAGGACGACGTGAGACGTCCAGAAAACACTTAATTGTCGACCATTTTTTGTAAAAATGCCGATTTTTTTCCCGGCGGGCCAGCGGGGCGCCCGGAAAAAAATCGGCTTTTTTACAAAAAATGGTCGACAATTAAAGGTTTTCTGGACTTCCCATGTTGCCCTGAACACAATATTAAAACCTGGAAATGCATTTATTATAAAAATGCCGGGGGGGGGGGATTCTTGGTGGAACTCTAGTTCAAAATTTGATCAATAGATGGCGTCCGTATTTAATAATTCGCAGAAGTACTTCCCGGAGACCGCTAGTTCAAAAGTTGACCAACAGATGGCGAGTGCTTTAAGTTTTCGCGAAGTTAGTATAAGAATTTGTCTCACCTGATTACGAACGCGGGATATTCGATTTTCTGAATTTCATGACCTTTCGGAATCCCTTTCGACAGTTGAAAGATATAAACAAAACACTGTCATAATGCCATTCGATTTAGGCTGATTACGGAGCTCCGGGCAGAATTTTGCGTTTCTTATGCCTCTGTGATTATACAATTATTATCTTAGTAATGTATTTTTTTAAATCATTTGCCACCTACCGAGTGAATAGTTACATTATATCCAGCGAGAACTTGTTTCAAATCTCTTTCTTCGTGACACGGAAAGCCAAAGACAGCTGAAGATCACTATCACATTACTGCGTTCTCCCTCGGAAACACCAACCCAGCCATGAATGAATTACACAACTTTTATTCAATATTTTTTATTTAATCAGTTTGTACACAACGCGAAAATCAGACCTTTTTTAATTGTTTATTACACCTTGATGCACACCACGCTTTATTACATTTCACAACGTCGATATAGAATCCAAATCTAATTGTAATTTTAATCCATTTCGTAATTCCGTGACGTTAAGCCACATGCGAAGACGTAGCAGGAAAGTATCTTTTTTCAGGACCAAGATGAAAGTTAGTTCCATAATTGAATATAAAATTATCTCCAGTTTAGATTTAAAATTATGATTTACAACATTAACGGACCCGTATGAAAAATTTAATTTTCATTAGCAATCATATTCGTCCTGTCTCATATCCACCTTATTTCAATTAATTTATATTGTTAGTTTCCTGTCGAAAACGGTTGAACAGTCCGGCAGCGGAATAATAAATAAATGGATGTGCTTAGGACCACACGCTGGAAGTTAATACTTCTTTGACCGATTCATATTCCCAAATAAATCTTTATGAAAAAGGAGAATAAGGTACAATAATTTAAAAAAATGAATATTCCAACTATGTATATTTTATTTTTGTTGACAAAATAGGTATTTACCTGAAAAATAGTTATTTTACATGCGTCTGAATAATATAACACGTTTGTTAATTATATTTCTATTCTAATTATTATAATTAACAATTCTCATCATCATTGGTTACATCTTCAATCACCATTGCCTCATTTTCATCATTTTCTCGCACGTTATTTTCATTATTCTCGAGAATAATTTCACATATTTCATTACTATTTCTACAGAATTCTAGGAAAGAAACTATTGGCTTATGATAACTGAAGTAACTAATAACCTTTGAATTTCAAGATTCGGTAAATAATACGAACAGGGAAATATGGTACGCGATTTAAACCGTGCACTTTTTCCCGCTTACCGCTTGTCCTACTATCTGGTGGCAGTTATGCGCCCTGTTAGGACAGCGTAGCTGCTGTCTGACGACGATATTGGGACTACGTCGCCGAAGCTAAAAGTGCGGTACGGTACGTGACGTGAGTTAGCTCTTTTCCCCCCATGCCAAAAGTGCCTCACGGGCCAAAAGAAGTTTTCACCTCAAAAATGGATAAAATACAATATACGACTTCACTATGCCAAGACAATGCAAGAGAAATGCAAGCAATATCATTGTTAAAGTGTCAGTAGAGAGATTATAGAGGAAATCCTTTTGAAAGTCTACTGAAGCCCTTAATAAATAAGCTGCCGGAAGAAATTCCCCGAGTTATAGAGAACACGACAATGACTAAATACTATCATCGTGCTGTTAACACACGACTCGGATAACGAGTACCAATGGGACACCCTCGAGTAATTTAGACATCTACAATGGTTCCTCGCATATCTTGAGTGCGTACGTTTTGAAATTACACCGATGATAATTTAACATTAAATTTTTTAGATCATTTATTCGCCAATTCCGCCACTCTGCACTATCGCGCAGTGAACTAACTTTCATTTTATTTCCAACAAAATACGAATCACTGTTGTAAGCTAGCATGATAATTTTAGAATTAAATGTCAAATAATCCCCAGAATGAGAGATAATAGCTAAAGAGTTTATAAATGAACTGATCATGACTTCCCTACACACCTCTGCACCTCAAAACATTTAAATGGATTACTAAATTATTACACTCGTCTGATAGCTTACCTTTCCATTTCTCTATCTTCTCTCCATGTACAGTGATTGGCAGTTCTAAGGCGATTGAATGACTGGAGATATATCCCTCAATGCAATTAACCCAAAATAACAGTCGAAAAGTGGACAAGTTTGAAGATAATCTTTATTTTTGTATTCCACTCGACATGAATCAAGTATTTCAAATGAGGCACTTGAAGGTAAGTCAAGACATTTAAAATGAGGCACCAGTGCATGAATACATACCTCTGCAGTTCATAGGAAAAATATCCATTTATTGTGTTATCTGCTCAAAAAGTTTCAGATACTCACAAAAGTAGCTTTATGATACAATAAAAATCAAAGGAATGCTTTTATATCTCGGGAGAACAGAAACGTTTATTTCCCAATGACACATAAATGTGTCTTCTCTGAAATTAACTAAAAAATAAAATATGAAAACAACACGTTAAGAAGGAAAATAAAGTAAATGGTGCAGAATTCAAAAATAGATTTTCTAACTTTGAAATGTCGAAACTTCTTATTAAAAGATTTAAAGCAATTATTTTTTGTAATTAGTATTTCCAAAGAATGTACCAATAACTGAACATGTGCAACTAACGACGTTTCAGCCAAGTTCGCCCAAGAGACCTATGTAAACGATAACTATAACGGGAGGCATAAGCTCTAATTTTCTGACGTACGGCCATTGTATTTACTGAGGTTTTAGGCTTGGGGTTTGGGGAGAAGCCATAAGAGTTACTTGGAAGAGAAATTTATCTCCTTGCCACTGTGCACATACGTCAAAATGAAATTCAGTTACAAACTTATTTAGTCGGGACTTGAGCGAAATAACTCAAAAGAAAAAATCCAAACCCTGAAGTGATATTGAGTGCATACAGACTTCGGTAAAAGAAACTAATTTCAATACCTCTCCCCTCAACACTACATTCACTTTTTAAGGAATTTTGCTCGACTTTCATGAAAGGCCGTTAGTTTTCCTGGTGGATGCACATGGGCTTTATCTCGGGTGTGACTCAGGGTCAGGTTTCCCATTGCCGAAGTTTCGACGAGCCGCTCAGCCATCAGCCTCAGGCAGCCTGACCCAGTACAACAGTCGAGAGAATCCCATATAAAGCACCAATTTCTTCCCGACCATGAAATTCTAATCATAATACCACCAACTTATACAATGGTATCAACAGTGTAGCATCTTTAAGCCTTCGTTAAGAGGTCCATGGAGTTGTTACGAAGCTCCACATTCACTGCATCCGTCCTGAGCAGATAACTGCTCTTCATAAAGGCCTGTATACTACACCTGTACCTTCCTTTCCAAAGTTCTGGTGTCTTAAAAAGATTACAACATGAGGCTCCATCAGGAATCAAGCAAGGGGAAAATGACAAATGACCGCAGTGCTTGAGGAGGCATGCTCCTGCTTGAAACCACCCACTCTTTCCCAGAGCTATTTCAACGACGCCTCACAGCATATCACCACCAGTTGGCGACGTTGTCTTCCACCGACGAGTCTGCTGCTCCTCTCGTCTCTGGTCCAGGTCTAAAAGAATTGCCATCACATTACAGTTGATTGCCATTTACTTTCCAAAATCACTCGGTAAAGCTAATTCAACAGTGTAGTAGGTAATTTTATTACCATTTCCGATACGTGGATCCCAAGGGATAAGATATAAGGCGCCTTAGATAAGATATAGGGAGAATCGGAGCCTTTGACGCCTGCTTTTGATAGAAGATCTGAAAATAAAATGAAACGATAACATAAGAAAGTAGGAAGGGACAAAAGATTAGAAGACGACATTTTTGCATACTGCACCCAAAAAAACTAATCAAGAGGATTCTGGCACCACTGGAGATGCGAAGAACTAGGCTAGGTGCACGTGGGTAATCGTGAATAGGAAAAGTATGAGTATTCTCTCCATGGAGTTGTTACGCAGCTCCACATTCACTGCATCCGTCCTGAGCAGATAACTGCTCTTCATAAAAGCCTGTATACTACACGACATATTTCCCAAGGCGAGTAGATATATGAACACTTGAGAGAACACATGAACAAAATTATAAGGGGCTTATAAAAAAGAAACATGTAGTGTTTATGATTTAAAGAGGTGGAAAATATAGAATAAGACCAGTGGTGCCCACAAAAGGGGGAGCAATGACAAAATTCGTCATAAAAATAATTGGGGAGGGGGAACCCGCGATTTAATAAAATGTTGGGGGGTGGAGGTGAAAAAATATTGTATACATGGGAGGAGATGATCCATTGAGTCTGGGGGGATGTTCACCACTGAATAAGACTAATAAAAAGAAGCCTAGACTATGTCCAAGATGTTTTTAATTGCTTCTTAGAGTACGAGAGAGAGTTTGATAGACTGGATAGGACGAAATTGGAGGAAGAGCTGAAGAATAGCGGTAGATTGAAGAGAGAGACGACCTATTAGAAATGTCTGCACTAACGTCAAGGGTAGCTAATGACGACTTGGAACAGGCCACACGATAAGATGGGGAATGATGCAGTGATGCCCACTATCTTAGATCCTTTTAAACGCTTACTCGGAAAAAATTGCGTACCCACATTGTCCCGCAACCACGGCGGATGTAGATGTTCTATTGTTTCCAACGTCACATTCCGCTCACGGAAGACATGGTAAAAAAAATTATTTCCGATCGATCCGCCGACCGAAGCTCTGCCCCTTCAGTTTCCCGCAATCCTGTGATTGGCTTTCCGATTTTCCGTCTTCCACTTCCCACGTCGTTTTCTGTTAATGTGAATCCAGCTTATCTGCAAGTGATTAAAATCACCAATCGCCATGACTATGCTAGAGAACCTATCATGCGATATCATTGTGAGGACAGTCGAAAATGGACAGCGGGTAACTATTAGTAAAGGCACTTCTGTGGACAGCAAAGGGTATCAAGACCGACCCTCCAAGCTATAACTTTCTCCCCCTCCTCCCCCCACTCCGTCACGTGTGATTTTTAGAGTTCCGTAAAGCTGGGTTCACATGGGGCGTAAAAGCGGAAAGCCAATCACAGATCAGCGGCAAGCGAAGGTGCGGAGCTTCGGCCGGCGGAACGGGCAAATAGGGTAGTTTCCTCCATCAAAGAAAACTGAATTCATTAACTGAGGGCGCGTTCCGAAATTCACTGGCAGTACTGCCTGTGCTGCCGTGAAACGGAACGCGAAACTGTACAGCGGCTGCTGCAGTAGCATGAATTTCGGAACGGTCGGCAGTGGCTTGAAATTCAATATGGCCGAATTGCGTGGTAATTTATTATAAGCGATCTTTCAATGCGTTAATTCTTAATGCTAATCCTTATGACATTGATAAAGGGCATGCTAATTGTATTCTAATTTTCATTGCATTGCTACTTAATGTTACTTCATACTGATTGGTTGCTTTCTCTGACGAGAATAAAATGAATTCGCGTCAGCTACCCGAGCATGGAGAAAAAACCGTGTTATTATAAACAAATCTCCGTTATAATTAACACTATCGAATTCATAGTGAGCAGTTTAAATCTTGGGCTTATAAGCAAGTCTTAGAATATATTTTTCAAGCCCTGGATTTTCTTCATGGCCAGTCGTACGAAGCGTTACCTAGAGTGATATCGATAATTAGGAAAATATACGGGTTGTTGAGGATTGCATCGCAGAATATTTTCCCTAACAATTAAATATATGCAACAAATTATGTTTCCCGACAATTATTATACATAGGTACCAGTGTTATGCTAAGTTGCCACTCTAGTAAGAGGCTGTATATAATTACGTGTACCACGATTATTCATGACACTAAATTAATTTTTGGTACCTAATTTCACAAGTCACTGACATTCGCAAATATAATTGCTTCTCTACTTGTATCACTTCTGATGTTGTTCACTCCCTCTTCATTTTATTAACGCTTTTATCCTATTGAAATATTTACCGGTACTACTTGATAAATAAATGCGTTTATAAACTATTATACGCTAATCAGATGTTGTTAGCTATTTAAGTGCATCGCGACTTTTCTCTCTCGCCGATATAAACATTAAAATGTTCGAAGCAGTGTCTCTAAACTCTTCTGATATTATTTACTAACGTTGTACATTTGATTTTTTCCGCCATTTGTTCGATGGCCGTCTGCTGCTACTGCCGCTGCTGCTGCTCTTGGGCCGCAGTAGCGGCAGTAGAGTTCACAGTGAGAAACGTCATCAATTGACTGACGTCATCGGTTACTGTGCGGTACTGCCAGTAGATTTCGGAACGGTTTGGCAGCACAGCCAGTACTGCCAGTGAATTTCGGAACGCGCCCCGAGACTCGTTGCCCAGCATAAAATTATTCATTATACGGAAATGATTTTGAAAAAGAAAATGCAGTTTAAAAGAAAATTAAGTTCAAATTTTAAGCTCATTTGAAAAAGCCCAGAAATGTCGGCACTGTGCGATAACTACCTATGACGTCATAGGTACGTATTTTTCATTGCGAGACATAGGGAATTTTCGTCACCTGAACTTACAATTGGGTTTCAGAGTCCGTCAGCTCTGGTAAACGTGTAATGATGACCTATGAACACTCACAAAGCTGGTAAAGTCTCCTCCGTTTTACATGGTTAAGAGTCGTTTTCTAACATCCTACGCTACCTGCTAGTAGTCTTCGGCTACCTTCGGCCCATCTTCGGAGAAGGTTGATTACGCATATCTAATGAGTACTCTTACATAATGTGTTTCGAGAATTTGACATCCTTTGTGGTGAAGAGCCTCAAGTCTTTTTGCTTCATTTCATGTTCTAGTAATGACGCCTTGACAAAGTTTGTTTCATAGAATACAGTGTAATAACTTTCATACTATTTACGCTCTTAATACACTCCGCATATGCAAAGCAGAAAACTAGAGCGAAAATACGACTCATCATGATACGGAATGGGAAGGCAAGTTCGGGAAATATTTGTAGTTGAATGTAGGCCAAATGATTTATCTACGTTCATTCCAAAGGTACCAACTTCACTTTGAAAAATCGAAGCCTTGCAGAATTAAGTTTTATAAACATTATAATAAGATTCTAATATCTCGTAACGAAATAAAATGCATTTAGTTTTAAGAGCGTTCCTCCGATACTCGTTCATATCAGGGTCTTATATTTCACGGAATGCGTGATCGTCTGCAGCTTACAGCTGCTAGCTGAGTTCGCAGCATTACCTAGTGGCTGGGAGAGGAGTCCCAGCATTACGTCAAACTTAGATTTACCCGGAATGCAATAGTTAGCCGTCGCGTTTCCGCGCCGTTGCAAATTTTCACTTTTTAATTAATCAGGAAAATACTTGACGTCATTTTTTAATGAAACGGCTTCAAGTACGTTCTCCAGGGGTTATAAACTTTCGATTAAAACAATAAAAAAATAGGAAACTACCCTATTGAAACAAGGACGGAAAGCGATGCGAAAAGCCGAGTGCGGAGACAGGAAAGCGTATTAGAGGAATAGAGGAATGGGGACGAAGGAATAGGAATTGGGAGGAAGGATGAGAAATTGGGAATTGCATGCACAGGGAACGGCGAAAAAGGGAAAGTAAACATGGTCCTCAACGGCGGATGTAGCGGTTCATTTGTTTTCACGGTACATTCCGCGCGCGGAACGCGGAAAATATCAAAACATTTTATCCGCCCGATCCGCCTGCCCTAGCTCCGCCCCATCGCGACCTGTGATTGGTTAACCGCTTTACCGTACTCCGCTTTCCGCGTCGTTTTCCGTCCGTTGGAATCATAAGAGTGTTGGAATCCAGCTGCAGGCTTTAGCTCCGCCCCTTTTATCTCGGCCAACTCGTGATTGGCTTTCCGCTTTTCTGTCTCCGCTATTCCGCGACGTTTTCCGTCCATGTGAACCCCGCTTAAGCCATGCCCCAAAATCGCCCACAGCGCAGTGCCAGTGACTTTTGCGAGAGCTATAGATCCGTACTCTATACCTCTATTGGCTTACGCCTACTCCCATACAAAGGAGGCAGAGACCACTTGGGATAAAATAAATACTAAATGAAACAATTCGTGGATTTTCCAAGTTAATAATGGCAATTCCGACTGCGACATCTCCCGCTTGAGGCAAAAAATTGCCACAGCTGTTACAAATAATTCGCCCTGTCATAGAAATAAATAATCCCGCTTGGCGATAACACAACACCGGGGGCACCGATCTATTCTCAAAAGATCATGCTGCAATCCACAATGCAATTAACATTCTCGTTTTGCTCTTCGCGTAGTAAAAAAGCCAGTTTTTAGACAAATTCAAATATTATGTATACCCATGAAATTGGCTTGAATGTTCTTGTTCAGCCTTCCACCATCCTTGCAGCATTAAAAAAAAACTCAGCGCTTACACATCATTTAAGCTCACCCTGTCCAAAATACCACGCACGTGAAATACCTACACTATAGATAAGATTGAATTTATTTAACTTACCGGGAAATTAGACTAAACTATCCCATCTACCCATGCAGCACCAGCGCTTAGCGATTTTTCGAAAGTTTAATTTATGTTCTATGAAATAGAGATTGCATATTACAACCGATATGTTGTATCTGCAAGCATTTCAATAAACGATTGCTTAAAGAACTATTTCACCCGCGCGGACGATGTGTTATTTCACCACTTTCTGTAGGTCATCCATCTTGATTAAACTCTGTAAGAGTTTCCTTCTTATACCCGACAAATTCCAGAAAAATACTTCTCCAAACCGTATGCTGTCAATTACTTTAAATAGACCCATGTGAAATTAACGGTATTATTCCCGTTAATGGCGGCACGGAATCTACAGGTAATAGAAACTTACTGTTTGTACTAAAAGATGCACAGGACCTGGTTGAAAGATGTTATCAATGGAATAATGCTCAGAAATGTCCCACTTCCTTACAAATTGATACGTTTTAATGGACTATTTCGCGTCGTCCTCCGCCAATTCGCGGCGTAATTTAGTTAAGCGGGCAGCCGTACAGGTGTCGCCAAAAGCCAGAGAGCTTCATATCTCAAATGAAACTACCTAGAAACGCGTCTTTAGGGCAACAGGCACCGGGTTTCCCTCCTTAGGTATCCAGTTTTAGTGCTATTACCACCGGTTTCCATCGGAGTAAATTTTTGCCCTTCACTGCGAGAGCGCGCGCGCGAACGCAGTGAAGGGCAAAAATTTCGCTCGCTGCGCTCGCGATTCTTTGATCATCTGAAAAACATGGTAAATTAGTTACAAAATGTGAGAGGAGGGAAACCCGGTGTTCATAATTGCCGTTTTCTTCGTAAAATTTTTTCAGGATAAGTATCATCCTGAAAGATTAACTACCACAGGGTTTAGAAAATTACCTCCTACACATTACTTACACACGAAAATAACGCTTTCTATTCACCTCCGACAGCAGTGTACCAACTTTTTCGATCACCGATTCTACTTAAAGGCGGCACGGGATTTTCAGGTATTTTTTCATAGAAATATCTTCGGTACATTCTGCCATTCACGAATATGTAACCCTCATCCTGGGGAAACCACCCCTTGCCACTCTAAATGACCTCTCTATGTCACGAGGGCACAGATTCTACTTGAAGGCGGCACGGGATTTTCAGGTATTTTTTCATGGAAATATCTTCCTTACATTCTGCCATTCACGAATATGTAACCCTCATTCTGCGGAAACCACCCCTTGCCACTCTAAATGACCTCTCTATGTCACGAGGGCACAGATTCTACTTGAAGGCGGCACGGGATTTTCAGGTATTTTTTCATGGAAATATCTTCCTTACATTCTGCCATTCACGAATATGTAAACCTCATCCTGGGGAAACCACCCCTTGTCATTCTAAATGACCTCTCTATGTCACGAGGGCACAGATTCTACTTGAAGGCGGCACGGGATTTTCAGGTATTTTTTCATGGAAATATCTTCCTTACATTCTGCCATTCACGAATATGTAACCCTCATTCTGCGGAAACCACCCCTTGCCACTCTAAATGACCTCTCTATGTCACGAGGGCACAGATTCTACTTGAAGGCGGCACGGGATTTTCAGGTATTTTTTCATGGAAATATCTTCCTTACATTCTGCCATTCACGAATATGTAACCCTCATTCTGCGGAAACCACCCCTTGCCACTCTAAATGACCTCTCTATGTCACGAGAGCACAGATTCTACTTGAAGGCGGCACGGGATTTTCAGGTATTTTTTCATGGAAATATCTTCCTTACATTCTGCCATTCACGAATATGTAACCCTCATTCTGCGGAAACCACCCCTTGCCACTCTAAATGACCTCTCTATGTCACGAGGGCACAGATTCTACTTGAAGGCGGCACGGGATTTTCAGGTATTTTTTCATGGAAATATCTTCCTTACATTCTGCCATTCACGAATATGTAACCCTTATTCTGCGGAAACCACCCCTTGCCACTCTAAATGACCTCTCTATGTCACGAGGGCACAGATTCTACTTGAAGGCGGCACGGGATTTTCAGGTATTTTTTCATGGAAATATCTTCCTTACATTCTGCCATTCACGAATATGTAACCCTCATCCTGGGGAAACCACCCCTTGCCACTCTAAATGACCTCTCTATGTCACGAGGGCACAGATTCTACTTGAAGGCGGCACGGGATTTTCAGGTATTTTTTCATGGAAATATCTTCCTTTCATTCTGCCATTCACGAATATGTAACCCTCATTCTGCGGAAACCACCCCTTGCCACTCTAAATGACCTCTCTATGTCACGAGGGCACAGATTCTACTTGAAGGCGGCACGGGATTTTCAGGTATTTTTTCATGGAAATATCTTCCTTACATTCTGCCATTCACGAATATGTAACCCTCATTCTGCGGAAACCACCCCTTGCCACTCTAAATGACCTCTCTATGTCACGAGGGCACAGATTCTACTTGAAGGCGGCACGGGATTTTCAGGTATTTTTTCATGGAAATATCTTCCTTACATTCTGCCATTCACGAATATGTAACCCTCATTCTGCGGAAACCACCCCTTGCCACTCTAAATGACCTCTCTATGTCACGAGGGCACAGATTCTACTTGAAGGCGGCACGGGATTTTCAGGTATTTTTTCATGGAAATATCTTCCTTACATTCTGCCATTCACGAATATGTAACCCTCATCCTGGGGAAACCACCCCTTGTCACTCTAAATGACCTCTCTATGTCACGAGGGCACAGATTCTACTTGAAGGCGGCACGGGATTTTCAGGTATTTTTTCATGGAAATATCTTCCTTACATTCTGCCATTCACGAATATGTAACCCTCATTCTGCGGAAACCACCCCTTGCCACTCTAAATGACCTCTCTATGTCACGAGGGCACAGATTCTACTTGAAGGCGGCACGGGATTTTCAGGTATTTTTTCATGGAAATATCTTCCTTACATTCTGCCATTCACGAATATGTAACCCTCATTCTGCGGAAACCACCCCTTGCCACTCTAAATGACCTCTCTATGTCACGAGAGCACAGATTCTACTTGAAGGCGGCACGGGATTTTCAGGTATTTTTTCATGGAAATATCTTCCTTACATTCTGCCATTCACGAATATGTAACCCTCATTCTGCGGAAACCACCCCTTGCCACTCTAAATGACCTCTCTATGTCACGAGAGCACAGATTCTACTTGAAGGCGGCACGGGATTTTCAGGTATTTTTTCATGGAAATATCTTCCTTACATTCTGCCATTCACGAATATGTAACCCTCATTCTGCGGAAACCACCCCTTGCCACTCTAAATGACCTCTCTATGTCACGAGAGCACAGATTCTACTTGAAGGCGGCACGGGATTTTCAGGTATTTTTTCATGGAAATATCTTCCTTACATTCTGCCATTCACGAATATGTAACCCTCATCCTGGGGAAACCACCCCTTGCCACTCTAAATGACCTCTCTATGTCACGAGGGCACAGATTCTACTTGAAGGCGGCACGGGATTTTCAGGTATTTTTTCATGGAAATATCTTCTTTTGGATGTACCATTCAAGAATATATTTTCTTCATGCTATAAAACCTTTCCTTTTTGCTTATATTACTTGAAACGTTTCGGTTTTATTTTAAATCTACCGCTATTCTCCACATCAACTCTTTTCCCATTCCCTTATCTCAGGTGGGCGTATCTCAGAGCTATCAATGCGCTTTTAACTCATTTTACGCTATCCCTTCACTATTCTATGCTATTTAACTGGCCCTGTCTATATCACCATACAACCCCCTCCTTTTTACTACCCCTACTTTCCCATCCCTTACCTATCTCACTGACCCGTATGTGCTTCGTTCAGAGAAATCACTTCATTCGACGTTTCTAGTGAGTACGTACCTACATCTGTGCCTAGTGGTTTCATCAAATATATATTCGTGTTTAGTTATCTATTTATCCGTGTTCATACATCTATTCATCCGTGTGCATCAGTAGTTCTGTGTGTGTAAGTGTTCGTATGCCGCTTTCAAGTGTCTGCCTTTTCCTTTCAATTCTTTTATTTATTTCATTTTTCCTTGGTTCGTTATGTGATGTAATTCCTGTTCATTTTCGTGTACATCTGCGGTGAGTACTATTCTTCCGGAGGAGGACGGATGAAATGTTTTGCAACATCATTCTACCCAAGTTCAAATCGCGTGCTCCAACATCGACGCACAAAGAATCTCTAGAACATGGCGAAGTTTCATTGCCACCGAGCTTGTGCTGCCACCTGGCGAAGAGCCGCCGTACTTCACCATGAATATATTCCTACGCATTTCCACCTCAGATGTTTATATCACGTTTTTTCGGTAAGTTCACTTTCAATATATTTTTTTTTAATTTCATCGAGTTCCCCTCAAGTGAGCACCGGGTTTCCCTCCGAAAAAACCGCAAATTCAGCCATTTTGGGGAGGGGGGGGAGAAAAGTAGGTGCCGCCAGGATACAGAATTTTACCGAAATTAACTGTACCAGTTTCCCTAATTCAAGTACTCGAGGCAAAACTGTATAACAAATGCGGTCGTACCTGGCCCAGACTAACAAAATTCATTTGATTAACATTTCCGTCACACGACAGTGCATGGTAAATTCTCTAGTACCTAATCGTCATATGAGTTTCACAAGACATTTTTCAGTAGAGGTACCTACTCTTATGTTATAACCATAAACCCAATGTGTTTCTTGATTGACGCAAATACAGTCCCTTTCATGAATTAATTGTTTCAGTCTTCAAAAAACAAGACTAGATCCACGAGTAACACGAAATTAGGTTAAAACTCAAAAGAGTTAACTACTAAACAGGTGATGGGATCGAGAATATTACTCTTAAAAGGTAAGACGGAGATCCAGATATCAACAAATTATTACGATTGTTAGCTAATTTGAGGCACTTTGCACTAAGAAGACTATACCCAAATATGTATCTGAAATTTGAATAAGCTCAAATTACCGCGAAAACAAATTTCGCCACGAAATAGTGTCTAGTTTCGAGCGGTAGGTATTTATTTAAACTAATTTAGTTTAAAACACCAGCAACACCGGTCTACCATACCCTTTAGTACTTCGCTCGAAACTTTTTAATTTAGGCACGTATGCTAGTCTCGGGTCATTTACACTTATTTACACTTCGACAAACGGCTCGAGAAACCTTTGAATAGTTTCAAGTTTGATATTTCTCAGATTCATTACGGATACGAGAGTCATTCCGCATTTAATAATTCCGATATGTAACATTTGTTTTTCTGTTTCCTTAAATAAAAGCTAATTTTCCAGCGTCGCATCACGATTAAACTTCATTAAATGAATTTTAACTTAGCTTATTTCTCGATTCTATATTTCCGACCATGTTTTCGGCATTCCCTGCTATCATCGGTAATAATGACGATGATTGTCCACCATGGCCGCAAATCAAATAAGTGCGCAAAGTGAAAGGTAGAAATTAATTTATTGAAGTTCCCTTAAATACCCGTGATTATAAGAGTTTCATTACCAAGCCATGGAATTTACAAGCATTAGCTCTCTGTCCTCTTCTTTACCCAAATAGTATTTCAAACTAACGTCGTGTTAAATTAATAACTTCAGTTAATGATTCTGATTGGTAAAATACGCCGCAACACGAGATCCTAGCAACCACGTCTGGTAATTCTATCATCAGTAATCGTCACGAGAAACAAGAAATTTTATTGTTAAAATATTTGCAGTGTTACACTGGTTACGATTGCTTAAAATTATCACACGCCCCACAGCTAAGAACATTTTGCATCATGAGAATTAACCCCACAGAGATATTTCACGTCAAACAGCATGATATACATGGAAAGTCACCAAAATGAATGTACTCACCACTTTCACGGTAAACGCAGCCAGTCTCCCGAGTCCCTGCTTGCAATGAACTGCCTTCCTGTGGGACGCGCTAGATGACTGACTCGACCGTAGCCCATCGAAACTCTGGCAGCGAGCATGAGGGTTCTTGAAGATCAATGCAATCAAGACCAGCATTTCATTAAAGAGATATGGTCGACGGCTCTCTCGACTGTCTCCTCAGCCAGTCCTCTGGTTATTACTGAAAATGTGACGAAATTCAAATTCAAGTTTTCATTCACAATTGGGTAGCAGAAAAACTCGTTTCAGTAATGCGATAAATAGAAGAATACACTTTTACTCCGATGGATTTGGCGAGATTTACAAAAAATGTATGAATTCAATACACCGAAATGGTAACCTTTTGAATCCAGCATACTCTTTCACCACGCCTCTGCCTGCCTGCCTCTCATGAGCACGCTGGTGTCCAGTGAACAAAATACTCTCACCGGAGTCCACGAGTTCTCCCGCCAATAGTGAAAATATCATGTCAAACAGCACCGGTGAACGCAGAGCTCTCGGGAAGTTGTCGCATGGTAGAAAGGCGAACTATTTTGATCCATTCAGCGCTTCCAACTTGCTTCCAATAGACGAACAAGTGCTGCGACTGAAAAAGATGGGACCAAATATGAGTTTAATGCAGGAGAATGCGGCACAAAAGTGATAAGACTATAACACAAAGATTTCTTTATCAGTAAATTAATAATCCATCAAATAATAGTACTTACCCATAGATAGAAGGGCGTGCAAACGCGTAACCATGACGTCGTCCAAGAAGTCGATGCTTTGCGTTAAATAAGTATCCTCTCCGAAAATCATCACTTGATCAAATTTAACGCGAAATAGCAAAGTAAAACGGGAGCACACTGTGCTCAAATTCTCTGCAGCAAGATCAGATCTTCGATGAATATTGCAGGATACATGAATCTTCATATCTTACGTGACCAGCCACCACGACGTTCACTTCATATCATGACCGTATGAAATCGCAAGAGGAACTGCTGCCAGGGCGCACGCCTTCAATGGTAGGGGAGGTTTTAGGGGGTGGCAGAAGGTTCAAGGACCCAGGAAGGGAAGGGGGTATAGATAAACAAAAAAGGAGACGTACGGGGTTGCGCAAGAGGCAGGGTTGAGCTGGGTTGGTGTTGTGAGAAGGCAAAACGTATGCGCGTATATCACCCGAGAGTCCAATGGGACTATCGTCGCGGCGAAGAGAAAAGCGAGTGGCCAATACGACCCGTTCGACCTCAGCCTGCGGTTTGCGCTGCTTCTACTGACAAGGAGACATCGCGTAACTGATCTTCCTCCGTATAAATGCTTTATAAAGGTCATCAATTTTCAACATACCTCGAAGCCCAGTGGGTTGAGGCACTCAGTCGGTAGACCTTAAATGGTGGTTGGGGTTCGATACCAGGTTGCAACACTATTTTTTCTTTCGAATATTTTACGGAAATACTGTAAATTGCCCACTCCCGTATTTTTACGGCGGTACCAACATTTTTTTTTATTTTCAGCCTATTTGCTGGATTTTCAATCAATGTTCTTGCGAGACTTTCGAAGCTAATTTTGGGATTCTTGTTCAGCCGAAAAGAGGCTACACATTCTGACGGACTTAATATGTTTAGATTTTGAAAATACAAGGATTATATCGTGAATAGGATGGGCTTCGATTGGTCGTGGGTCTTTCTCAAGGACGTAAACAATGAGCGGATTATTACTTTTTAATTAGCAACTATGTACTCCCATCCCATCCCTACATAAACTACTACTACTAAAAATCCCATCCGCCCTCCCAACAGCCGACTTCATTGAATTAATAAACAATCTCTTTTTGATGCCAACAGCAAAAATAACATCTTGAAAAGTCATGTCCGCCTGGATGGAAAACATTTACAGTCAGTCGAGGTGCTGGTTTTGTGAGGATATCAGCTACTTGATTTTCTGAGGGACAAAACTTTATATCAAATAACCCTTCTGAATACTCCCTACTTATAAATCTGTACCTCACCTCAATGTGTTTTGTTTTTTTACTCATTTCACCAGATTGAATCATTTTTATAGTGCTCTGATTGTCTATGTTCAAAATTACATACACTGGTTTATTTGTCAACTCCTCAATTAAGGCCTTTGCATTCTTTATTTCTTGACAGCACTCTGATGCTGCTATAAACTCTGCCTCAGTTGAGGATAATGCCACAACACTTTGTTTGAGTGAGCACCACAGGATTGGTGCACCACCAAACAGAATTAAATATCCTGTTGTACTCTTTCTGTCACACAGATCTCCTGCAAAGTCTGAGTCACTGTATGCCTGGAACTTTATTTGATCTCTCATTTCTGTTTGGCAGAAATTTATTCCCAAGTCTTGTGTTCCTTGCAGATATCTAATGGTTCTCTTCAAATTCTCTATATCTTCTTTTACTGGTTTTTCCATGAATGTTTCAAAATTGACTGAAAATGCTAGGTCTGGTCTAGTTTTACAGGACATATATAACAAGCTGCCGATTGCCTCGCGGTATGGATAGTCTACCCTTTCTTCACTTCTTACATCCTTATTGGTTGGCATCAATGGCGTCTTTACTTGCTTGCAGTCTTGCATTTGAAACCTCTCCAGTACTTTTCTTGCATATTTTGTCTGTGACAAAAATATTCCATTGCCTGTTCTTGATATCTCCATTCCCAGATAAGAGCTTGGATTATCTATTACTGTGATCTCAAATTCTTCAGTCATTTTCTTCAGAATATCATTTATTTGACCAGAGTCTCTTCCAATCATAATTCCATCATCTACATGGATTCCTAAGTACAGGCCTTTTTTGACATCTCTGAATATGCATTGGTCACTTTCTGACTGTATCAGTCCTTCTCTTCTACAAAATGTTGTCACTCTACCGTTCCATTTTGCTGGAGCTTGTTTCAGTCCATAGAGTGCCTTTTTCAGTAAGCACACTTTATTTTCACTATTCTCTTTGTAGCCTTCATGGACTTTCATGAAAATTTCTTCATCCAGTTGACCATTCAGAAAAGCTGTTTTTACATCAAATGTCTTAATTAGTAAGTTCTCTTGTGCAGCAATTGCAAGTAAAATCCTCAATGATGTAGTATCTATGACCGGACAGAAAGTGTCCTTATAATCTATATTTCCTTCTTTCTGTTGGCATCCTCTCACCACCAGTCTTGCCTTGTATCGACCGTCTTCTTTCTTTTTAAATATCCACTTGTTTGTTAAGAATAAATTTTTGCCAAACAGAAATGGGAGAACAAATAAAGTCTGAGTCACTGTATGCCTGCAACTTTATTTGATCTCCCATTTCTGCCAAACATCTCCCATTTCTGTTTGGCAGAAATGGGAGATCAAATAAAGTTGCAGGCATACAGTGACTCAGACTTTATTTGATCTCCCATTTGAAGTCGCGCACACAGGTCTTCAATTGTTTTTCCGGTCCTCTCACGGAATCCCATGCGCTGGAAAAATGTTTGTAGTCTTCAGGAAGGATGGACATCATCTTTGCCATAATCATCAGGTCATCAATGTGTTGTTTGAGTCCGTTTCATCTGTAGGCAATGTTTTGTAGATTGCTCATATTTGTCATGACGTCCTTTGATCTTTCATACGTATATGCGTAGAATTCTTGAAGGAGCTGGCATTTTTGTGTCTCTGTGTCCTTTCCGTATATTAACTTGAGTTTATCGAACATCTGTTTGGCCGTTGTACATGTCATTATATGTTGGACCACTGATTCTTCTAGTGTAGACACAATATAGTGTTGGGCCTTGGCATCTTTTGTATTCCATCGACGTGTTTGATCTTGAGTCATTTCTTTTTTCTCGTTTAAGTCGTCACCTTCTATTATTTCAATCATTTCTTTTGCTCTAAATAGAATTCTTATTTGAAAAGACCACATTCCGTATGTTGATGTGCCCTTCAGTCTCTTAATGTGCGTTGCATCTTCAATCGACGTCGCCATTTCTTTTATTATTTTTATCTTTCCGTTTTTCTTCTTATTTCTCAATTTTTATGCACTTATTACTCTGTGCTCTCTGGGCCCATAACCTTTTGAGGTTAGCAGAGATTATTTGATTATATATGGAGCCCTTTCCTTAGTATTAATTACACACAGGACTTCTGTCTGTAAACCATTTATCAACTCAACTCTTTACATCTGTTTACATTGTTGCTGTGACTACACAAACAGCCTGAGAACATGTTTACATTTATCTCAACAAAAATTAAGGAAATGAATTTGAATCGAGAAAAAAAAATATTTTCCACCACTGGGAATCGATCCTTCCACCTACAGTACTTAGGAAGAAGACTGTAAACACTACGGCAATTAACTCTGATGACCGTCGTGCTTTCTCTTGAGTTCATATTAGGCATGCTAAAAATAGTGTGTGGAAAAATAATTTACTACAGCAAAACTAGAGCTCATTAAACCAAACCACAATGTATTCCCAGCAGCACTTGGAATTCCGAACAACATAAAAAATACTGCATTCAAAAAGGCGTAGCAACGTGCGTAGTCTCTCCTTGTGAGTAGGTACTCGGGTAAAAATATCTCATTTTCAACTCATTTTCTCCACTAATTTGGAATTCATTTGCAATTCCTTTGCAATTTACACGGGAAAATCAGTTGAAAATAATTTTCTGAAACTGTTGAAAATGAGATTCAAAAGAGTTGAAAATGAGATTCAAAAGAGTTAAAAATAAGATTCAGCAGAGGTGAAAATGAGATTTAAAAGAGTTGAAAATTGGTTTAAAAACGTTTAAAATGACTTCTAAAAGTGCTGTAAAAGCAAATACTTAGGCCAAATGATGTTAAATTGAAGATCAGATTTCACAAACACCAGCAAAAGTAGATATCACTAGCATCAGCAAAAGTTGACATGAAACTGCGCTATAACTAAAATTAACAAACTTGGCATCTTAGTTCTGACTCATACGTAATCTTAGTTGCGTACGAGTATATCAAAGACAATTATAATTATAATCAAGTAAGAGAAGGAGAAAACGGTAATAGTATACGCTTTAACTAATATTTCGCAATGTAGAGATTACTATGTAAAAATTAGACGTAATAAAATAAAAATATAATATTTTAAGTATATTTTAAGTACCGCCGTTGTTTGTGTATTTTTCATATTTCAATGAGTGAATTAAAATAAATCTACAAACGAAATTTTTCGTTTCTCCCATTTATCCCATTTCTAGCGACCGAATACATATTTTATACTGTAGGGAATCCATAATGATGATTGATTTATTGATTTTTGACTGCTGGATTGATTTTTAACCTATACCACCCTATTTTGAAGAACATATCTTATTATTAGAGCTATGTAGACGATATCATATACTTGCGGACAGGTACTTTAAGGCAACTGGACCGATTTGTCTCAATTTTTAACTCGCTCCATAAGTCAATTAAATTTACGGTCGCAATAGCTAATTACCACCTCAATTATTTAAATTTATCAATATCTGTCAGGGACCGTAAAAATCGATTTATAATTTTTTGTAAAGATACCAATTCAGATGTCATAATTCCCAATAGCTCCTTCCATCATTAGACTCACAAACTGGCTGCAATTCCATATTAATCACGTTGGTGGCCATCCTGCTTCATGACAATATATTTAAAGTAGACGATTGGACAGGAAGAAAAACTATAACTAGAATAAATGAGCATAAGAACTGTGCTAAAAATTATGATGTGAAATCCATGCATGCAAAGCACTTGATAGAAACTGGCCACCAAGGAAACTACAGACCGAAAATTTTGCATGCAAGCAACAATGGTTTTAAACTTGATAGTTTTGGAAAAAATTAAAATTGTTAAACGACGGTGTTCACCCGATATTTCCCCGTCCCTAACTAATTGAAACCGAAATTCATTGCCTTCCAATGCTCCGCCTCCCACCCATTTTCCAATGACTTGGGTTTTTGCTCGGTTTGCTCGGCCCCACTCCTCGGCTCGGTTTGCTCCTCATATCACCTTCAAATTCCTTCGCCTTTCGTAGCCTTAACTGCACATATTCCCCCTCTCTCTTATCTTCCTCCCTCTGGTGCACTATTTAAGGCTTCTCTGTGGCTTCGTCTGTCTTTGCAGTCAGAATTTTCCTTGAAATTCACACTTATGTATTCACATAATTATGCGTTGAAACCGGTTGGGAGTAATTAAAAGTTTAGCGGAATATTACAAATTTATCCGATAACAGAATGAAGCAAGTTCTGTAAGTATGTTTGGAGCAGATCTCTGATACGTTTCCAAAGTTAACACCGCTAATAATGCTACAAAAAAGTTGGGCTAAAATACTGTGACTTAGAATATTCGTCTTGAATGAGCATTCATATTTTCTGGCTAAACGATTATCACTCAAACCAGATGTTTCATTACTCGCCGTAGCATACCGGGAAAATCAGTGTGAACGAGGAAGTGGTCAAAGCAGAGTGAAAGTGTGGATCCTTTTTCAATAATAGGAAGTCCTTCCTCTTTTCCGTCTTTTATTGAAACTGATATTTCGTGGGCACTTCCTGTCGGAAGTCTTCCCCTCTGTGATTAGACCTCTTTGCTGCGCATACCGACAGCCATGCATTTTTTTCAGTCCATCCAAAATCAGCAACTCTCATTGAAGTCAGTGGCACCCCTGCACATTCAAGAAAGATCATCATTGAAGGAGCTAGGTACTTCACACAAGGAGCAAGGTATGGAGGGCATTGTGGAAATATGCACGTATGAAAAATAGATACTGTGGCATTTTTCACCCCTATTTTTGGCCAAATTCCCCTCTTTGGATATTTTCCCCGCTGCGGACTGTTTACCCTCCGGACCACTCCGGACTTAGCCGAAGGACTTGCACGAGTCGCGCCCCGTCATGCGCGCTAACGACATGTGCGCTAACGACGGCAAAAATGCCTACGACTACAAAATGCAGCGACTCCTGCCAGCGACTTCTGCCACGCCTTCAGCCACGCCTTTTGCCGCGCCTTTGCCTCACCAGGTCCTGCATCGTTTATATAGCCCATAAAGCGAGGAAGGATTCCAAAAATGCGGTCATTCTGACCAAGGCACAAAGGCTGTGATCCTGTATTCTGCGGCCGAAGCCAGAAAACAGTTCCTGGCGCTCCAATTAAAAACTGCCACCCTATCTATCACCCATCCCATTATTTCCTCCCCTCCAAGGCTACCAATCGCCAACATCCTGAACTTACCCATTCCACCTCGTCCTTGTCGACAGACCCCCTCCTCAGCTGACTCATCTCTGAGCTCGCCCTCTTTCGCTGTCGAGACGGCGACCGGGTAACACCGTTGTGTGATCCTGCTGACTTTGTCATCTTTGTACTTATTGTTAGAGAGAAGTTCAACCTCTCGTACTTGTATATTTTAATTATTTTCGGACTGGAAACTCTCATTACGGTCGCCTGGCACTCGACCTATGGGTAAAATGCTTGTAATTTTGTTGGTTCTATGTGTGAAATATATTGATAGTTTAGTTATTGATTGATAATACTTGTGTTTCGTTCGATTTCCTCATTTGTCCCACCCGAGCTTGGAAAGAGTTTGTTTTTTACGGTGTTATCGGCGAGAAAATCTACTCCCTTCTCCCGATAGCGCTTCAATACGTAGCTCATTCATGAATGTGCACGAATAGGACAAGTCAGGTATTTCATAAATGTGAATGAAAACTCACGTGCGATTATAAAATCCACAGGATAATTAATTGTTGGATAATTATTTAAAAGAATTTTAAAAGTTTACATTACACAATTTCACTTACATTAAATGATACCTATCACATCATCGAACTATTATTATTTGAAAATTATGAAACTCTTTCAGTACCTATTTAATTTTTAATTTGACATAGTTTAACTAATTTAGTCACTAACTCATTACAGTTTTAAAGTCATTTAAGAACGTTTTTTAGAACGAAATAAAAAAAACATTTTTATCATGAACATTTTTTATGAGTTGATACCAGTTTCCCGACTCCCGGCTTTAAGTGGCATAGCAGGAGTCTTAAAATCGCCTCGTTCTACACTTTCGTACAAATATACACATTTTCGTGGAGTAAATGTCACACTTGGATATCGGATGATTTGGCGTGGGATCAACTTGAAACTCGGAATTTAAAACTCGTAAGTTCACTATCTAAGTCTACGCTAACTCACTTTGAAGCAATACATTACCGGCATACCAAAAGTGTTTGTTCTCACCGTGAGGTAATTACGCGTGAAGCACAGTACTTAAGTTCTAGGTGGGATAAAACCGACAAAATGACAGAAACCTTCAATGAAAGAGACTTTCAAGCCATTTAGGTAGTCATGAATGGCCTTATCATCACAAATGCATCACAAATTCTTCACCTTTCTAAAGCGTATTTTGCTCACTTTAATTGTCATAAGCATACTCCTACCCTTTAAAACATTAATAATTGTATCAATTGCCTCAAGGCCATTCTCATTTTCTTCAATGTCTCTTAAATTATTTCAATCCGCTAAAAGTCCGGGGCCGGAAATGGAAACACAGAAATGTTGCCAACGGTACAGCATCTATATCGATTTAATCCCAATGTATTAACCACAAGAAGCAGGAAGGTTGTGTACCGTTGTGGACTATCGGTCAGACAAAACTTTGAGATTCTATTCCCAGCCCAGTCTTATTTCATTGGTGATGAAGTTATTGGCCATTAACCGTTAGCACGAAAATTAGCTATCTTATGATATTATCGAATATGCAGGATATTCGCGTACACTGGAGAAAATAAACTTCTCCGAAAATTAACCTTATGTAAATTAATGAACAATATAATACTCACGTAATCCTCCCATTTCTTCCACTGTAAATCACAATGATTAACTCACTCAAAAAACAGCTTTTTATGTCAAGATAGCTTTATGCTCAAAATTAATGTTTCCCAAGCAACGATTATCAAAAGTCCCTACGGGTGTCTGATCATTGATGCCCTTTGAAGACCTTTATTAATATGTCGAGAGACATTATGGCTACCATTATGTAAGATTACTCTCGGGCATAAATAAAGCCATCTTTATAATTTTAGAACAATGGTTTTATTCGTAAAGAGTCAAAATTTATTACATTTTTCCGTTTAAAAATCAGTTGTGACCCAAGGATCCTTAGAATTGCTTCATGTCTTTGGTGGCTGTGCAAATTCTATATATTTTACTTGTTTTATAAAGGATTAAAATACGTTCGCCTCACCTGTTCCCACTTAGAAAAAAAGAAATATAAATGAAAAAAGATCCACTATGATTTTTACCCTCACCACAATACGCCAGTACCGGCCCTTAACCACTACAATGCCCGATGGACCACGACCATTGAATCGATTCATTATTTTTTTTACTTTGTGTCGTCGAAACTAAACATTTTCTCCAGTGGGATGGGTAGGAGCTTAATGAGTCAAGAAGGTAATTTAAGTGGAAGATATTGCCTTATCTTGTAAAAAAAGCCTAAGATACGGGGTGTGTCGCTGTTCATAGATCGTTTTTGAATCTACCGGCATTTTGAGGAAGAACTCAATTTCCCACATCCCCTTATCAAGCCAACGGATATGTTTATCTTCTTTGTTGAGGATGCAGTGATGTTAATGTTTAGCTTTCATTCATTCAAGTATTCTACCAGCTGATTGGTAGGTTCTTAGACAGTCCCCATTCTGCATCCCAACCTCATAGACACTGCCTCGCTTTCCCTCCTAATGATCCTCGCCGGTTATTAGATCCCTCTTCAATTCTTCATATCATCTACATCCTCTTATATCGTCCAGAATTCCTATCCTCCTCCTTCCTCTTCCACGCTTCCCCAGTGTTCTCTCCTCTATCACTCTCTTCAACATGCCCTCTCCTCTCAAAACCTCCTCCATCCATCTATTCTGCCTTCTCCGAACCTCTGCCACAAGCTTCCTCTCCTCTCCGACCATATCCAATACCTCCTCGTTCATCTTCCTCACCACCCAGCTCACCCTCTCCATCCTTCTCCAAACCGACATATCAAATGCCTCAAGTCTACGCACATCCTCCCTTCGCAATGACCAAGTTTCCGACCCATATAGCGCCACGCTCCATATTAAAGTTTTCACCAGCCTCTTCTTCACGTCTCTTCTCAGACCCCCACTCATCAATTCCCTTCTCTTCGAAAATGCTTCTTTAGCTAGCGCAATTCTGCATCTGATGTCCTTACCACTAAACCCATTCCCTTCCAACATACTTCCCAGATACATAAACTGCTCGACCTGCTCTATCTTCTGCCCTCCCACCCTTATATTCAGCCCCGCCTTCTTACTTCTAGAAAAGCTCATTACTTTCGTTTTCTTGTGGTTATCTTTATCCCATACTTTCTGCACTGGACCTCTAACGCATTCACCATTGACTGCAACCCCTTGGCCGACTGACTAACTAATGCTTGATCATCTGCAAATCTCACTGATTTTATCAGCTCACCTCCTACCTTTATTCCTACCTCCTCCTCCCCCCATGCCTCCCTTACCATTTCTTCTGAATACACGTTAAAAAGCAACGGCGATAGTGGGCACCCCTGCCGAACTCCCCGTCCTATCGTGGCCCATCCCGATTCTCTTTCGGCTTACCTAACCTGCACCATCTGGTTCATATTCAAATTCCGAATCAGACGCCTGTCCCTCCAATCGACCCCTAATTTCTTCAGCACTTCCATTAATTTCATCCAGTCCACCCGATCGAATACCTTCTCAAAATCTACGAAGCATGCAAAAACATCCTGCCCATAATCTAGGTTTCTTTCTGCTAGCGTCCTCATCACCGCTATAGCGTCTCGCGTTCCCGTCCCTCTCCTAAACTCGAACTGGTCGTCACCCAGGTATTCATTTGCCTTCTTCTATAGCCTTCTGTTCATAATTCTCAGAACTACTTTGGCTGCGTGGGATATTAAGCTTATTGTCCTATAGTCTTCGCACATTTTTGCCTTACTCTTCTTTAGTATAGGAATTATTACAGTCTTCCGGCCACACTCCATCCTCGTAAATCCTACGAATAAGCGCAAAACGTTTTCCTCTTCCGTTCTTCCCCATGCTCTTTAAAAACTCTGCAGGTATGTCATTTATTCCCACCGCCTTATTACTTTTCATGTCTCGTAGAGCTCTTTCGATTTCGCTATCTAGGATACTTGGTCCGATGCCATCTCCGTCGATATCGTCTTCCCTTTCTATATCTAACGTATTGGGCCTTATTTCTTTACCATACAGCTCATCAACATACTCCTTCCACCTCTCCTGGATATCTTTCGGTTCTAATATCACCATTCCCGTCTTGTCTGTTATCGTTGTAATTTCCCTTCCCTTATTACCACCCATCAGTTCCTTTACTTTCCTGTATTATGCACCTGCTCTTCCCTCTTTTTGGTATTTCCCTAACAAGTCGATCTGTTCTCTCCACCACGCCTCTATTGCTTTCTTTGTTTCTCTTCTAAGCTTGTTATTTAATTCTCGGTATTTTCTCTTACCTAGCTCTTGAGTTTACGCTCTTCCATTTCCTTCTCTCCTGCATCTCCCTTACCATCTCCTTCGGGATCCACGGTTTTCTAATTTTAACTGCACTGACTACGCCAACCGTTGCTTTCGCCGCTTCTACAATTCCATTTTTCAAACTTCCCCATTCATCTTCCACTGATCTAACTCCATGATCCTCACCCATTATCTCATCCACCTTCTCTCGATACTTCTTCTTCATTGCCCCAGTTAATGCCTCCGTATTTCACTTTCGTACCCTCCTTCCCATTCTTATCTTTTTCAGTTTTACCCGACATTTCATGACTAATAAGTTGTGGTCTGTGTCTGCATCAGCTCCTGGGTAAGTATGTGAGTTAGACTAGAGTAGTTTAGACTGTGGTAGGGGTGTACTCTCAAAAATTGAAGAAATTAGGGAAATGGTTACCATTTCCCTAGAATCTCTTACATTTCTTCAAGAGACCGTTTCCCTTGTGCTAGCTGGGAATGTTTAGCTTATAATCCAAAAAAGCAAATAAAATTCTGACTCCCCATTTTTTGGTCACTTCTCTCTTGTGCAAGGATCCATAAAGGTTAGCATAACACATCATGATTCAAGCGTGAATTAAAACTGATAAATTTATTCTAGGGGGAAAATAGACTGAATACTCTTAGTTATATCAAGGAGTTTCTCATATAGTTCATCACAAAGTCTTGAAAAGCTCTCTTTTTTCACAGAGAGGGAAGGTTTACCAGAGTTATGATAGAAAATTGTCCTCAGCATTGAAATTTATTCAATTTTTAGGTATTAAATTAAGTAGAAATACAGAAAATCCGATTATCTACAAGAAGTAGGAAATATTAACTGCTTTGATGCAAAGGACAGGAAAAATGGGGTAAATACCGAGTGTAACATGAAAAATCTTTTGGGATATGAGTTGGGGGAACAACTTTAAAACAATACCGTTTCCTGTTTACGTAAACAAACTAAAACAATGCCGTCTATGTTATGAAAACAACTTTAAACAATACCATTTTCTGTTTACGTAAACAAACTAAAACAACACCAGGTGTTATGACAGCTGCAAGGCAAAGAAAGGATGGAAGGGGTAAACAAAATTATAATAATGAAAGGGAAATAGCCTATCAGATACGAGAGAAGTGGAGAAAACCTGGAATGTTCTAGAACATACAGGAAGGGGTGTGAGATAGTATAAAATGGCTTGTAAAACAAGGGACGAGGCTTCTTCTTAACAAGAGAGTCACGAGGGACGTAAGGGGAGGACCCTCAAGGAAGTCAGCACTCACTCACTCAGGGAGGCCGAAGGAAGGGTTATCGAGTGAAAGTCATACGGGAGTTTTTGCAGTGATAATATGACGGGAGTAAGCAGCTTTGGACAGCAATTACCAACGCCAGTGCCCTGTGTTAAGGAAGGATCCAGGAATCCGATAAACAGATACTGGGGCATAGAGTATCGGCGGAATTCACTTTATACAATATCCGGTGAAGTAGAACAAACATTATAAATTAATACGAATATATTTGAGAAGGGAACATATATTAATTAATTGAGTAACTAAAGTGAATTTGTTTTCTAAGTGAAGAATAAAAGGGTTATTATAAATATATGTATTGTTCAAGTGTATCATTTTTGTGCATGAATTAATCCATTAACCTTTGCCGCCATGTACTACCAAAAGAAAGGATCTCTCTCAAGGTAAGAAGTGATAAAGTGAAGGATACCTTTTGTGTGTCGGGCTTTGACGGTATATAACGTCGCGTGTTTAGGACCGCGTGACAGAATAATTATTAAACCCCTGTGATAAGGAAATTGATAGGGGGGGACTAGTACAGTATATATAGCATTTCCAGGCCAATAAGCGCAATAAATAGTCATAAAGGATTCTATAAACTTGGGAAATTATGAAACAGTTCTTAATGATACGGAAGGTGTCCTCGGGGTTTGATTAGCCGAGCAGCTTCCGGGCGTTCCTCCACGCGATGTCCATTTTCGACTATACAGTTTCCCCAGCCATCCTGCTGGCGTCTTCATGCCAGCACTGAAAACGCCAGCAGGATAGCTGGAGAAATTGTTGTCGAACATGGACATCAGTCCTCGTTCTGCTCTCGAGCTGAAAGGTTGTCTCCTCAGAGCTCCTGCTTTGCCTTCGCTATGCCCACTTGTGGTATTTGTAATCAAGGCTCTCGACGTGGTCAAAAGGGCTTGACCTGTGGCGAGTGTAAGTCATTTTTCCATCCGCCCTGTGTTTCTCTGTCCGATAGGGACCTACAAGTTCAGGAAGACCTGCAGAAAACCTGGATGTGCGATCCCTGTACATCTCGGTTACGGTCTTCTCGCTGTGACTCAACGCCCTTAAAACATGGCAAGGAGAAATCTTCCGAAGAGCTTCTTGCTGACCTGGTCAAGGAGCTACTTGTTAGAGTGAAGCAACTCCAAGAGGGCTACTCGGACATAAAAACATCTCTCTCCGACATCCAAAAGTGCATCACTGACCATGCGGATGCCCTCAAAGGTGTTACGACTTCTCTTACTTGCCTCACCCAACGTCTTGACAACCTATGTGAAGATAATACTCAAATCTCACATCGTGTTTCGAGCCTTCAAGTTCAGCTAAATAGGGCTGAACAAGATTGCCTACGTAATGTTGTTGAACTTCGTGGTGTTCCCTTCGTCGATGATGAAATCCTTGACTCTCTTATTTGTAATGTAGGGAAAGCGCTTGGTGTGGATATCAGTGAGTCTGACCTTGATTACTCCTATCGCCTTAAATTACGTGGCAAAGGGCCTGATACACGTAACCCAGTGATAGTCCGTTTTCTTCGGCATTCGCATGCCTCTAAGATTGTTGCCGCCCGTAGTGTCAAGAGAAATTTCACTACTAATGATATAGGCTTCAGCCACTCTCCAGCGGCCCCAGTGTATGTAAATGAATCCCTCGCGCCTTTTAATCGTAAACTGTATTCAGTGGTACGCGACTTGAATAAAAACGGCACAATCAAGTATTTATGGGTGCGCAATGGAAGAATCTACGCTCGTAAAGAAGACGGATCTGAGCGCCTCACCATTTCTTCGAAGGAGGACACTGATATACTACCTACATCGGTGGAATAGCAACCAACTTGTCGTCTCAATAGCTGCCATCGTGGTCAAGGAGTTCTTCAATCAAACTGCATTAAGATATGTTGTGTTAATTGTCAATCTTTGTTTGCCCACATTGAAGAATTTAGAATTTAATTTTCACAGTGTTCTTTTGATATCATATGCCTCACTGAAACTTGGCTTAAACCAGACATCCCAGATGATTTAGTGTCTGTGCCTAATTTCTATCTTCTGAAGCATGATCGCCTCGGTAAACTGGGAGGGGGTGTTCGACTAGTATTTATTCGCCAGGATCTTCAGGTCTCAGTCCTTGCCTCTTCCCCTTCATTGTACTGTTCCCGACCGGAATATTTGTTTGTTGAAATCATGAGCCCAAATTCATTAAAACTATTATTATGCGTTGTTTATCGTCCAAAATTGGGTTCATGAGTGTTTTCGAAGATGACTTTCTTCGTTTTCTACCAGCCTACAGCAATGTTGTGATAACTGGAGATTTTAACTCTGATCTCCTCCAAGTCAATTATGATAGTCAACATATTAGGAATTTTACGTTCTGTAACAACCCAGTAAACACACATGGCTGCAGCAGCGCTTCACAAGGATGTCAGCGCTGCAAGTGCAGCACATGTCAACTGAAGCGCGTCAGCAGCGTCTCAGCAGCTCTCTCATAGAGCGAATTATCGAGAAACGCATCTAAAGCACATTCGCTGCTCGTGTTTGAAGTGCAGCAGCCGCAAGTTGCGGACGCACTGCCACAGCGCTGCAGGTAGTCTTTTGAATAAGGGGAGATGGTGAAAGTCTCAATCGAAAGAGGAAGATATGAATACTCATTCTTTAAACATTTACTATGTGTATCCTTTGTTTTTTTATTTAATGAAATATATTCTTGATATATAGTAACATGCTTAGCCTGTAGCTCATTCTTAGACCGAAAATTTGGCATAAATGGGAAAGCTTTGACACGAATCAGAGATACTTGGGTTCTGCCAGTAACAACACTTCATTGATAGCTTTGTGTAATTAATTTCCATTGTACACTAAATTATTGTTATGCTTTTTTTGGCACATTCATCAGTTTTCTCATTTCCACATTCGTAACATTGAGTATGGTTCAATCCATATTAAGTGATCCAGAAAAAGTTAAATTTGTTGCTTGGTGATTTTTAATATTTTTACCATACAATTGTATGGTATTCATTATAAAGTAAACATTTGGTATATAGTTATGGAATGACCAATTTTAACTCCTTAAGTGGGGTAAGCGACTATAGTCGCAAATGGAAGTCACTCCCTAGGTGGGGTAAGCGACTATAGTCGCGCGCTGCTTAACTATGTGCTTCTTGGTGGGGATGCCGACTTAAGTCGTCCGTTGCGATTCTTTCTGTTTCTACTGTGTGTTATGTGATTCTAGCCACACATTTTCTCACTTTTCATTTACATAATGGATTTATCTATCGGAAATTAATTGTAGCGCATAGTATATCTAGGTTTCATTTTCCGATTGAAATATTCGCCTGTTGGGAACACTTGTTCGCGGAATTCGCGTTTGACATTCACATCCAGCGAATAATATCATTTTAATTTATTACCTGCCTATTATTTAAATTAAATTTAATGTAATTTCATTATAATTAGTATATTTTTATATATAAGTACCTAAGTTTTGTCCTGATACTTATTGTGAAATTCCAAAAAATCTTTGTTCACTCATCTTTTTTTCATGATCAATGGCATATTATTTCAAATCTAATGTATTGGCGATATGATTTACACCAATCACTGCTAAGTTATTCATCTGAAGAATTTTATTTTTACCACATCGTAGTTTTCAGCTTGTTCATTGAATTTTTACACACCTCGTATTCCCACATAAAACATTGAATCGTCTGGTTATTTTTCGGCACGCTCGGACTAAATCGCGACGCCATTTAGCTCAGCTTACAAGCAAGTAAGCAATCGTAATACGTAATTTACAATCTTTTTACTACAGTGTGTTTATCATAACGTTGTTTGGATATTCGGTGATGGCAAATCACGTAGAATAAACTACCGAACAATTGAATTTAAAATTCCTGAATTTCGAGTAGTGTCAGATGAAAAACATTCACAACCGTAAACTTCCATTTACAAGAACCCAAAACATTACCCACGAAATCCATTTTCAATGTACTGAGCACTAATATTTGAGGGAGAAAGCTATGACCTCACCACCCTACCCCCGCCACTTCCCTTCGTCATTATCTGGGCTTCCACTGTCTTGATCCCTCGGCCCATACCCACTTTGTTTCCCAGGGGGTGTGAATTGACCCAAGGACTGCAGGGAATATTACAGAAACCAAAATTAGGGCATTATTTTTCAAGAAATAAATTACTGGCAACTCCTATATTTTACGAGATGATCACCGAGAAGCGATTGTTTTGCTGCTCAATTTTTTGCACTTTGCCTGCAACGAGGATTATCTCTCAGAAGGTCAAGTTTTCGCAAAGCCATATATGATAAAACCTGCCATGGATCATCTTGTAAAATAATTTAGGTAGAGTAAAATTACTTATAGGCTGCTATCTGTTGATAAAAGCATTTTTCTATGGAAAATCCGCCTCGGATGGAAGGTTTTTGTGTAAAAAAAACGTTCAAGGTTTGGTATGGAGTCGTTTAAATTACAAGACTCAAAAACTGGGTACGTGTGGAACATGCTGATTTACACAGTGAGGGACATTGAGCTAGTTGAAACAGTCGAAGGCGTTAACGTGTCAGGTTTCACTACGCCTTCGAGATTGGTCCTTTCTCTTGCCAAGGATATGCGGGTACAAGGATATACTATTGCAATAAACAATTGCTTTAGTAGCCCCGAGATATTTGACTTTTTAGTCAAATTTGAGACCGATGCAATCGAAACTGTGAGAGAGAATAGGAAAAATCTTCCGCAAAATGTCATGCAAAGAAATTTGAAATAAGGGGAGGTTGTTGCGGCCTGTCGTGGAAAAATAATGATAATGAAATGGCTGGAGAAAAGGGATGTGTGTGTACTGAGAAGCATACATTATCACACGATGATGAGTGTTCTCAGCAGAGGAGAAGGAACCAAAATAAAACCCCTGGCGTGCGTTGATTACAACGGTGCGATGGGAGGATTTGTCCATTCAAGGCATCGTGACTTACAGTACCGCGCGAAAAAGATTGAAAAAGTATTATCCAAAGATGTTTAGGCGCATGTTAGACGTAACGGTGTTCATTTCTTTTATTATATACAAAAAAACAAGGCGGTGGTCTCTCACAACTTGATTTCCACATGAATCTTATTGAGGATCTGTTCCTACAATACGGGAAATCCAATGCTGATAAGGAAGAAAAAGAGAAAGGTAGCAGTTCAAACCCTAGGAAGACTCATAGGGCGACGTTTCACCGACCATAATTCACCTACAGGGAAGAGAATACAAGGAGTAAAACTATGTGTTGTGTGCCTTGCTAATGGACAGAGGAAGGAAACAATTTTCTCTTATAAAGTGCGTCATGCCCTCTATGTGCGGCGCCATGTTTCCAAGGGCCTAATTCTGTAACTCGTAGCTCCGGAGCTAACTGGCTAAAAGAGCTAAAATAAGCTCCTAGCTCCAATTCGTATTCTGTATTGCATCTCAAGGTGCCGGAAGGAGCTAGAGAAAGCTCCGGAGCTTATTTAGCTCCTCATGGTATTCTGCAACGGTCCCGGAGCTCTTTTCGGAGTCCCAGCATGCCTCAGATCGGAGCTCCGGCCAGCGCCAGCCTCGAGACCGCGCTAGGAGGCGCATTCCCGCAGTGTTTTGTTGATTTTTCGTGATGTGTGCATGTTGTTGTGAATCCGATGATATTATTTTCTCTTTCTTGGTAGTTTTTCTTGAAGTGATACTCTTATCTACCGCGGCGGAAGAATCAAGATACCCAAAGGATTTATTTTTAACCTCTTTTAACCAATAAATCCCATCCCTGTTTACATCATGGAAAATTATTTCGATGTCAATATTGCTGCCTTACTTAAGTCTTTCGGAGATCAATTCGTGAACATTCATCGATAAAAACGTGTTTTGCATGATTACTACGTTATTCCATTGAATTTCTTTGTCATTCATACTGTTGAGAATCGTTTTTAAATTAGTAAAACTCTAGGTATTGAGCAAAGTCGATAGGAGCACTTCCTTTAGTCTTATAACATATGTTGTTATGTTTTCACGTGTGTTCTTATTTTGATGTTGTTAACCCGCAAGGATATGATCGTAAATTCCACTTTTATCAACTAATGATCAACTTTTTTATTATTGTTAAGCAAGTTCTTTAATGTGTGGCCGAGTACAATCAATTAGCTTATCTATTAATAACATTATTTCAACTGCAGTTCGAGGTGTTACTCTTAATATTGACATTGCTGCGTGAAGAGAAGGAAAATGCACGATAGAATGTTTAGGTAAGGTATGTTCATGGAAGTTCAATCGATGAAAAAATTTATATGTATAAATGCATGTCTATATGTTAAAGTGATCATATACGCATGCACTCGCAGAATATGATTGCTCATATGCATAACTATAATTGAATGATGTAAATCAATTGCTAATTAGTTCGCAGCTTTAGTTAGTTTCCTTAAGTGAAAAGTGAGCGTATCATCCTATACAGATTCTTCGAGTACTATGGGCAGCACTACATTAGGCAGCTATAGCTGCCTAATGTAGAACGTTCTTAAGGTACCTTAATAATTTAAGTTGCATAAGTATTCATCGGTAATTCCGTAGAACTTTTAAAATAAAAGTTCTACGGAGAATTTCAAGTAAACGTCGCCAATCTTCCTATATGAGCATTTGGTAATAGCTGCACACTTCAGTGGGAATTCCTAAATAATGGTAACTTTCGAAGTGTTGTGTACATTTTGTAGATTTAATAGTAGTTTTTCGCAGAAAATATAACAGAATAACAAATATATCATCAGTTAATGACCCATCTATTGCATTTATCATCATGTATGTACTTACATCACCGACGTTCGTATACATGACGGAATGGTAAAACAATGAACTAACCTATAGATTAACGCCTACTACAGTGTTAAATAAAGCATTTTACCTTAGATTTACTTAAATTAACCATCAAGAATATGAAAATATAGAAAAACATTGAGGAAATCTTCTTATTATTTTCAACTTGCCGTTCACAGAAACAGCTGTTGAGGATGACAAGTGTTATGCTAGATTACTATAATACTTTGCTAGCTTAAGGAAAAAATCAACTGATTCAGGTAATAATGTTCGTTATCAAGGTGTTTAATTTTTGCTTTGTTCTTCTTCTCGATGCGAACAAACTCATAAAATCATATAATTGCGCATGCATTAAGCTGACGTTTTCACAGCTTTCCTTATGTAAACACGTTAAACTCGGCAGGGTATTCCTGGATAGTCGTAATTGAGAATTCTGTAGCTTGTAAAATAGTCTGTATATTGCTAAGAAGGTACTTTTTTATATGTTAAAGTCGTACAATCAATAATACTTCAATATTATTTACTTTTGGTATTCTCAACTGCTGTCTGCTATTTTCCGGAAGCACAAGCCGGAAAAACGTCACGAAAAATGAAACGACGATTGTGATTGGCACTTCGTCTGCGGACTTATCTCCACCCCGAATCGGAGCTAGAGTTAGCTCCAGTGAATTACAGAATACTAGTAGGAGCTAATTCTTGGAGCTAGCCGAAGCTCTTAGCTCCGGAGCTACGAGTTACAGAATTAGGCCCCAAGTGTATCACACGACGATAAGCTACTGAATTGGCTATTTTTGTTTAAAAAACTAAGGATAAATTGTTTGTCCACGATATTAAATAATCACCTAAGAAAATATACATAACCTGTTTTGCCTGACTGGTAAAATAATGGACAGGATGCTATCAAAATGTATATTGTTAGTTACATGTAGTTGTAAAGATATTGTAAAGTTGTAAATGAAACCATTATGAAATATCAGTGCCCTTTGCGGAACTGTTCTACAAAAACATTTCAAAGCGAATTTATTCTTTGAATTATGCCCATCTGTCTTTTTTGAGGCATCAAATTTGTATGACGTTTTTGTCTCTCTTGAAACTAAACAATTGAACGCTCATATAAATTGGCAATTTTAGTAAACAAACTGCCCATAAATTGTTTGTTCACAAATGCCAATAATAACCTAAAAGAATCAACAAAAATTGTATTATCAAAATGGGAAAATGATTGATTTGATGCTAGAAAAATTAATTTTTTCTATAGTTGTAAACATTGTAAAGGGAACATTGTAAAATTGTAAAACATATTTCAAGGCCCTTCATGAAGTTTTCTACAGAAAAGCATTCAAGACTAACTAATATTTGAGTAATGCCCGTTTACTATTATAAGTTATAGTATGCATAAAATATAATGAATGCAAGAACATGTCAATTTTTCAGTGTTGTAAAAATAGTATGAATATTGTAATTTTTTAGTTGCACGATTTTAAAATATATTCCAACACCCTTTTTTTAATAAATATATCAACAATTTATAATATTTAAATAGCAGCAAAGTATTTCAATTATGCCCGTACAGGCGTTTGCCGGCAACATCTATAACTTTACCTTTTTCTAGCAAATGAAAAGTGCCTCATAAAAATGATAAAAAATTTTTTTGACAAATTCATGAAAAAAACTTTTGCGTTAGGTTCTAGGAGGCATTATAAAACATGTATATAGCTTTTTATTTCATGAAAATCGGAGGATTTGCTCCCCACCAGCTGAAAGATAAGGAAAAATTCGTCCCCAACGAAGGGGTTAATATATGGGTAAGTTTCTTTGAATTCCCAAATATTCTTTGTATTCTAAGGCCTGCATTTACATTTTAGCTTAAGTTTACTATACCAAATGTTTACTTTATAATGAATAACTTGTAAAATGAGGTGAAAAACTGATTAATGAGTTATGATAATGATTTTAAAGGCATCAAGCCTAAATGGTGCCGTGTTGATACTTGTTGGTACTTTTCAATGTTTAATATCTTTATAAATAGTTGAGTCCACAAAACAAAATTTTTACTGGTTATTCCTCATCTAAAGGACTGTAAATGGGCCAAATTTCAAATTTTTATTTTTATCCCCAACAAAGATAATGGGCATTAAACTTTGGAAAATTTGAAAAATCAAGAATTTTAAAATCATTTAATAAAAAAACTACTGAAGTCCACAGCTTAAAATTCTGCAAACTTAAAGCATGGCTTTATACCTTTCAAATAAAAAAATACAAACATTAAGTATCTTGCCTTCCTATGTAAAAAAAATTGTAAAAATTGATTTTTTTAGTTAAGTGATGAAAACTTTGAAGCAATATTTGGACCCTAGACTTAATTTTAGGTCGATACATCACCTAACCTGTATTTAAGTTCATTATTTACTGAATCGATTGGTTTTTGTTTGATTGTTCTAGGATACACAGAGTTGGAGATATTTGCTTTAACTGCAGAACACTGAAATCGGCTAAAATCGGTGTTTCGTTAGCATAAAAATGGCCACTATCAGGAAAATAAAATTAAAAAAATAAAATAATGACAATTTGTATTCACAATATTTGATAGTTTGTATGGTAAAAATATAAAAAAATATTAAAAATCATCAAGCAACCACCTCTGGACCACTATTAATGGATTGACCCGTATACATGCATATTCACCTTCGTAACATTTGCGCGAGTAAGTTACGTCTTAATTGAAATGTAAAAAACGTGTACATTTGGAAAACATCTTGTTTATTTTTATTAATAATGGCTTTATTTTCATTTAATGTGGCAACATAGGTTTCAATTAATTAATGCCTGAAAACTGATATCGTGATTGGATGGTACGTTTCCATAAACGATCACGGCATTGATATTTAAAAGTTAGTTCTCGCAAACACTTTTACGCACGGGAATGACCGTATATATACAACTTTCAAGAGAGTGTATGTTGAGAGTTGGAAATGACGTAGGTAGTTGCGTGATAGGCTTAACGTAGTTAGATGTGAGGTTGACCGTAGGAAGGTGCGAAAATGAAGGTGAGTCTATGCAGTCAGGAGACACCATCTACCTTCAATCCTTGAGTGAACTATTTTTTGCAGATTGAAGCGATCATGACACGCTTGTGCAGCGCTCCTGGCACCCGTTAGCAGCGCATTCGACATTCAAAAAAGGGAAGTTTAGGAGTGCTAGGCGCGCTGCAGAAGCGCCTTCGTGATAGCTGCAGCGCTACCGCGCAGCGCATCTACAGCATTTTGTGTTTACTGGGAATTTTCATCTAGTTCCGTTTACTGCAACTCATCATACTGCGACCAGTCATATGTTACTTGATCTATTTATTGTCGATGACCCTGATAAGGTGATTTCATACTCTCAAATACCAGTTCCCTTTCTGTCAGCCCATGACCTCATTCACATTTCCTATCGCTTTAAATTCTATACTACACCCCCTAGGCCTTTCAAATTCCGTAAACTTAAAAGCTTTGATGAATGTCATTTTCAGAATGAACTTGCGGCTTTGGATTGGAGCGATATCTTTAAGTCTGACTGTATTGACCTTAAGGTTGAATGCTTTAATTCTCACTTATTGAAATGTATCAATGCTCTGGCTCCCCTAGTGTAGTGCTATCCTAAACGCGTTCAAGCACCATGGTTTTAATGAAGAATTCCGCAAACTTATAAGCGAACGTAATCGCCTTCGTAGAATATATATTCGCACTAGAAAGCCTGCTGACTTCCAATCATTTAAGGAATACCTAATGCAATACGGTCAAAGCCCGCATGACTGAAGCTAAACACCAATATTATACATCAAAACTCACCAAACTCAGAGACCAAAAGACCGTATGGCGTGAACTGAGGAACCTCGGGTTAGTACGCCAGCATTCTAATGCACTCCCAGGTCATATTCACATTGACCAATTAAATCAGTTTTTTACCTCTTCCTCGAACAGTGATATTGCGACAGCGGCACTTACGAATGAAGATTTTGAAGTTCCATTTGAAGCCAAAAATTTCTTTTTTCAACACATTACACCGGATGTTGCTCTGAAGTACCTAAAGAAGACCAAATCTAATTCCCCAGGCCGTGATAATATTTCAATTATGTTTGTTCACAAAGCCACTCAGGTCCTGCTACCATTTCTCCTCGAAATCTTTAATTATTCCTTATTCTACGCCCAATTTCCAGCTGCCTGGAAAAAAGGACTTGTCACGCCCATTAGAAAGGTTAAATAGCCTGAAAACCCATCCGATTTCAGACCCATTTCAATTCTCTGCGCCCTCTCTAAAACACTGGAGAGGATTGTGCACTCACAAGTCACTGATTTTCTTACATCTTCCGGAAAGCTACACCCTTTTCAATCTGGCTTCCGCAAGAGTTTCAGCACACAGACTGCCTTGCTTAAAGTCACTAATGATATTCGTCTCGCCTCCGATAAAAAATTGGTAACCATTATGGTCCTATTCGATTTCAGCAAGGCATCTGACCGAGTTAACCACGCAGTTCTCTTACGCAAGTTAAAATCCCTCAATTTTTCCATCTCCGCCCTGAACTGGTTTAATTCTTATTGACGGGTAGAACCCAAGCCGTCAAGGGCTCTGGAGAGGAGTTATCCCCTTGGCCCCCAGTTTCATGTGGCGTTCCGCAAGGATCCGTCCTTGGATCTCTCCTCTTTACTTTGTACACCCTGGATCTGGCTAAAAGCATTAGTCACGCCAACTATATGCTCTATGCAGATGATCTGCAAATTTATATTCACTGTTCTGCTGATGAACTTCCATTTTTCATTGAAATAATTAAGTGATATTTCCTCCATCAGCCATTGGGCTAATATCAACTGCTTACAACTAAACCCCAAAATAACTCAAGCAATCATTTTCGGGAATTCAAGACTTTTGAATAGCATTGATCATGATAGTCTTCCGCCTATTCGTGTTCACACGAGCATTGTTAAATTAAAAGAAACTGTTCGATACCTTTGCATCACTCCTTCCACTAACTTAAAATGGCATCAGCTCGTATTGGAAATGTGTAACAAGGGAAATAAAATTCTCTATTTACTAAAGCTTCTAAAGAAAAATTTACCTGTTCACACAAGAATTTCACTTGTAACCTCATTGATTTTTACAATTATAGATTATTGTATACTAGTGTATATCGATTAAACAAATGCTCTCGAAATACGTATCCAGCGATTAATTAACAGCTGCATTAGATTTATGTTTGATCTTCGCAGAGATGACCATGTTTCTGATTACTTTGCTGCCTTGAAGTGGTTGCCTCTTGGCTCCCGAAGGAACTACTTCCTGGGATGTTTTCTGTTCTCCCTCTTTCATACTCATATGCCTGAATACCTCTACAACCTATCTCAGAACTACTGTTTCCGTCAGAAGAACTCGGGCAGACTTAAACCTTCTCCACATACCCCAAGCCCGTGCCAACCAATACCTAAATTCCTTCCCGATTATAGCATCCAAGTTTCGGAATTCATTACCCCCCTCAATAAAATGCTCCTCTACTCCGGAATCTTTTAAGGGGAAATTTTACGAATATTTAATACAGTAGCACTGTTGTTTAGAAATGTAAGAATCTTTGTGTTGATTAATTTGAGTTTTGTTAGAACCTTTGTTTTCAATTGCTCTTGTGTTTATGCTATGCTTATTTCATAATTATTGTATTTTGAGCAGAATGTTTTCTGTAATTATATTCCTTTTTGCTCTTATGGGTTTCCCAGAGCATCAATAAACCATTCATTCATCATGCGGAGGAACGTCCGAAAGTTGCTCCACTAAATATTTCTTATATTTCCATGCGTGTGCATCACTTAATCTTAGCCTCAGTTTCCGCAATTGCTATATCTATTCCTCTAGTTTTTAGGCCAAAGTTCACATCAGAAAATTTTGGCCTGTGTTCCAATCAGTGGCGGATACAGAAAAAACTCAAGGGGGGGGCGCAAGTTATCGCGACGATTGTAGCTTTCAAACTGACTGCCTGGCAGCGACTCTGCTTCCCTTATATATGTAGCTCGGTAGTTTCGAGAACATTCGGTGCCAGAATGTTCGCTTCCGGACTTTTAAGGAGTGTGAACAAATACAAACAGTAGAATATTCGCGACTTTTCTCGAACAAATGCCAGACGGAATAACGTATCGAGATCACTAGAATGGCCGCGACTTTTCTCGTAGGTTAGCTATTAACTATGTGCCAGACAGAAACGTATAAAATACATCGACATCTACATATTACCCCGCAAGCCGCCTCAATAGGCGCGTGGCGGGGGGTGTTAGGACACCAGCCGTTTGCATATAAAAAGGAAGTCTCAAATGAAATTACGCCTAACATTTATTAAAGTCCCTTATTGTTCGAGGGAAAAACGAATTACCATACCTATCCGTACGGCAAAATATCTCTCTTAATTTATCGTTTCTGTCGGACCTGGAAATATAGTGGGGTTCTAATACGATGTTTTCCGTGTCGCTCTTAAAGATATCTATTCTCAATTGCTCAAGCAATTTAAGCCTAGCGCGCAGCCTCCGAGTCTCTAGGGCTCACAGCCTAATTCGTTTAACATCTGTGTAACGCTGTCTGTACGCCCGTAGCTGTTTTTGACAAATCGCGCAGCTTTCCTTTGCATTTTATTAAGTTCCCGGATTAAGTCTTTCTGCACCGGATCCCATATGCTCGCACATTCAAGGTGTGGCCGGACGAGTGCGAAATAGCACCTCTCTTTTACTTTTTCATCCGAATATCTTCCCACAATACGCTTGACGAATCCTAGCTTCTTTAGAGCTCTGCCACAAATATTTCTTATATGTGTTCCCCACGATAGGTCCGAAGTTATCGTAACTCCTAGATACTTCACTTCATCTGTCGCCTCTATGTTAGCACCATCCACAGCATATACATGGGGTTAGTTGGACGACCTCCGCAAGAAATGTACCGCCGTGCATTTGCTCAGATTAAGTTCGAGTCCCCACTCTTGGCTCCACACATGAACGTCGTTTAAATCCGATGAAAGAATTTCAAAGTCAATTCGCGATAGATGACATGATAGATAAATTTCGCGATAGATGACAGCGTCGTCAGCAAATAAACGTATTTTACTGCAAATTCGAGAGCTTAGGTCATTTATGTATATAATGAGCAAAAGGGGGCCGATTACGCTTCCTTGTGGGACATCTGATGTCACTTTAACTACATCAGAGCTAATTCCATCAAGAACTACTTTTTGCTTACGATCACTCAGAAAGTCGCGTATCCAGTTAACTACTGTTTCGTTTAACCCGCATGACTGTAATTTGTATAAAAATTTGTTGTGAGGTACCGTGTCGAAAGCTTTCTTAAAATATAGAAATAATGCGTCCACTTGTCTTTTCGATTCACCAGATTTGAGAACGTCATGAAGAAAGAGCGCGAGTTGTGATTCAATTGATCTACCTTTCCGGAAGCCGTGCTGAGAGCCATGGAGGACGTTACGACTGTCCAGGAACGTCATGATATTGCTAACGACGATATGTTCGAGTATCTTGCCTATAATCGACGTTAATGAAATTGGTCGATAGTTCCCTGGGTCGTGTCTGTTTCCCTTTTTGAATATCGGTGTAACGTTTGCAATTTTCCAGTCTAATGGTATCTTTCCTTCAGACAATGACTTCTTGAATATTATGTCTAAGAACGGTGCGATCTGTGGCGCTAACTCCTTGAGGACACGCGCGGGTATTCCCTCCGAACCCGGAGATTTACTATTTTTTATCGACTGTAGCTGTTTATTAATACGATGACGCGGACGCGCGCGCGTGCTACATAAGAAAGTATAACTACTCGATAACTCGACTCAGAGTCGACTGACGAAAGACACGAACGAATATCGTGCGGGCTGACTAGCGGGGGCGGCAATGCAGGCGGCCCCGCAAGGGGGGGCGCGCGCCCCCCGCATGTGTCCGCCACTGGTTCCAATCACAATCAGTGTGTCAGAGTCCTCTTAATAGATGATGGACGTCTATTGAAATTAAAACAAAAATACTGCAAAATGGGTGACATTTGCCATGAAAAAAACAATTATCTTGACCGGGATTCGTACCGAAATCTCCGAATAGCCATCCAGGTGGGTTAGCTATCCAGTTACTCAGCCAAGCCTTGACACACTTGGCCAGCAATTGGGAGGTCCGGGTTTGAATCCCAGTCAAGTCAAATGATATTTTCATGGTGAATTTCACCCACTTTGATGCATACCACGCACTCATGCGCCTGTGTACCATATCATTTGTGCTACTGCAGTACACATGAGTACTGTACATGGTTTTCCCTGGTTAGAGCGACATTTCGTTTGCACATGCCCTACCTGACCACACCCCCAACACCTCCGCGCCTCTGATCGGTTTTGCCGCGAATAATTATTCGAAACAACCCAGCTAGTCGATCGTCGGTTTGTGGAGTAGTCTGGGTAGTCAAATTCGGAATCTACCATTGCTCGAGCATGTTCAGGGGAGGTATAAGATTCGGCCAAATGATTTCTCGCTTCAAAACCCCGACCCCATTCCAATAACACGCCAAACGTACGCGGGGAAGATGATAGTTGTCTTAGGTAGGTAGTTGGGATTCAAGTTACTACATATTGTATTTGATATTGATACTGCATATAATATTTGAACGGGATACCTGACGGATATTTTGTCCTACGTATTTGGATTTTATGTAAGTAGAGCCCCCTGCCCTGCAGCGTATAACTCACCCTAAACCGATCCTCTCACTCCGTAAACAAACCCCCGGAACTTATTACTACTCACCTTCCGAATCACAATAGACAGATAATGACTTCCAGAAATAGAAGCCGCCGTGAATATTCCCGAAACCTGAAACCCTCACCTAAAATAAACACTTTAAACCGCGAAATCAAAATTCTTCTTCAAAACGCACAGTGGGAAAGGAAATTGGAAAACCTTGAAACTAAGGACAACTCACTATGGAAACTATCCCGCCATCTCCGCAACAAAAGAATTCATTCTCCTCCACCACAACAATCATCACATGTATACATCTCCCACGGACAAGGCCAATCCCTTTTCCAACGTGTTGGGCGATAAATTCCAGATAACTGAAAACCACTCAAACACTGACTTCGACAAACAAGTCATAGACACCATCACCTCCTTAATTAATTCACCTTCCTCTCCACCAAGGGGCGCAACAATCCCCCGAATCGTGGGGGGGAGGGGGCAACAACCTTGAAAAATCTGTATAAGCTAGCTAAGGGGGGGCGGGGGGGGGGGGGAGATTTTGCAAATAGGGCAGTGTCCAATTAAAAGTGAGCTACAACTGATTTCCGAGGGGGGGCATTGCCCCCCTCACAATCGTACCCCCCCCCCATTGTTGCACCCGTCTCCACCAAATCTATGCACACTAACAGAATTAAAATCCACAGTCAACAACCTCCCGACTAACAAAGCACCTAGCCCCGATGAAATTCCCTTTATAGCCATCAAACTACTACCCTCTGAATTTTTCCCCTCCCTTCTGGATCTTTTCAACAATTGTATATACCTCAATTACTTCCCCACTCACTGGAAAGGCAGCGAAGTAATAGTACTCCCAAAACCAAACCGACCCAAATCACCACCGCCCCATTTCTCTAATGTGCTGCTTGTCAAAAATTTTCAAAAAACTCCTCCTTATTAATTTTAAAAAAAATTTCTATCTCTTCAAATCCCCGAACAGGCCGGTTTCACTTCCCACACATCCACAATCCACCAAATTGCCCATCTCACCGATAATATATATTGCTAGATCAGCATTATGGACGACTCACCACTGTAGCCTTTCTTGACGTCGACAAAGCATTTGATAAAGTCATCAGGACCTAACATTTAAACTCATACCCCTCAATTGCCCGTCATTCCTCATCAAAATAATACACTCCTTCTTGCGAAATCGCACCTTCTCCGTAATCCTGGAAAGTAGTCAGTCCAAGTCATACCCTGTCCTTCCTGGAGTGCCACAAGGAGCCATCCTGTCCCCCACTCTTTATAACATTTACACCAATGACATTCCTACCTCCGCCAACACTAATTTATATCTCTTTGCCGACGACACAACCATAACCTCATCTCACAGATGGCTTGTTGTAGCCCGACAAAATGAGCAAAACCACATAAACAATTGTCATGCCGGGACTACAAAATGGATAATAGCTGTCAACCCCACTAAATGTGCAGAAGTTCCATTTTTTCACAACCGCAAATTAAAATCTGTCAGATTCCCAGGCCCTCCCCTCACCCTCAACAAAATAGTAATTCCAACAGACGAACAAACTAAAGTCCTCGGCTTAATCATTGATTCCTCCCTCCATTTTCACCCGAATATTTAAAAAGCCATCCCCACATTCCACGCCGCACACAGTTCACTTTATCCCATATTAAATCGAAATAGTAAATTACCCTTAAAATGAAATAAACTGATATATACAGCCATCATCAGGTCAGCAACCATGCACGGCAACCAAATCTGGGTAGCTTCCCTCTCCTGTAATCTGCAACCTACAAACATCACAAAATAAATTAACCCCAATGATCACCAACGCCAGATAGTTTCATTCAAACGCCAACCTCCATGACGAACTGGGAATTCAATACATAACCGAGCACCTCATCAAAAATTCCAAAACTTAAAAATTCCCTCAATAAGCATCCCAACTCGTTATTCAACCAACTCTGGAACCTCAACATTGACCCCCACCTCGATCCTCCCCAAAAAATCCTCTCTTCCACAGACCACTTTCCTTCAAAATGCCAAAATCTATCCTTCTATCATTCACCTTGACCTTCCCAACCTCTTGTCCATCACCACCCAACCAACCTAAAGGCCTTCAGCCTCCGAGATATCTTGAATCCCCTGCACCAGATTAGCAGAAAAACAAAATGATAAATTAACATACTCTTACTAATCTAAAACAACCACCACATCACATCCATGATTTGAGAAAAGAAAATACATAAAGGGATTTTTATCTCCCCTTCTTCATCTCAAATCTCTTCCCCGCCTGCCCCTCCTCTATATTAAAAAAAAGGAATAAATAAAATAAATAATAAAAGAAGTTAATAATTTATTCCATTCATTGCAAAAAATAAAAAATAAATAAAACCCCAAGCATGATGTAAATAGAAAAAGAAAACCAATAGTAATTTATATATACGCAACAACCTAAATAATAAATTACCTGCTCGCGACCCCTGCGAGTCCAGGGAGTTTTGAGCTGAAAAGGGAACATAGAGGCAGCAGCAAACTGAAGAGCCTGTACAAAACGAAGATGGAAAAGACTCGAAGGGAGCAAATATAGAGCAAAACTCCAACATGCAAGAGAACCATGCGCGCAAACTCTTCGGGATACACCTATTTCGATGGACGAAAAGACAAAATGCTTGCTATGGAGAAAACTAATAATGGCAGTATACACCGTGCGACTATAATGGAAGAGCATATTACCTTTACTTTTAGAGACAGGTGGAACTATTCTTGGACATTCAAGTCTGGTTCGGCAGAAGATATTTAAGACTTGATTTTGGAACTATGTATTCATAATTAAAAATCTGGATCAATCCAAAATTAAAGCAATTAGTTGTGATGGCACAGTGACCAACACAGGACATGCAAGGGGAGTAATAACATGCCTAGAACTTGAGATTGGGTGCCCATTGTAATGGGTGATATGCCTGTTACGTTCAACGAGCTTCCTCTGCGCCATGTCATCACATATCTTGATGGACCTTATGCAGGCCCTCGAAAATACTCTGGGTCCATAGGCAAATGATTGACAGAGTGTGAAAAACTTCCAGTCGTGATATTTGAGCCTGTGTATTTTTACTTTCATCCCATTGATCTAAAAAAGCCTCTCCAGCGACCAGAAATATCTCTTGGAGATATGCAGAGCAATTTAAATTCGGAAAAGAATTCTGATGGGGCTGTCCATTCAAGTTTAGCTGTGCGAAGCCCTGGAGCATTATCTCATGCACGATGGTTAACAACAGCAAACTGGGTATTAAACTAACTTTATGTGGGCATATCAGATCCATGTTCCACACTACGCAGGATTGTTAACTTCATAATGTTGGCTTATGTTTCAATGTGGTTATCTATTAAGCGCAAGCCCCAAATAAAAAATGCATCAAAGCACCTATGGTGCTGCATCCTCATCAATCAGAATATTGATATGGACCTGGAAGAGAGTGGTAGACTCTACAATTCAAAGGTATGCATATTATGCTCATGCAGATTACCTTCTTGTAGTGATGTTAGTCGATGAAAGGGTGCATATCAGGGAGCTAGCTGTGCGACGAATACTAAATATCAGAAAATCTCCTCCGTTTACAAGAGTTCGGGGGTTTAAAATACCAACCCTGAACCTCCTGGCTGAGGACTATGTTGATCTTATAAATTGGAATAAATTATAACTGACCACCTATTACATTCCAATTATCTAAGGAAGGTCTCTGGCAGGTGGAAGCATTATGCCGCCAACACTTCAAGAGCTGCTCAGCATGCCTTGCCATACACAGGCAGTAGAGAGGCATATTAAAATGGTGACAGAAGTATCCCTACAAGTTTATGGCCCTGAGGCAAGAGATGGAATTTTGAGATCAAGGATCATAGACCGTAAATTACAACCGAAATTTGACACTAAGTGCCAGTACAGGCTAAACTAATCCAATGTAAATAATATGTACTGTGCTCAAATGATTGAGTGGGCACTGGTGGAACTCACAGTGCAGCCACCTCCTCGTGGTGAGATCTGGGTAGTTTCAGCAAGGAACTAGCTAAGAGCAGCACGTATTCACAACAGCCCAATATGCCAGATTGCATCGTCTTTCAAGCTAAAACTTCCGCTATTTCAATCATTTTTATAGCCTTTTAGTTGCTAAAAATTCCATCTCAAATAGCATATATGAATAAATATCAAGTTAAATAATACTATAGCCTTCAATAGCCACCATTAACTTCCGGACACATGTTGTGGAATGGAAGAATTCAACCCACCATACAAGATTATTAGTGCGAAAAAGCTGGAACTTCAAGGCCGTTGTGTGGAATGAAGATATCAATTGAAATCTATAAAATTGTGCATAGTAAATAAGGGGCCCAAAGTATAAATTTTGCCACTGGTATGAACTTCGTCTGATGAAAATGAGTTTTTTCACTCCACCCTACTCCTCAATTGTAAAGTGGACATTCGATGAACTTGTAAGCGTTTGAACTCTTGTTCTCGATGTGCTCAACAGCATAATAAAAAAAATAAACACCAAATAAGTGCTAAAATACCTTATTGAGGCAAGGCACTGAATTCTGTCCTGACACTAACAGCCAGTGTTTAAGGCCGGGTTCAGAAGCGCTTCCAAGTGGTTGGGTAGTAGCGCTTCCAAGTGGTTGGGTAGTAGCGCTTCCAAGTGGTTGGGTAGTAGCGCTTCCAAGTGGTTGGGTAGTAGCGCATCCAAGTGGTTGGGTAGTGGCGCTTCCACAGGGCCACTAATGAGCAACGAACCAGCGTTTACAGAAACGCGCATGCGCGAGCGTGGTGCTGCTAACGGGCGTGAGAAGTGCTTAATCCTACTAGCCTGAACCTGCAACCTTTGCTTTACTTGAAATTCGAACGCTCGTTAGCAGCGCTTCTGCAGGGCCACTAACACGCTGCTTGAACAGTGGCATGGCAGCCGCTCCGTGAGAACACCGCCATTTAGCTACAGCTAAACTCACTAGACGTGCCACTTTTCTACACCGGCATCTGCGGCAGAGGGAACCACTGCAACCATCTGTGGCGCTTCCATCCAGTGGCTGTGTGTACATTTCCATTCTACCCCATTGTTAGCCAATGGCAGAGCTGCTGAGTGGCTCCGTGTCACCCGGTGCGATGTCTTACGGGACTTCCGGGTAGCTTGGGCGATACCACGCCAACTAGGAAAGGTTGAGAAAACTAAGTAGGGGCGGAAGGGAGGGTGGGGTGGGGATTCTTAGAATTCGAAACTTGTCAACGTTCCTGGAATTCGACCCACGCCAGTGGAAAGAAAAAGCACGTTGTGACACTGTGTTTTGTGGATTCGTGCTAGCGTGCAACTTTCTGGAGTAGAAATGAAGGTGTATTGCAGCGTCGCAGGCTGTGGGGCCCATATTTCAGAAGGGAGATTGTTTCAGTAACCGAAAACTGTGGAAAGGTAAGTACAGTTATATGTTTTAATTTGAATATTACAATATTTTCATGCTCGGTTTTTATAGTGGGCATCGTTCTGTTCATCTACGAAGTTGACGCTGTTGACTTTCTTTGAAGTCTTTAGCTTCTCATGTGCATATTTACTTGATACACTTTAATTTCCTTGAATGCTAGTGTCTGATACTCCTCTATGTTCTTGTTTTCTCACAATCATGAAGCAATTTTACCTTGTAATTTGGTGACGAGGAAGTTTTAAATCTGTTAAAAGATGTGAAACGCTCTAAGCTGCTTGTGACATAGCTCATATAGATGCACAGTGTTGTAGTTTTCTTACGATTTTCAAAAAAGTTTCAGTGTATCTAAGTGAAACATTCGTAGCTGATTGTGATGTAGCTCCCTTGATATGCACTGTAGTGTAATTATACTTTAGTGTACTGTTTTCGCATACATATTTATAAATACAGTTATTCATTATAAGTTTGAAATTGTTAAAAGATGTGAAACGCTCCAAGCTGCTTGTGATATAGCTCTCATATAGGCACAGTGCATTAATTATATTTTAGTTTTCTTACGGTTTTCACAAAAGTTTGTGTATTTAAGTGAAATATTCGTAGCTGATTGTGATAGCTCTCTTGATATGCACAATAGTGTAATTATATTTTAGTTTTATTACGGTTTTCACAAAAGTTTTTGTATTTAAATGAAACATTCGTAGCTGATTGTGATATTGCTTTCTTGATATGCACAGTAGTGTAATTATATTTTTGTGTACTGTTTTCGCATACATATTTATAATTACAGTTATTCTTTATAAGTTTAAAATCTGTTAAAAGATGTGAAACGCTCTAAGCTGCTTGTGATATAGCTCTCATGATATGCACAGTATTATAATTATGTTTTAGTTTACTGTTTTACTCAAGTTTCAGAGTGAATGAAAGTGAAACACTCTTAGCTGTTTGTGATATTGCTCTCTTGATATGCACAGTAGTGTAATTATATTTTTGTTTACTGTTTTCGCATACATATTTATAATTACAGTTATTCTTAATAAGTTTAAAATCTTTTAAAAGATGTGAAACGCTGTAAGCTGCTTGTGATATAGCTCTCATGATATGCACAGTATTATAATTATGTTTTAGTTTACTGTTTTACTCAAGTTTCAGAGTGCATGAAAGTGAAACACTCTTAGCTGTTTGTGATATTGCTCTCTTGATATGCACAGCAATATGATTCACTTTTTGTTAACTTTTCAAAATGGGTTTAAGTACTTTCCGTCATATCTAGAAAATGTTATATTGTCTGAATACTTTCACTGTTAAAGATATATTTTGCTCGAATTGAAGATTAATGTATTTTAACTCTAAACTTTTCAGGGCAGAGCTGTGGAGGTCCGAGGTTATGCTGCTTGTGTGATTACCACGGAGTGTCCCTAGTTCATTATGTTATTAGTGTTTGCCAAGCACTTGAAATTGTGTAATGTATTTAACTTCTCACTTTGGAAGCCCTGCTGCTTGCTTTAGAGTCACTGTATGGCACTTGTACTTTAAATAGTTTTTGTGTAGCAGTAGCCATAGTCTAATGCCTTTTGATTCTCACCTTGGAGGTCCCACCACTAGTGTGATAGCTACAACATGGCCCTTGAATAACCACAGTGGTACTTGAAATGTTAATAATATTTGTCTAACGCTTGGGATGCTCTAACGCCTTTTGCTTTATTTTTCCGAGGTTATGCTGCTTGTGATTACCACTGAGTGTCCCTTGTTAATTATGTTATTAGTGTTTGTCAAGCACTTGAAATTGTGTAATGTATTTAACTTCTCACTTTGGAAGCCCTGCTGCTTGCTTTAGTCACTGTATGGCACTTGCACTTTAAATAGTTTTTGTGGAGCAGTAGCAATATTGTAATACCTTTTGACTCTCACCTCTGTGGTCCTGCTACTGGTGTGATAGACACTAAATGGCCCTTTTCTGTAAAGAGTGTATTCCTAATACTACCATCGCCTTTTTGGGTATTACTACTAAAATCTTGTGTTGTAATAAGTTTTTATCCTTAACTTCTGAAAGTAAGTGTACTTAATCCCATGTGGAGTTCTTCCTTATTACTCAATTGCTCCACTTATGCCTAAATGTACCTAAATTTGGAGTAGATAAAAGATAGATACCCACCATTAAATGTGGAGTAGCTTCTTTGGTTGTTATTTTCTGTACTTTAATGATGAAAATTAAATAAACAAAGTAAAAACTTAATTCTCAGTTATTATTTAAATCAAATGCCTTTGAATTTCAGGAGTTGGTTGGAAAGCAGAAGAACAGGAAACAGGTATTAAACGGTGAACTTTCTCCTTTTAAAAATTACCTTTGATTTTCAAAATTCGGTAAATAATACGAACCGGGAACTATGGTACGTGATTTAAACGGTGCACTATTTCCCGCGAAACCGCTTGTCCTACCATCTAGTGGCGGTTATTCGTACTGTTGGGGCAGCGGTGCTGCTGTCTGACGACGGTCGAGATACTACGTCGCCGAAGCAAAAAGGGGGGGAGGGAAGGTACCTCCGTTTAACATGGGAGATCCCAATCCCTGCTCCGTGTGAATGGTATCCTTTCCATCAGAAAATATAGACAAACATCCATGATTCGAATTATAGTGAAAATGTAAGAAATGTGCTTAATCTCGCCGTTTTGCCATTTAAAACAGCATTCGTAAAGGACCAAGAAAATATCGAAAAAATGGTCCACAGGTATTGAGAATGCCTGCGTCAGACTTCCCTTTGAATTCATTATAAAACTATTTAGCTGCTGCTTAATCAACCACATAATGGCCACAGCACTTCCAAGTGTGATTGCCAGCATTATTGATGTACGTTATGCTGAGGCAGTTACTACATCATCATCACCATCATCTTCATTGAGAATCTCTTGCACAGTTCTTAGGTTTCACTATTCCACCCAGTGTCACCAACACAGATAATAGTGCCATAGTTTGTAGTACTGGAGGAAAAGCAATGAATTGATGACAAGAGGTCATATGTTGTATGCCAGCGATATACAATAAGATGTAGCAATGAAATAAAATCTTAGCCCTCAAATTCCCTTGGAATACAATCAGATAACCTTAAATCTGGTGACAAGATATCCGAGTTTGATGAGGAGGAGATGATACTACAAAATAGTGTTGTAATAGTGTTTCTTTGCAATTCCTTACAACCTGGATTCCAAAAAGTTGCCAGCGTTTGAAGTTTACACATATGCATACTCAATATGTTATGTACTGTCAAGAGCGCAGAAGATATCGATGCAATTTGTATGGTAACCAATAGAAGATATCGGTATGTATTTCCATTGTCTGCCACAGGAGAAAAAACATATAAAATGTCAAAGCTACCTAGTGACAAATCATAACTTACTCAAGTGGCGATATGGAGCATCACCTATTACTAGAGGTCCGTGAAATTCGCGAGACGCGATATCACGAAATAACGCGAAATAATGCGAAATCGGAAAAATAAAACGAAATTTCGCATTTTGCGCGAATTTTACGTGAATAAGCGAAAAATCACATGTAATGAGTCATAATCGATTAAAGCCTAAGCCTTAATTGTTTAAAGCTGCTTACGTCCATTCGCTCTATCTCATTACGATTCAAAGGTCAATTGGCTTTTTTTGTCGCGCGCATATCGCATTCGCGTAATATCGCGCACTGTAGTGATGTCTCCGCCGGAATTTGCCGTTAAATTAATCACCGCCTCTCTCTTCAATTCAAATTTATCAATCCTGAAATTCTCGGAAATATCTAGAATTACGCGCTTTCTCTCCTGAAGAATTAGATATTCTGTGAAAGTGTGAATGAAAATGTGAAAGAAATTTAACACGGCCGCGGAAGAGCGGAGATATATGCTCACGCGCCCGGCACGCGTCAATGCCGAGCATAGTAATTCCGGTGACTCGCCGCGACGCAGTAGGCAGCGTAATTGGATAACTTGTTGCAGGAAAACCTTAAGGGCCCCTGGCAACTTTTTCAAAGCAACTATTTAGTTACTTTCAAGAAGTTCCAATGAAACACACGGTATTGACTGTGGCCCCGCGCACGGGCGACTTTTTAGTTGCCGCAACTAAATAATTGCGTCCGAACCTATTCCGAGGGTGAGTAAACTGTTGCCGGCAGGAATAGACCACGTGGGTTTTTGCCCAACCCCGCGCACTGTCAACTATTCAGTTGCTTGACGACCCTTGTTCGGAGCGCATCTTGGGGAGGTTTTTTGATGTTTGCGTTTTGAAAAGGTCACATAGTTTTTAAAGCAATTGCGGTAGCCGTTGAAAAGTTTATTTTGCTTATTGAGAAGCGGCCAGCGCTATACAGCACGCGTCTCAAGGAATACGGAGATAAAAACCTTAAGAGTCACTGCCAATCTTTCTTGAGGTGGTACAGCCTGTCATAATGATGTATTTTGGTAAGTTATTCGAGGTCCAAGGGTAACCAGCAGTTGATCAAAAGTTTCTATGCTCATTCTAAAATAATTAAAGAACTTATTTGGATGTTCTTTCAATCTATCAAACAGCTTATAAAATTGCCCATCAAGAAGTCTGGAACTAATTATTGGATGTACCCAAAACTTTTTGTTCCTTTGCTAATTTTTTCGCTGTCTCAGAATGAGCGCAACAACACAAGTAGCTTCCACGAGATCCATTGTAAACTGAACTGAGAGGCAACTATTTAATCGCCAGTGCGAGGTGGTGGGCAACTCACGGGTGAGTAAACTGTTTAGTTGCCGGTGATTAAAGTTGCCAGTGCGCGGGGGCCCTACTTGTGGGCCTATGGTAGCAATTTTGTAGACTAAGGGCCCCCGCGCACTGGCAACTTTTTCAAAGCAACTATTTAGTAACTTTCAAGAAGTTCCAATGAAACACACGGTATTGACTGTGCGCACGGGCGACGTTTTAGTTGCCGCAACTAAATAATTGCGTCCTCACCATGGTTGCATTTTCCTGGTGTTTTATTTCTATTTTGCAGTAGTCTGGATCCATAGAATTTGTTTCTGTGTTTTTGCACTTGAAGTCGAACTTCGGTTTTTTATAATTTGTTTTGCAGATCTGCCCCTGGCAAGCTTTTGTTTGAAATGACAGACTTCACTGAAAAGAGTTTTTCTCTTCACATTGGTCTAAATTAATACAATGAAATTTTAAACAAATTTCAGTACCATTTGGAAAATTTTTGCACTAGTCTTCCTCACAAAGACAATTATTAAAGTGAAATGCTCACGGTGCACCTTTTCTCGCTCATTCTATAATATGAACACAACTTGAACCATTTCCTTAATTTGGTTTTGCAAAAATTGTAACATTATAATAACACCGCCAAGATTTTCTATAACACCTAAGTCACATAGTTTTAAAACGAATTTTAGCAAAAAATAAAACCACTTTCACGGACCTCTACCTATTACATGTAGGTAAAACACAGACGCCGGGAAATTCAAGATTTCCTGAGGAAAAGTTGAAATTATTTTGTTCCATTATGTCAGTTATGACTATATCACTCAGCATTCATCATGACATTTTACCTTATTCTATCAAAGAGCTTTTATAAATAATGATATCGACGTATCAACAAATACATACAGATGCTCATAGATTCATGGGCCAATTATCACCTGTGAAGAAATTTTGGGAAGCTCTTGATTTTTGTCTTTATTACAATATGCCCCGTGGGGTGGATATAAAACCGAGAGAAACTAATAGTATTTAGCGAAGTTAGGATATGCCAAGTAAAAACTATGACTTGACTATAAGTCTGAGGTAGGGTTTCATCTGCTGAAAAAGCTAGAAATTTCTCAACTTATACTCAAAAGATATACAGGTGCTTTTTACCAAACCACATAATAACACTTCACTGACTTCACAAGAAGATAATTTTAACTAAAAAAGAGTCATATTATTGCTTAGTCATTTTTAGATAAAATTTTGAGACCAATTAAGAGGCTGTGTTATGGGACGATGCATATATGTACATATATGCACGTACGTATTCACCTATGTTCTCCATTACATACTTTCAAATACTCCAAATCATCCTTTTTTACCTGTCACATTTTACAATCTTTTGCATAAAAAAGTTGACATACTTTTCAATTAGGGGTCATGTAGTTTGGCCAGTCTTTACACCACTTGAAAAGTTTCCAAGCGCCAAATATTCACTGCTGCAACCACCATCGATTAATCGTTCTAAACCTCACACAAAAAAATATATAAAAATTCAATGATTACATATATAACAGGAATTAAAATATGCCCACCACATAATGAGAGGCTAATGCCACTAATTCTTGTTCATAATTATAGCGAGTGGTTAAGTTTGCTTTCTGCCAGTCCTCAGTTCAGTCCTTGAATCTCATTCTTAAAAACTTAACATTGCTTTTCTCAATTTACCAAATCATGATCTCTAAAATTTTCTATTAAAATTATATCGTTTATCAAATTTCAATCTCAAAGTTCAAGTTATGTACATGTTTTTTCACTAGTAAAGGTGCTCTCCACTTCCACGGAAAATGAGAATTTAATCTCTCCAATGATACTTTTTTCTCATAATTTTTATACACAAACCATCCCAAAAGAGTCCACTTCATAAGAAGAAAAAAAATAGAAGTCCTTCATCTTTAGACAGCAAGAATTCTCGAAAACTGCAGATATAACACACACCAGAAAGCTACAGGTAGGGAAATCAGACAACCACTAGTGATTTTCTCAGCACTTCCCTCCCCATCAGGCCATGGAAACCACCAACATCAGCCTCCATCACCATGGCAACCTTGAGACATGCCCCTCGGCCAAATCCACACCATGTGCACCAACTCAAAGCACTCCTTCAGGAGAATCACAAAAGCCTCATCTTGGCAATTGAAAAAACACATACCAACATAACTTGTCGTGAATAGCACAATACATGCAGAAATAGCATAGAGTAATTTTACGAAATTTTACTTTGTACACGTCATTTTTAAAAAATCAGCAAATATAGATGTCTGATGCTCCGATGATTCAAAAGCAATAAGTCGCACTCTACGTGAAATGTAGAAAGTCATACTGAAGTGAGTGGATTTGAGCATCCAGGAATAGGACAAGTCACCATGCAAAGGAAATTGGACATAGATAAAAGGCGATATAATTTGCTAAGATTGAAGTATTGCATGATGAAATACAATGTAATATTATTTTAAATTGCCCCACCAAATTCAACTCCCAAATTAGGTAATATCTAGACCAAATGCAATAAAAAATCTGACAGACAAGGTTAACTACATCATTGGTTGAAATGGTTTACAAATAGATTATATTCTCGTAGCAAGAAGCAATTAACATGCATACGACGCTATTGAAAAAAATATACTGCCATTCCTCCTTTTTACAAAAATATACATCAATTACACAAACTGTACTCAGGTGAACAAGGTTATGAAAAACAGCAAGTCATATTTCATATCAAGAGATAGATTAGATTGCTTGTAGGGGGGCTTTCGACAGGAGCCCTGACACTAAGACCTTCTTGGTGTATTGTGCCAACCCCATGCCTGTCTGCCACTTGCAGACTGGGGACAAGAGTGCCACGATGAAGGTAGTATGTACGGTCACCCATCCAACCCCCGTCCGGGCCCAACATTGCTTAACTTCCGTGATTTTACTGGAACTGGTGTGTCAATGTGGCTGGGCCCTTGCCAGCAGATATGCAGCTGAGACTGATATATTGACCCAAAAATGTCACCTAATTTAGTGACTCAACGAAAACAAAGGTGGGTTTTAATGAGCTGAAGTGGTAGACATTTCTTGATATATACTCCAATAATATAGGTACGTGGCAAATTTATTGGAAAAACTGAGACTACAAAATCAATGCTACAAAATTTTGTACTTTATTTATGAGCTAGTCAGGCAACTGTGCACAGTGTGTGGAGTCATGTGTGCAATCAATGGCATAACCACATGCTGCTGAAAGCACAGCTGCTGGAAAGCAGAACAGCACTCCACTGAACAATCAAAAATTCAATTCTGCTTTTGATACCATCAACAGTTGCTATTTGTTGGATTCATACACTTAAGTCTCTCATGGCGTGAATAAAGTTTCAACATCGGCTTATAGATAATCTGTTATACTGAATATTTTAAAGAACTGACTTTGAAAAGCATTTGCCATTTTTTATACAAAAAATGCAAATATGTATTGCTCAACAAGCAGACATGAATTACATTTGTGTAAAATCAAAATACTGTTTTATGTACTATTTAAATTCATTTTTAAACTATGAACTGATAGAGGTCCCGCAACAACCTGAATCCGAGGGTTTCCAGAGTAAAATCATTAGTGAACATTTTTTGCAGATTTTGTTCCACTTAGAGCTGTTGATACAGTTGAATGAGTGATAACTATGGAAAATTACATGTAATGTGAAATTCCACAATCAATTTAGAGTGACCATTTGACTTCTGCTCAAACTTCTGAAATGGGAAAAGCATTTTTGGATAATTGCCATTTTTTCTCAATGTCAGGCTACTATAACGGGGTTGAAATTTAGGCAGGACACAATTAAATGGTTCGAGATACTAGGGCACATAAACCAAAGCAAATCCTACTAGGCCTAACAGTGGTTGACAACTTATTGATTTCAGTTTGCTGAAGTAGTTTCCCTGAAAGTATTAACACATATTAATTCAGGTCAATAGCACATAGTGTCTGCCACTAGCAGACAGGGGACTCGAGAAAAAAAAGCCTTATGCATTCAAGCCTTGTGTCAGACGTGTGGGTCATGGGAGTGTCTGGATCACCCGTTTCCAGACTAGCAAGGGTCTGCTAAGGAAGCTTACATTCACATTTTTCCTGTGTTGATGTTCAAAACTGTTATATGGTATAACTGACAGACTCCACACGGCACATATCTATGGGGCAAAAAGGGGACTATAGCCTGCAGCTCCCTCCAAGGCTAGTGGACTTGAACAATTTTTCACATCACGGGAGGGAGGCATGCTGTTCTTTCCATTTGGTGCTCTCTGCTCTTTCGGTGGCAGCACCACTAGTTAAAGAGTGCACTCCATTCATTTATGAGACCATTTATACTTAGTGCCCCCCCGCCCCCCCAAGCAGATCAGGAGCATTTTCAGCAAGTAATTGAAATAAAGTTGCTAGCTAATTTACAAATCATTCGGGGGAGACTATTGTGTGCCAACAGAACATCACCTACTGGCAGGTTACTGAACGTTTTGCGCATGCGTGAATCATTCCATTCATAGTTGCCCCCTGAAGCGCAGTGATGAGTTCCCCCAATCAGCAATGAATACTATCTAACTTGAATATGTAGGAAGCTCCAACTAATTAATGGAGTTCATCATCATGAATAACTATAGAGCATCATATAATATGTTTCTGTTATGCAATAACACTTAAAAGAGAACGGGAAAATGAATTGACCGTCTTCAAAATAAAAGGTATATCGTGCAGATGGCAACCAGTCACACTTTTCATATCACACTTTCCTGTGTCTAATTATTACACAGTGTAAATACTACACTGCTGAAAATGCTGTAAAAAATGAAGGTTCTCAATGCAGAAACATAAAAACTGGTCCTTGGGTGAATGCCATGGGCAGACTGATGGATTTTTATCCATTGTGTGAATTTCACCTGCTATGAGGACAATTAATATAAAATACTTTAATCAAAGGTCAATTGTTTAAGGCATTCCACAACTTTCATCAAGCTGTTAAAAATGCACAGCAACTCAATTAATTTCACATTTACTTTAATAAATAACTTAGGGGAATCTTTCAACAAATCAAACCAATTGCTAGCATACAAAGTGTATCAATTTCATTAAACCACACACATTTATGCACATATCAATTAGGGATAGGACACTCGATACCTTGATACCCTCGATATTTCAGGTATCAAGCAAGCAAGTACTTACAAAATTTTCATAGTATAAAGCAAATGAATACTCTGAAGAAAAACTTATTCAGCAATTAATGACTCACCAATGGCAATTTATTCATAAATTCTATTAGTCGAAATAAAATACTGGTCGTTTTTTCGACCGTAAGTATTAACCATGGCCACTGTGATTTGAAAGGTTAGCTTCTCTAGAATGATTTCATTGCCTCTTATAATGTATTACAGTAAACTGTCAGTTAGGTGCTCAAGCAACCAGAATACTCATGCAACCGTCACAAAGATTTGAGGTTGCTCGACAGTTTGAACTTTTAAGGAATTTAAATCTCGTGGAATTTCTTCCATTTGTGACGATTTTTTACTCATTTGATACCTCGATGGCAGGTGGCCTAATTTGCAAGCTGTGGATAATTTTATATTGTGTGCACGGAGAACATGTGACAGCGTTATTTTTTGGCTCAAATTGTTGTTTTGGTCAGTTTCCACCTCGCACTAAGCGATGCAGTTGGCTTCGAATGCTAAAAATGACCATCAAGGACAACAGTAGACACGTGTTGTTTTAAATTTAAAACAAAAACTTGAAATTTGCAAAAGACAATTACAGTGTGAGAATCAGAATGTTTTCATAAAAGAATTCAATTTTGTTCAACCAGTTGACAAATGAAACTCTCTGTGCACATTTAAAATCGGTTCATGTAAAGTGGTTCTCCATTCCGTTTGGGTTAAATTCTGTTATCGTTTCCATTGGGTTCCATCAAATGCAACAAGAATTCAATCATTCATTTGCATTCAGGCACTTTTGACGCCTTATGGAGTGATTTTACTTCAATATCAAATTCGCTTGACTTCTTTAGGCCAAAGCACAGGTATCTCAAGTGAAAATTCTTGAAATCAAAACTAAAAACTTTTAACTCAACAGCTAATTCAAGAAATCTCCACATCATTGTATGGAATTAAATACAACAATGTGGTCCTACCATCTTCAGTTTTATTGCTGACATTTTGGACTGCATAAAATAACTTCCGATGAAAAATTGTAAGTCGAGTAACTACAGTCCAGAGGGTAAAGAATATCACTCTTTGCTATAGCATTTGATGCGTTGTGACATTAATGAGTGGATTTCCATGATTAAGATGTTGCAATGGCTAGTTGAGTGCATTTTGGAGCAATATGTTGCCAGTGCTGCAAAATGCAAGTGTTCTAAATGGATGCTGACAGGGTCAAACCTGCTTCCAACATCTGTGCTGACCGTAAGCAACAAGGTTTATAATTAAGGACTGTGGCGCAAGCACAATCTAGCTTGCGATTATTGCTTTATCAAACGGCCAAGTAGGTGAGCCACTTTGTTGCTGCTGCCAATGGCTGGAGTCTTGGTTGATCCTACTCCACCGAGCACTAAATCAATCCCTACTTGGGATCAATTTATAACTCTCGGATAAGGGCAGTCCTCTCTCCATCATGAAACGCACGCAACAAAAATAAACCCATCCTCAAATTTTCAACGTTTTGAACAAATTGCACAATATAAGAATAGGTGCCTGTTTTTTTTAGCTCTTGTGTGGATAGGGCTCATTTTACTAAAACTATTTTCTTTATTTAAATAAGAGTAACACTAGTAGTAACGTGTCGAAATATTCAAAAGTTGATGATGCCAACAACAAGTATGCTATGTTTTAAAAAAAAGTCTCGTGGTGAGAAACCTCATGACACGACAAACTTGAACGAAGTTTCAAAGGTTTTGGGAATCCCAGAGAACTTGAGATTGCAGATGATCCTGCTGGAGACATCACTTCCAGCAATGTTGTTGAGGAAGCTACATCATCCAAAAGATTCAAAGTAGGCTTTCACAGAGAGGCCACTATGCAAAATTTGTTATTTAGGAAACCCCTTCAACCGTGGAATCCTTGGTACAAGGGACATCCTCTGGAATGAGGACCCTAGATTCCAGAATTATGAAACCAGGAAGAAATCTTCTTTAAGATACAAATGAAGAGGAAGTAAAGGACTATCTACATGAGCCATTGCTGCCACCAAGCTCAGCCATTTTTCTCCATTGGAAAGAATGCCACACCTACGCTAGCCTTTGAAGGTTGGCCCAAAAATATTTGTGTGTTCCTACAGTCACTGTATTTTCTGAAAGACTTTTCATTACAGCAGGCCTCATTTGTGACTGAAAAAGGAATAGATTAAACTCAGAAGGTGAAGATGCTGGTTTTTAAACATAAAAGTTTAAGTTTAAGAAGTGATATATGTAAATATATTTTTTACATATTAGCTAATTCATTTAAGAGACAAAAAGGGAAGTCTTAAAGAGCGCCTTTACTGTACGTGGCTTGAGTCCCATCATGGTACAACTTTTGGGTCATACATGGAAATGACTGCAGTCGTTTTTTAATGCGACCACATGCTGCACAATGCCCCTCACTGCCCCACAACCAGCCGAACAAGTTATACACTCTCATGATCAGTCGTAGAGGGGCACGACGGACGAACGAAACTTCATGAACACTGTCGTAGTAATACGTAAGCTCCCATTCCATTAAAGTCAATGCTTCACTACAAATCTGCACATCCGCAAATGCAAATTTAAAAGTCGTGCCACGATACGACTCAAGTTGCAACGAGTGATCGTGTAAAGGCTTTTTAAAGCCAGCCACAGTCAATTTAATTCAAAAGGAAAGCTACCAAGCTATATTTTTTGTATGATGATTTCTTTGAAATGTGTGGACCACAAACTTATTGTTTAAGCATTTAATCATATCCACTGTAGGATGGCATGTTCAACTATTTACAAAAGACTCAGTAGTGCCTGTTTTAACATTGGAAAATGTACACAACATAGTTTAATGATTATGATGCTCACACTTTTATTCAATAAAACAAAGTAAATGTGCTCAATTATCAGAACTACTTGTTTTTTTATTCTTCCAAATGCTCTTCTTCAAAACTGTTACTACTGTTTGCTTTTACCCAGTTCTGTGATTTTTTTGTTTGCCATTCATTTTAGCCCAAAAGATCTTAAAATTTTAAAGTTATACATAATGCCTGGTATCAAGTGATACCGTGAGCACTTAGTAGTATTGTACTTGGTATCAAGAAAAAATGGTATAAACCCATCGCTAATATCGATAATGCATAATCCATCAACACTTCAAACTAAACTTTAGTCAAATAATTAAAAATCAACAAAACACACTCCTAAAATGAATATGCAACATTTAACTGTACAACTATTGATGCAAAGAGGTTTTCTTCATTTATCACTCCAGGCAGCACTTAAAAATTCACAAAATTTAATGAAACATTTTTGGCTGAAAGTCCAACAAAAAATTAATAATTTCTATTGTCATTCATGATTCCAATTCCAGCATGCCGCGTAAAATATACAGAAACTTAAAGAGCACTGATTCCACACTTAATATATTCAGAATATATGACCAGTAAAGAACTTGGATTTCACACTAAACCTAGGGCAAATTCACCCACTGTCAAACTGGCCAACCAACCAACCAGGTGAGCCATGCCGCACACCACGCAACACTCAAGAGAAATCACTTCATTTTCCCAAAAGTATAGAAGCAATAACTTAAATGACTGAGAATTATTCTTTACAGGCACTGAACTCGATAAAAGAGTACAAACTGCCTCTTTTTGAGCTTTTGTACCTTATTGTAAGAGAAAATTATTTGTTACCTATACACAGTACATTAGGTACTTATTAAAAATCTTTCTTATTATAAAAGGTGCTCACATTAAAGTCCATTCACCCTATTTAGAGTACCCCACGTAACATTTTAATAAAATGAAATTTAAATAGATCAACAGTTTGGCACATGCATTTCAAAGATGTACATAACATGTTTTTTTACAACTAAATTCTATTGCAAAATGCAACACGCCACTTCATTTTCACACTACAATAAATATCCTTCAGATTAAAACATGACAATATTGCTCATATTTTGCACTTAATATCCTTTCTCAGATAAAATAGGTACCTATCTTTAGAGTTTATCACTTTTGCTTGTTCATTAAATATGCAAGACAGACAAGAATAGCAAATGCTAAACCTAATCCAGTGTCTTTATCCTTTGATGGAAGAAAATTATGGATTGACCAATCACAATTTCAATTTTCAAAACAATCTTTACCAAATATTTACAATTAATTTGACAGATATTTATGAAGTTCACTTTAAGCCCTGTCATAACAAGGTAAGCTAGATGCACTAGCATTGCTAAGGTGACCTCTGGTAGGTAAAGTCTCCTCAAAAGATGGCTAAGGAAGAACAGCATATCACATGAGAAGTTATGAAAAAATATACATATTTTCATATCTATCTCTGTTAATATTATCTCTCATCACAAGGAAGGTAAAATACTTCATTCAGCATATAACACATTGCCGTTCTCAAATCCAGTAATTTGTACATCACAACCTCCTCACTACTCTCAACAACTTTTGGCATATATGCATATTATTGAACACAGTAGTAAAAAAATATACTACGAAATTTTGCAATCACTGCATTGAAAGAATGGAAAACAACAAGCTTGTATCCACAAAGAATCATAGGAAATTCACAGATTAAAAATCCACATAAGCCTTCCTATGTTGCTGAAAAACAAATTTGGGATCTTAAAAGGAGGAAATTTAACAAGATTAGGTGCCTAAAATAAACTCCAATGTACAATCACCATCTTTATCTAACTAAATTATGTACCTACGCATTTAGTCAAAAAACCTTTCTTGGAAGAATTCAGTCATTATTTGCAACAAAAATGAAATTAATTAATCTCCATTGGCTCACAATGGCAATTGCACAAGGATCATTTAGAATTTGTAAGCACACAATAAAATTTCCGTGAGCTTCATTAATATTCTCCAGAAGCTCTTGATACTAAATGGAAGATACAGTGATGGCCTAATTTTGCATTATATAATGTGTATGTGAGACAGCTGCTTCCAAACAATGGCCTGATAGCTACCGGAAACATATCTCCATTATTTGAAGCAGTGCCGACTGACAGGTAGCACACGCTAGTAACACCTCCTAGGAGAGGAGGCCTAAAAGGAAATTCCAGGTATGGAAGAATTAGACAGCAATAGCCACCCTTCATATTTCAATAAAAAAAGAAGCTACTTAGATCCTAAGAGCATTGCCAGAGTTAAATCATGCAATACTACCTCTTCATCCTAAAAATCTTCTCTTCTACTCTCCTCGCCTGTTTCTTCTTCAGTCTAACATTCAGACCCCTTGCTCGACCGCTGTGACCAGTTGTTATTGATACTTTGTTTCCAGAATGACTCCATCCTTTCTTTGCTCTTGAAAACCTGACACTGCCCCTTCCTTCCTGATTAGGATGAAGAGTTTCTCCTTGCGGCTCCTTACCTTCCAAGACCCTCACCTTGACCGGAGACGAGAGGTCAACGGGGGAGCCGTCTGGCCGCCTCTTCCTCCTAGCCCCCTTGGGAAGCCCACCCCCCTCCACCGATCCACCCCCCCTGGACCCCACCTCCTCCTCCCCCACCGTGCATATGCCAGCAAGGTTGAGCAACGCGTCCGCCCCCTCTGCTATCTTCCTCTGCTCTTCAAGGTCACACTCTTCCCTCGCCAACTTCAAACTCACTCCTCTCGAGGGCTGCTCGGTCACACTGTAAGAAGAGAACGACAAGAGACTTTCAATGTCAAAAGAAATCCAATTGAGCTCATGTAATGTGGGTGATTCTGCAATTATGTACAATCAACAACAGAAGTAAATGAGGGAACTTCTGCCCTCGACACAACTCAGATGGAACAAGAATCACATTAAGATGACATGAAAATTTTTCGTATGTTAGCAGTGCATTTGAAAATAATAATGCACAGCAATAAGAGTCGAAGGTGAGAGAGTGGGGGAAGAGCGTGAAGGAACGCACAGGAAGAGACGGGAATATGGTTTGTGTTCCGCACACTGCGATTCGAACGGATATACAACCTTCCCAACACACTAAAATCTTCTATCTCACAATGATTTTCCCTTGGTGATTGGTGGCAGAGAGATGAGTGAGATGGAAAGGTAGGGAATGTAATGGGGAGTGTGAATGTTACGAATTGTCATGTAACAGCTGGTTGCCTTTGATTCTGTTAGATATTCTCCAGTTGCTCTAAAGCGTCCCTCTTCCTCCCTTTCTTCTCGATAAGCAGTATTTCCGGGGTCAAGCTGCATTGGCGATTTGTTTCGATGACGTTTTTCGCCACCATCTCCTTCCTGGAAACACCTTTGGTGTTCGTTGACCCTGATTATGAAGTCTCTTCTAGTTTGGCCCACGCATTCTCCAGAGCAGGTATCACAATTCAGTTCACGTACGTTGTCACTTGTCCACTTTGTCTTTAGAATTGCTTAAACGTTTGGAGAGGTTCAAGGGGGCATAAAAGGAAACTGTATTTCTCTCCACGTAATCTGTTGGCTGTTGTTTTGGACAGGCAGCCGATGTACGGAATTCTGCACCAAGGTTGTGAGGTTGGAGTGGAGGGAGATGATTCCGGAGTAAAATGGGTTATGTCTTTTGTAGCTCTTATGTTACACTTCTAGCATAATAGATTGTCTATATGGTCCATGCTGTATCCATTGTTCATGGCAATATTTTTAAGGTAACTAATTCCTTTTCATAGTTGCATTTGGTTAGTGGAATGCTAAGGAGTCGCTGTAGCATCACATGGAAGCAGGAAAATTTGTGTCCATTGGGTGTGTAGAGAGTCAGCATCTGTAATCTTCCGTGCTAGTGAGTGAGTGCTAGTGAGTGAGTGCTAGTGTATAATTCCGTGCTAATGAGTTTTCTGCAAATTGCAAACTCGTGCTTTGAACCCTCTCTTTTTAGTTGCTAAATCCAAAAAATTAATTAATTATTTTTTAATTATGTTGCGAACTATATATTTTTGCACACTGAATTTTTAACCAGTCGAAACTAGTAGATGTTATTGAAACTAATGAATTAAATCTTTAACTATTAGAAAAATACAAGTGCAATGTTTCTGTCATTACCTTTATTCGGCACTCACAGATGGGCAGTGGGGGGGGGGGGGATTTATTGGGCAGAAGGTGAGATACCAATATGGTGGTATAGAAAAGCACAAAGTGCATTCATTCCAACCTCGGATTACTTTCAATGAGTTATGCTGAGAACCATCAGTTTGAATCTACTGCTTCCAATGCACGCACGTGGCAATTGATGAGGGAAAGGAATTACACACTCGTTACTTTTGTTTAGTGTTGTGCACGTGCCCACTTGAATTGCCTTTTCATTCTTTCAATAGTCAATGGGTTTTGTGGTTTTATTTTTAGGTAAACTATTGAAAAAGGCACAATGGGACCAACGACGGATGGTGGTAGCAAAGTGAAAAGAAAAATGGCCAGAATTACGATAGAAGTGAAGAAGGAAGCCATAGCCAAACATGACAATGGTATTCAGTGTATGTGATCTCGCTACTCAGTCCTATATGGAAAAAATCAACCATATGTACTCTAAAAAATAAAGGGACAATCAAGAGGGCCAATGAAGCAAAGGAAGTGACAGTTCTAACAAAACAAAAATCACAGATGACTGAAGAAGTAGAAAAATTGCTCCTGATTTGGTCAAACAAGAAAATGTTATCTGGTGACTGTTTCTGAGGCTATCATACGTGAAAAAGGAAGGCAATTGCATTTAGGTAAAGTAGAAAAACGTACTGTTATGAGTTGTGATAGTGATATTTTCCAGTATGTCAGAGGGTGGTTCAAAATTTAAGAAAAGGAGCGGTGGAAGGGATTTCTTCCACAGAAAGCATTAAACTGTGATGAAGCCAGACTAATCAGGGAAAAAATGCCGAGGAGAACGTATACCACCCATGAGGAGACAGCATTATCAGGACTCAAACCAATGTAGGACAGGCTGACAATTAAGCTATGTGGAAACGCAAGTGGGGACTTCAAGGTCATAGCCATTACTTTTGTACCACTCAGAAAATCTGAAGGTATTGGAAACAAAAATGTGATAAAAATTATATGACCTGCTATGTGTAGTGTTAACTGTAAGGCTTGGGTGATGAGGCAATTTTTTGTTGAATGTATCCATGAAGCCCTTGCCCCTAGTGTGTAAAAATACTTGCAAGAAAACAATTTGACACTGAAATGCCATCTTGGGAGGGATAATTCCCCTGCTTATCCTCCAGGCTTGGTAGACGAGTTGGTGGAGGAGTTAGATTTCATCATTGTGAAGCTCCTGCCTCCTAACATGACTCCTCTAATCCAGCCCATGGATCAGCAGGCGATAATAATAATGGTGACTTTCTTTAGGGGGAAAAATTTGGGCTATGCAGCCCTATCTTACATTAACCCTCATAAACATATTAACACCCATGCCATAAGTGAAAGAAAGCCCACCCAGGTGGGACTCGAACTCCTCGTGACACTCAGATTAGCAGGCAAGGACTTTACCCCACTGCCACTGAGGCCGACAATTTCAAACCTCAAGAAGCTCTAAACAAAGCACTCTTTTGAATGTGTTTTGAGGCAATGACCTGCTCACATTTTGCCACGGATTAAACCCTCGGGGTCTTCTGGAAACATCATTTCAATATTATCCATGCATTTACTTTCATTGATGAAGCTGGCAGCAAGTGACCTACATAACTATGAATTCGTCCCGAAAGCAATGGTGGCCAGATTGTGTTGTAGATAGAAACTTCAAGGTCTTTGACACTTTGAGGATTTGGCAGCAGTCAATTATACTATGTCTCTAGGCAAAGCATAATATCATGGGGAGAATTTATACTGCCACATGGAGGGAACCATATTCAGAGAAATATGGTAAAACCAATTATATTCAATTAAAAAAAAAGAGTAGTAACACAGACCTTTGCTTTTAAGTAGAGATCCAGGGAAATTGCTTTTTGGCCAGGGAAACAACATCGTGCCAAAATGCAACCATAAAACGACATTACACGAATTCATGACATTTTTGACGAATCCACAAAAAAATTGCAAATCATTATTCCATTCTTAGATAGCACAACTGTCACATAATATCCCATGAAAAAATAGGCCTATTAACCCAAATCGCATCGATGCGCTTTGGCATCGAAGTCATCTTTCCATTTCTCACATTGCAGCGCTTCCATGCGCTCCCGAAGGAGCCCCACAATGAGCATAATAAAGTGCTCGCACCACCAAAAAGCTGATGCAAATTGGTGCGGTGACATCATTAGTCAGTCGTGTAACATTGAAAGTCACTTTATAAGCATGAAAGTTGACGTCCTACTTAAAAAAATAGAAGCAGTCACTCGTCGGATTGGCTTTCCATTCATTCATAAAGTGGTAAACCTATCGAAGCATTACGCTAGGTAAACATTTTTTTGACGGAAACCTAGAAGTCAATGGCAAGGGATTTTAATTGCACTTGTATATCCTAGGTGGCCTCTAAGGAAGACCCTTCCCCACAACCTCTTCCTTCCTCAACCTCTCGATAACATGTGTCTGCACGTGCATGCGTGTTTCCAGCATGTTTCGTCTACAAAACCTGGCGACACGGGATATTTTCATGGCGGGCAGTCAGTTACCGCATGCTGCCCAACACAGTTGTCAAGTTGCCAACGATAGAAGCTGTGATAATAATAATGCAGGTTGAATCAGAAGTGAAGCGATTTTTTTATAAGAAGCTCTACTTTTGGAAGAAATTTCAATGACATGTTTACAGAATCAACTTGAAAACCATCACCAAAAGTGCATTACTGGTAGTCTATAAGCCAAACCTGACGAAGATACTTTCCATCTACAACGCATGCAAACATTTTTGGTTGATTTTTTTTAAAAAGCACATTTCAAGAGCTTTAATAATACTCTAATCATATAAAAAAATGGCAATGAAAAGTTTGGCATGCATTCACATGGGCTATATATATGGACAAATACAGTGCTCCCAACTTTTTAAGTATGTATTACTAATTGTAAGCCTCTACAGACCTGTCATCAGATTCAGAAGAGCCTTCAGAGAATGCCTCATCCGGTGATGAAGACAAAGCCATCAGTGGAATGGGAAGGTGTTGCCTTTGGCTGCTCCACTGGGAAACCAGAGTGGCAGACACAGCTGACAATCCCACTTGTTGCCCTGCGCTGTACGTGTGGTCTTCACTTGGAGAGGACGTGATCACTGGCAACGACTGAAGAAGTGTGGGGCATGAGCATCGGCTGATCAGAGGAGGGACTGTGCGTAGTTCACTAGACACTGACATGCAGTAAAGGGAGAGTGGGAGCAAGCAGCTGGGAGGGCTCATTCAGTCAAAGGAGGAGGGAAGGAATATTTCAACAGCAAAAGAAAAATACATGCAGTATGCAGAATACACACATTGTATTCATGAAATTGTCATCGCCCATGGTCTTCCCAATGCCCCTCTTTGGTTTCCTCATTCATTCAATTATGGATATGTACGAGGTGTGGCAATTAAATTACCGGACTGGTGCTGTTACGGCCAACAGCGAGCATGCTGCAGCAGGTTAGAACATGTCTGTGCCTCTTGTTGCTTCCCACACACTGAGCTTGATGGGCATTGTTCTACGCCCCTCAGTTTTGCAGTAGCAATCACCCGTTTAAGTCCTTGCGCTAGCGTCTCGTCGAAATAATGCAAATTGTTCAGATGGAGCAACGAGTTAACCTCAAGTTTCTTGTGTAACTGGGGAAAACTGCTACAGAAGCTCATACCATGTTAAAGGAAGTGTACGGAAGTGAATGTTTATCACGCACACAAGTTTTTGAGTGGTTTAAAAGGTTTAAGGAGGGACGTGAAACGACCGAAGACAATCCGTGCCCTGGACGACCCTCAACATCAAAAACGGATGTCAGCATGCAGAAAATTGGTAAATTGATCCACGAAAATCATTGTCTGAGTGTCCGGGCTCTTGCTGAAATCTCAGGAATTAGCAAAGAAAGTGTCCATCAGATTTTGCATGAATCATTCAACATGCACAAAGTTAGCATAAAATGGTGGCAAAACTTCTCACTCCAGAGCCAGCGCCAGGAATGCGGCAGCCCATTCAGCCTTGTCTATGAAGGCATTCTTTGCGGAAATACGGCATCACCATGTTGGACCACCCACTGTACTCACCCAACCTGCACCCCTGCGACTTTTATTTATTTCCTAAGGTTAAATTGGAGTAAAAGGGGGCAAGATTTGACAGCGTGGAAGTGGTGAAAGCAAAACCGACGGAGGTTCTCAGCAAACTGACAGAAGTGGACTTCCAGCACTGCTTTGAAAAATGGAAAATTCATATAGAGCGTTGTAGGGATCGGCAAGGAGAGTGCATTGAAGGCAATAATTTCTAATGCAATAGGTGACCAATAAAATGTTTTGTAGCACCAGTCTGGTAATTTAATTGCCACACCTCGTACCGTGACCTACGAAAGCGTGAGCTCAACATTAAGATGTTACAATGTGATAGTCACAAAGTTTTATTGATAAATTGAATCCTACTATGCCTTGGCAATATATGAGTATGTGAGTTTAGATTTTTGGAGCACTGGATGTCGCAAGCAGTTAATATTGAATGTTATGCAAAATATCAAGGCCGGTCCCGGTGTACGTTATGCAAAATAGCCGGGCCCGGTGGCGGGAGGGGTAAAGTCCTCGCCTGTTAATCCGAAGGTCGTGGGTTAGAGTCCTTCCTGGGTCAGTTTCTCGCCTGCCCAGGGTATGGGTGTTTCTGTCAAGTTCTGGTAGTTTGGCCCCTGCGAAACCTGACGACAAGCCAATGGCTTACCGGGATCGCAAGGGCATACAGACCACCGGAATCATCCGAGGGGAGGAAAAAAATTTCCTATAAACTAGTGAAAACCAGCCCAGTGAAACAGTTCAACCACCTTAGTATAAGTAATGAGCCTATAGCAAGACCTGCACACTAACATGGGAGGCACTGTCCCTATGACTGCCATGCACATAACACATAATACTTGAGGTGCCTTCATGCGGCTGGCATCCAACAAGATGGATCATCTGTAAAATTGTGATATGATTGTGAAGTACACAAGTAGGCCAATCACATCTATCCTCTACAAGACGTATCATCAGTTACAGGGAACTATAACGTGGCTGGAGAATACACATCTACTGGGTTGTGAGGTTTAGGGGAGCTGTCACTTTTTAAGTACTTCAGTCCAAGCTGTAGAGTTTGGAGTAGGAAGAGGAGTAAAATATACCTGTATTTGGTCTCAAATTTTCTGCTGTTATTGATAATAGTCAAATATTAACAGCTATGCAAAGAGATAGTACATTTGTATTGGGATAGCATAGTATGCCGGTAAAGAGATGTTCAGGTTCCAAAGTAGACTCCAGGATGATAAAGACTGAAGTCTCTGGGGAGGAAAGTGAAAAGTCTTCAAACTCTGGGTGTCCTGTCCCTAAGAAAAGGAGGAAGATTCGACGAATTGACCCCCTAAGTGATTGATGCTGCAGAGGTTAGCAGTAGAGCAGCTGCGAAGATTTTAGCTGCCACTTCTCTGGCACTCAAAAAAGATATAACGAAAACCAATATCAACCATCATCCCCTGCAGAGAGAATGGGAAAAGTTACGTGACACATCTGCTAAAAAAATAAAGGAAAACTTTACACCGGATTGTGCTCACTGTTCACTGAGATGGGAAGATTGTTAAATTCCTTTCAGGGGGAGCTGTTGAGGAACGGCAGGCTATCATAGTTTATGAGATAACTACTAATCAAATGCTGGGTGCTCCAGCTCTTTCCAGTGGCAAAGCCTCGGCGATTGCTAATGCCATGGTGGATGCCCTCAAGCAATGGGGAGTGGAAAATAATGTTAAGAGCCTTGTCCTTCGGTACAACAAATTTAAACACAGGTTGAGCTATGTTAACGTCCCAATATATCGTAAAATATATCTAATTAGAACACCTCCTTGCAGTGTTTTGTTGTCTTTTTATTCTATTAGGTCGCAAAAATGGTGCAGCAATATCGATTGAACGGCTTTTGGGAAGAGATTTAATATGGCTACCCTGCTGCCATCAGGTATTTGAACGAGTGCTTGATAATATGTATCAAGCAGACATGGGGTCATCTACTGGGCCAGAAATATAGATATTTAAACATTTTCAAGACAAATGCCTGAGAATTAATTATAATACATTTTCAACTAACAAATGGCATAGACAAGCAATGAAAATGTTAAATTATGTTGACGTTGCCATTATCAACTATGCAAAATATCAGATCAAGGTAACATCAGCAATAAATTCATCAATTCATGATGCTTTTCTCTAGCAATTTCAAAGCTTTTTACCATGAATAAGGCATTTAAAATTCTCTTCTACAGATAGGAGAGCCTCGAGATGATTATCGAGAGTTCTGGAGCTTTGTATAACATATCTTGGAGGAACGCCTCCAGGTGGCATCTGTTTCAAGCAGTTGTGACCAATGCACAATGCTCGATGGATGTCTAAAGCCATTTACTCAATTAAAATGTGGATCTTTCGTGCGCAACTTTCTTTTGGTCTCACACCATCACCTCTACATCACAATTACCTTAACGATACCTGTAGAAACGCTTACGTAGAAAGTGACGTTGCGAGCTAACTAAAGTTATGTACACAAAATTAGGCAATGAGTTATGACACAAATGGGCCAAGTATGAGTGAGAGGTAGCTTATAGTAATGCATAAACGACAGATGGATCAGTCAGTAACCTTTCCACGAATAACAATTTAGGCGCGCATCGCTGTCGTGGCATGCCTGTCGTCCACTTCCGAAGATCTTCCTTCTCCTTATGACAAACCAGCAGCATAGGTATCATTCTCTCAGTCAAGGTCATCCCTTGGAGATTGAGTAGCCGAATAACAAAAGAGATAGCAGCAGAGGCCCTTCACTCAAAGCTTTATTCTCAGGACAGTTGACCTGACTCTTCCGGGCTGGTAGAGTTATTGGTAGGGATAGGAAAATTTCGCGATCGCGAATTTTGCGAATTTATACAAAAATGTCCTAGGAGTGGTAATTAACCACAACATACTCCATACTGAGTGGGGACATGACTTTTGAACTCGCGAAATGTCGCGAATTGTGCCCCAAAACGCGAATTTTCATTTTTTTATGAGAAAATGGTTGGAATTACATTGCAAACGCAAGAAAAATATTAAAATTGCAAGCAAATGTTCTCAATTCGATTTAAACGAACTCGCGTGCAAACATTCCTGAGGTATGCGGAAGTTTGCAGTTCATCGTAACATAACCGGTGTGATGATAACAATCGCGGGAGGATGACATCGGGTGCTTACGATTTACGGCGATACCCGGCAATATACAGCTCATCACGCCGCGGTGCTTTCTATTTACAATTAGTGGAATAACCACCTATCGGCATCTATAATCGGTGGCTCTCAGCTCCGAGGTTAGTCGAACACAGGAAAAGCAATATGCGTATTTATTTTAAGTAATCTGCTGCAGCAGGGTTTCCCAAACTTTTCCTGCAATGGAACACTTCGTAAATCCTGAAATTTTAACGGAACACCTTGTGGACTTCGCATATATTAAACCATAGCGCTTAGGTAGCAGAATATAAATCCATTATTAGTTACTCGGAACACCCATTAGCCTTCCACGGAACATAGTTTGGGAATCCCTGTGCTACAGATTTGAAGACCAGACGGACTGCGCATGTGTGAATAGCCACTTTGAGTTGTTTCATTTCAATGGGCTTGTTCGCCAAGAGTTTTATAATGCCAATTATAGTTTGAAAACTAAAGAGACACGTATTTTTCCAATTTTTTATTTTGGTCTGATTTGTTCATAACACTACTACGGATTTGAAGATGATACGGACTGCGCATGCGTGAATAGCCGCTTTGAGTTGTTTCATTTCAATGGGCTTGTTCGCCAAGAGTTTTTTAAAATGCCAATTCTGATAGAGTTTGAAAAATAAAGAGAGACGTATTTTTCCGGTTTTTGATCCGTCGTCAGCTTTTCGAATTATCGGCGGCGAAAAATCAGGGTTCTTAACCCTTTCACGTAAAAGAACCAACATGAAAAGTTTTGAAGTCACTCGCTGCTCCATCCAATCACGCTGGGCGCTATGCAGCATTCCCCTTCCCTCGCTTTGCAGCGAGCGAATTCGAAACTGAACCGGATCTCTGATTACGTCATGAACTTTTTGAGTGAGCGGCAAGTTTCGCGAATTTTTGTTTTTGATTTAAGAGTGAGTGGCTGAATATAGAAGAATTTTGTCTCCACCGAAAATATATTTTCCAATCCATCTACGGAATTCCTGAATTAAATTGCAATTTTGCATCATGGTGAACGGCCTTATTGCAATGGCTTTAAAGCACCAATCAAGGCCAACTATGACATCAATATAATTGTCGATATATTTATTTATTGCATGGCAGCAAGATTGATTTTATTGTTTGATCTCTAGTTTTGGCCATTTCTGTCAAATGACTGTTTGTTTACCAGTGACAATTGTTAAGTATCCTAGTTTTATTCCTGGTTTCTGTGCTTTCAAGTGATTTTGACGAGTTATTGAGACGCCGAATGCAAAATTATGCGCAAGAGACCGGGCTTTCCCGTATCAAAAAGATGGATTTTATTGTATCGATAAAAGTACGGTCATGTACATATTCTACAATTGTCAGGTTGCTTGGGAAAAACTCAATTGGAAAAATTTTAAATCTTCGAAGCACATTACTGCAGCAAACTTTCACAAGGATGGAAATTCTCTAAAGTTACATGTCAATACACGAAATGTATTAAATTTTATTTTTAAATTTAGTACCACTTTTCCAGGTTCCGCCACCAAGGTGATTGTCTTCAGTCATAACATGGCTAGAAGGAGAAGTGTCGCATAATAACCCAGATCATATTGGGTTAAAGTATAGTATAAGTGATCCTTTTATAGACTTTGAAATAATCGGAATTTTATGTGTATATATATAAATTTGTGGTCACTGTGAAAACACCGAAATGTCTTGTTGAAAGTACCGAATTCCTAATTTCAAAGTACCGCTTTTCTCCCTCTCAAACCACCGAAAAATTCCTATCCCTAGTTATTGGGGGTTGGTTGTTTACTTTAGGGACCCACAACATTCTCAGAGTCATCCGCACATCAAGAAAGAGAATGCAAATCACGCTAGAAGAACACTGAAGACATGAAGCGCTAACTCGAGCACCCTCATCGTGTTTCTTCACAATCTCCTGCTTGATTTTATTTGTTATTTTCTACTTGAGCTGCAGTTTAGGGGGCATGGTTGCTACAGAAACTTCCCACAATAAACCACCTACTTCTGGCAAGTATTGTTATCGAATGGTTAATGCTGTTGGAAAAGAACACACTACGCCCTTCTATTCTTTGGCAATATTACTTCGCTTGGAAGACTGATAATCACATAACATCACATCAGTGACCTAGATGGCAGTGCAACGCAGATGTTCTTGGTATCACGGTGCGAAATCATAAGGGGCGTGAATTTTGATGCAAATTTAGATAAGCCTTAACAGTTTGTCACTATCATTCACCGAGAAATGTTATGATATAATTTAGTTCGTTTCATTGATGTGATTTATTATCTCGTGCCAGCTGTATCCATTATAAGACATCAGATCACTTCATTGGTAGGTAATGCACTCTTGCAATAAGTTACCCTTCGGTGGAAGTTTTCATATTTTTACAAGTTGGGAAACAAAAGATGTCTCTATAATGGCTAATGAAAGCCTTAATTTGAATTATCATAGATGTGATCCAGACTACGTAAGGAATGCTGCATTATCTCGATGGCACTGATTTGTGGAAGTGCTAATCACTGCAATATTTGCTTGATTTGCTCCAATTGCGCAAACAGCTCATAATTAATAACACATATCATTAAATGTGTAAATGTTGCTATGATAAAAAATGCAGTTCGTTAACAAATAAGGCTCAGAATACTGAATGAATAACAAATTATGGGTGCAAAAAATCATCGAAATGGGAAATTTTAAAGGGAGAGTGCAAAATCAGTGCGCTTTGGAACTCCCAGCATGAAGATCGTTAAGTGAACCCATTGTAAAGCCTGTACACGGGATCTCGACTTAAACAATAAGTATGGTTGTTTTGAGTACGATGACTCAAAAACGCTAAAATATTGCGAAAAATCGTTACGTTTGCAAAAATTATGATTAGCATGTGAATAATTCATACATTCTTTTGGCATATTCAACATTTGACCATTTAAGGTCCTGATTAGCTCTCCTCTGATTAGCATTAAAGCTGATATTAAAACAAAACTGTGCAACACATTATGAAGATTTACTTATTTACAGGAGTAAAATTAAAAGTACTTGTAATTGTACTAGTAATCCAGCACTGATTACTTTTTTAAAGCGTAATTGGTAATTGTAATTAGTAGTTACAAATTTCCCAGAGCATGTATTTGTGATTGAGCCCAATTGCATTTCTTCAGTACTTTTCCCATCACTGGTACTAACCCATAAAGAAGTTGAAACGTTTTTGTTCTTTTGCTTACAAAGAATGAACACATACAGTTAAGCAATTATCCGCTCTTTTAGGTGTGAATTCATTAGGTATTGAGTAAAACACAAAGTTATAACATGCATGACTCATACCTGATTAGTGTTAGAAGTTTTGTCCAAAGTCTTCCGAGCACAGTACCCTTTGGAATAATCCTTCAAAGCATTTACTTCTTCAGGTTGCCAACCATCTAAAAAGGAAAATGACAGAACTAGAGTTTCTCCATTTTGCAAATAACAAATTCAATCCCTAGGCCCACCATCAATTAGTGGGTTAATTATATTTGCCAATTCCCGAATTATTATTTATTTATTATATTACCCAATGCATAAACAAGAAGGTAAAATTTGGAGTTGTTTTATTCCAAAGTGCAGAAAGTGCATGCAGTGCAGAAAGCATGAGTTTCACTTCAATAAGCCTTGATTGTGGACAACAGCAATTTCAACCTCCATAGCAAAACAGTAGTATCTCGATTTTACATAAAATTTGATTTTACGCTAGTGAATGAGCAGTCTGGCCCGATTTCCCAAGTATTCCTATGGAATTATTTGATTTTACGTAAATTTGATGAAACGATTTTACGTGAGGCTATTTTGGTCCCTGGTGGAGGTTCTTCTTGGAAAACTAACTGGAAGATGACAAAGAACTCGGGTTTGAGAGTGCAGGCGAAACATCGGCAGAATCATCAAGGTCAGACTCTTCAATACAAATGTTTACCGGCATGGTTGAGTCTACATCTTCAGAAGAACATGGCACTGGCACGAAAGGCAAAGTTTTCTGATTTGAAGAAGACTTAGCATCACTTTTAATTACTTTTTCATTATAAATAATAATAAACCCATGCATGGATGTTTCTATCGCAACATCGAAAAGCATGGGTTATCGAAGAAGGCTTTGCCTTCGTGGAACGTTTGCCTTCCTACGCTCCGCCGGTCTGAAGTGTGAGACCAAGGGTTTTGTCCTCACGTGCCACGATGGTGTCATAAACACACTCGTGTACCGCTGCATTATATTCAAGGCGGAGGTCGTGGACATGGGATGCAGAGCGTGCCGAGCCCAGCCGGAGACTTTGAGTCACCTTCTCTCTGGTCAGCGTATCTAGCTCGGCACACCGTTCAATTTTGTTCCCTTCAAAGTAATCCTCCATAGATATAATACACTTGTAACAGCGGTTTTTCCAATCTTGGAAGCACTTCTGGAACTCACTTTTGAAAGGAACTGAATGGTATGTTCAGTTCCTTTCGAGTTCAGCTCCTTCAGCGATTCTGTTTTTATCTTATCAATGGTCCCAAAACGTCGTCCTTTCATGGTTCTCTTCAGCCTCGGGAATAGAAAGAAGACACAGGGGGGCATGTCCGGCAAATAGGGTGGCTGAGGCAAAATAACGCTTGTTTTTTTTTACCAAAAAATCATGAATAAGCAGTGAGTGTGAGCGGGAGCATTATCGTGGTGCAATTTCCACGAGTTGTTTTTCCACAATTCTGGGTGTTTTCATCAGATTTCTTCATGCAAATGGCACATAACTTCCAGGTAGTATTCCTTATTGACCGTACGACCATGTGGCAGAAACTCGGAATTATTGAAAATCAGAATTATGAAGCCCGCAAAATTTAAAAATTCCCATTATTTTTTATCACACCTTGTACTACAGAGTTAGCTGAAACTCGAGACAAATTCTTATTTGTACTTTGAGAGATAAGAAAATGGAAATAAACCATGCACTTCATCCCATATATCTCACCTTTCAACAAAACAAATGTAAGACCCCCTCATGCAACACACGAAAAGCACAGCATGATGTTTCTTCAGTACAGCAGATACTTCAGGGACATTTGATGTTCTCACTCACCTTTTCCAGAAAACAAAACGTGGGGTCCATGCTTCAGGGCTAGCATAGCTGCAGCAGCATCAACATCTTCCAAAGAGTCACTGGAGTAGGAAGTCACTTTGGACAATGGGACAGCATCTCGAGTCTTCATTGCATTGCGATGCCTTCTGCGTTGACTGGAGACATCACTGGACATGCTAGCAGAATCCTTGCCAGAAGCAGCTGCCAGTCTCCGGCTCAGCAATGGAAACAGCTCAGGGTCAGGCACATTGCAATTCGACTTGGTACCAGAGAGAACAATGTAGTCCCCACTTGATGGACTAGGACTGGCCAGATATTGCAAGGGAAGAGTTGGTTTTTATTAAGAAATAGCCATTTCCAATGAAATTAGGAAGTTAAAGGCGTAATAGCATTTGCTTGGAGAACTTAATAAACTGACATAGTCTTAATCTCTAATGAGCTCTGCACAATCCAGGCTTAATCACGGATGCTGAGCTTACTTACACATGTATATAAAAGATCTTAGGCTTTCCCGGCGAATAATATTAGTAAAATCTTCTCGGGCTTGGCACTGGGTAAAGCTTTTAAAGGCCAATGTTTCGATGAGTGACTCCCTCATCATCATCAGGGCTGAGACTGATAGCCGAGTTTGGTCCATGCTGGGTTCAACCACCCTTGGCCAGCTATAAAAACCCGGCATGGACCAAACTCGGCAGTCAGTCTCAGCCCTGATGACGATGAGGGAGTCACTCATCGAAACATTGGCCTTAAAAGCCTTACCCGGTGCAAAACCCGAGAAGATTTTACTAACCATGTATATAGTCAAAAATAGATCAGACCATTTTAGCTATTGTCAAACATAGGCCAATTATCAATTATTCACAACATAACAAACATTTAACTTCATGACTGTATATGCTTAGTGTTTAATTTAAATTTTGATTTTGAAAGAACATCCCCAACAAAAAAGGGTTTCACCAAATGAATTCTTACCACCAAATCATTGTGTGTACATATTCTGCTGCTGGTGATTAAAGCTACAGGGAAACTAATGCACACATGTCCACCATTAATGAGAATTTATCCCTAAGTAGAAATACATATTATGGAGGGAAAATGTCACTGATTTTTTTAGGAGAAAATGGAGACAGTATCAAAATAATTACTGCACTGCTGAAGAAGCATTTAGGTTTAGAGTTAAGTTTGTGAGCTTAGAGAAATTAGTACGAGAAGTTTGCTATTAGGCCATCTTGTACGTAAGACTCAACACTGGAAATGCAAACATTCAATGCATACACCTTCCTGATCAGTACTTGTTGGTTGTGGTGTAAGTTAAGAGTACTTAGCTAGCATCAAAGTCAAATAGGTCCTTTACATCAGTAATCTTAGCAAGTACATATAAGTTAGGTACATATTAAAATGCACTAAATTCACTATATTAGGAAATATCGCCCATGCTTATGCCCAAATAAGGGAATCACCAGGCTATAGTACCAGGCTGGACCTTGAGGTACTGTTGTGTGACTGTAAACCTGACGTAATTTGTGTAAATGAACATTGGTTAACTTCTAGTGAATTTTCTTCCTTTCAACTTGCTGGATATTTCGTGGTAGACGCCTTTTGCCGTTCTATGCATAAAAATGGTGGCATATTAATTCTAGTCTCCGAGTGTGTAAGTTTTATTCCCATTCACTTTCCATACAAATTTCTCAATGAGGAGCAAGTGTTTGAATGTAGTGCTGTTGGTATCAAGATAGAAGACAGTCTTCTACATAATCTCTATTTATCGCTCTCCTTCAAGTGACTTCAATATATTCCTTAGTAAATTTGAAAATCTGGTAGAATCAATCAATGGCACAAATGTAAAGCCATACTTGATAATTACCGGTGATTATAATTGTGACTTCCTAGAGGATTCCAAAGCCAAACATGAATTTGTGGATTTATTGACTTCCTTCGGTTTATGTGCCTCTAACTATTAACCAACTAGAGTGAGTGCTACCTATCAAACTATTTTAGACAATATTCTGACAAATATAGACTTGATATATGTAAAAACAAAAGTTATCTCTTCTCATATATCTGATCACTATCCACTTTTTTCCGAAATTACACTTCCCTCCTACTATGATCGTAAAAAATACTATAAGCGATATTTTACTGACCAAAATATTATTGCCTTTTGTAACATGCTGTGTTGTCATGACTGGTCTGATTTCTACAGTTTGTCAGTTTTTGAAGACTGCTTTAATAATTTCTATACTACCTACCAATACTACTTCAACATTTGTTTTCCCCTACTTAAAATTAACAGACATTCACCATCGTCTAGTAGTCATAAGAAGCCGTGGGTCACAGACGAGATTAGGTGGCTATCCAGTAAGATGAAATATTTACAAATGACAAAGTACGCATATGTTGAAAAATGGAAATTCCGTGACCGGTAGTCAATGTTCGGCTGGCTAAACACGATTTCCGTGACCGGTCACCAACGTGTTAAGCAAGTTATGAAGGATGTTAAAATTAAGGCTTATGTCTGAGTAAGACCATTAAGGCTGACTGGAGAATGGAGTGCAGAGCCACAGCAATCCCATTTGTTGAATCAAGGACGACTCCTCTCAGTAAAAATGGCATGCGCATGAGTGTGGGGGACATGATCAAACAACACAGTCCACAGTAGCTGCATATCCACAACTACGTGTACACAGTGTGAAACTATTTGAAGATTAGAGGCACTTAATTAAAAGTTATCCCTTCTGCTCCCCCAATTATACTCTCTCACATTCATCCCACACAAATTTGCATGGCTGAGTTCCAATTTAATAAAACTAACTGCTTCATGCTGGACCTTCTGATTTAATGTTCTATCAGCAGTAGACATCTCCCTCTTTATATGAGAAATAGTATTTCTTCCTGGGCAAGGTCAGCAAACCCAATTTTCATCAAAACATGTACGTGTTAGAGGGTCAACTGCTGCTGCAGTCGTGGAATGGCAAAAAGAAAAAGACGTTCAAAGTTTGAACTACATTACGCTGAAGATGCGAGCATGCTTAATCCCAGATACCAACCTTTTGACATTTAATCCATTGGTTATGACAGAGTCAAGGTGGGTGTTGTGGGTCTGGAAAGGCGCCTTCTTGAGTGCTTGCAAAAGGTTAGGCCGGAAGATGTCATCCACCATCCAAAGGGATCCTTTTCCAAGATTCTGAAAAAGTGCCACATGAGACAAGCCCCATTACTAACATACATCCTAAGCACACACACACATATATATATGGGTACGGGCAGCCAAAAAAGCTTCATTATCGATGGCGGACACAGGAAAATGGCATTTCTAAACATTTCTTTCAAACTGCCATCTCTCCTTTTTGCAATTATCCTCTTCCTTAGCTTCTCTTATGCTCGTACTTTGTTTCATGCGCACACTCTTGAGGATTTTTTTAGGTCTCGTCACATTCTTCCTCTTCATTAAGTCTCTCTTATCCAGCACATTGAATTTATTTGAAGAAAAAAGGGCACTAGAGGAGAACAAATAATGTTGAACTCATTTGTTCTTCATTTTTGAAGAACTTTTAAAATGAATATTTTTGTAATTTTCAAACATAAAAAACTGGGTTTTATATTCTTTAAGAGGTTTGCACATCTAAAACACTTAAATACCGGCTGTTACACCGCAGTTACAATTGCACTCTGAATAGCCTAAGCACAGAACTTTGCTCCTGATTTTTAAAAATTTCTTGCCCCTATCCCACTCATATCAACTAGAACCCCCAAAACCAAATCCTGGCTACTTCACTGCAATGGAGCATGCTCTTTATTCACACGTCTATTTCCAGAAATTCTGCATTCTTCATAATCACCCACTCACCCCTTACCCCATTCTGCCCACTTCCATATTGCAAACACATCACAGATATTGCCCCATATGTATTCCCACACTGCATTTAGTCCAACTCAAGCTTATCAGAATACACCCTGAAGTTTCACTAGCACACAATTGACTGGGGAGGAGTACCCTTTGTGCATTTTCACTTCCCTTGACAAACACTCATCCTTAGATATGCTCCACACACAGACACACATGCTAGTATACCAACTATGGGAACATACTATCCTTACACCATTTGCACACCCCTTAATCATCTCAAAATCCATCCTTCCCCAACTTTCACAAACATTTGGCCAATGCATAACAAGTCGTCCAATTGTTCAAACATTTCACCATTCACCCTCTCATCATAGGGACATTCATTTTTCCTATCCTCCTGGTGAAAAACTGCTACTTTGGCACATGACACATCGGGAGTTTTCCATTTGCATCTACTGCCCTCTGCTCACTTTGCAACACAACACCACACTTGCCATCCGCTCGTGATTCAGATCCTGTGCACTAGGTAGTGCACTTCAAAACAGATCGGGGGCAAAGTTGATGAGCGCTAAACGACAAAAGAAAGTCGATAATCACATATACAATCGTTGTTTTTGTGTTGATTTTCAGTAAACGTGTCAAATATGGATAATGTAAAACTTTTAACAATACCGTGGTACGAAGCGTATGTTTTAAAATACATACTTATTTCAAAGGGATTCCATTACCTTGCACAAAACATTGGCTGTGACTAATGTGTACCCACAGAAAGCCACATACCAGCAGGTTACCAAACATTTTGTCAGTGCACATCCTTCCATTCAATGTCGCTCGTGTGCCATTAAGTGTTCCAATACCGCGCTCCCTTCTACGCTTTGAATGGGAAGCTCCCATCATCATTATATTTCTCTAGCACTTGCTGAAGCGCTAACAGTTGATCACTACGTTCACACTCGCCCACACAGCAAACCACCCCTCCCCCCCTCAATTGCAATCTCTCCCTTACCCTATTGATCAATATTTTACCAAGAACTTTTTCGAGAATACTTAATTAGACCTATTGCTCCATCATTTTGATATTCCATCTTCCCATGCTTCCCTTCGTACAATTTGGGTGCCAGTAAAAAAAATGCTTTTCTGTTCAAAAATTGTCTTATAATAATATTGAAATTGTGCTTAGTTGAGATTCATTATTTTGCTACCAGAGTTAAAGTTTTTTTGTCCGTAATACAATTGATTTTATTTTCTCATACACGCTCATTTGTCATGATTGCCAATGTATATCGTATCTTTTCATGCTTACACAGCAATGCATGTGAAATTTGAACAGAAGGTAGTACTCCAAAAACTGGCCTATTGCCTTTAGTAGGGTACGCTTAAACTTCCCATTTGTAAAATAATGTAGTAATCTATTTGGTTGGCAGATTTCTATACCTCTTTTTTAATAATAATATTTAAAATCAGGAGTTTAGGTCCTCATCAAAATGATAATTCCAGCTATTTGGCCGAAGTTTCAGAAATTGTATTTTCGCTCATCAGGGAAACATTTGTATTTTGGGAAAATTGTATTTTCCCAAACACCGGCCTAATAGCAGGAATTATCATTTTGACAAGGACCTAAACTCCTGATTTTAAATATTATTGTAATCTATTTGTTTATGGAACAATAAATTATATATTATAATTTATTGGTTATAAAGGTTGGAGATGAATGGTTATAAAGTAAACAGGAGTACATGCAAAGTAATGCAAGATTATATGGAATTTCTGGGGCACATCATTGATAAAAATGGGCTTCACCCCACTACAGCTAAAGTGGATGCAATTGTGAAATCACCAGAGCCAGCAAATTAAACGCAGCTGAGTCTTTTTGGGACTTTTAGGATATTACCACAGAGTAAAGATATACAGAGAGGACAGATGGCGCTGAAAGCAGTAATCGCTCATTGTGCATTTCGTCAAGTTCTAAATAAGTGAATCGTGGTTGAGTAGTAGGAAACAAAGCGAGCATTGTAAGGTCTAGGTTGACAGTTACGGAATTTTATAAATATGAGGGTGAGGTGAACATTTCTCGGCCTTGCACAGAGATGGCGTTAGTAACGATGCAATTTTTGTTTTCTTATGTTTGTTTACGTTTTTCAACAATGTAAGTGAATTCTACACTAGAACTGGCTTTGGGCAAATCATCGTACAAACGCCTAGCTTTTGCTTGAATCACCAACAGACTTCCAGGTATGTGCTTTTCAATTAAATCTTCTATCCATAATTTACAAGTCTTTCCATTTCCATTAGTTTCACATCTATTTCTTGTTCCTATCCTGACGGCAGCCGAAGGAGTTGCTATTTTCCCATACTTCTTTATTTTAACTGCATTCTTTACGATAGTTCTTACAGTGGAACCAGTGAGAAATAAAGTCTTGCAAATTTCATGTTGCCGCTGTCCAGCATCAAGACGTCGCAAGACTTCTAACTTTACGCCAAGTGATATTGTTTTTATTTTCTTCTTCTCCAGCTGCCTATTATCACTCATTGCCTATTTTTACGGGGAAAATAAAATATTAGAAATTTAGAAAAGACACAACAAAAAAACTCCTAGTAAACATGCCCAAGGCACAGTCGAAATGTTCATTCATCAAATAATTCAATTACGCGGTAATGACAAAATGAGGACGAAAGCCTTGATGAAATCGTTTTTCTTCCTTTAATACACTGTACTATACAGAATATTCAGTAATGAAAGTTTTTCGTCAACGATTCTCTCTTCCAGTAAAAAAAAAAGCGTAGCAGAATAGTTCCGACAGGCGACGGGCACACGGGGCGGAGCGATCGCTGCGCATCATGGGATTTTCAAGAGCGTTAATGCGGAACCGGAGAGCGTTAAACTGGAACAGAGTCTTAAAATATTTTCAGCGCTAATGCGGAACAGCGTTAATCGGGGAGTGGGTGTATATGCAGAAAAGGTGAATGTTATGTTTGCAGCAAAAGTATGGTTCTAAGAAGGGTTAAACAAAATGTTTGAACTGGCAGGATGAAAGTGCACATTTACCATATTTTCATTCATTGCTCTTTATTGACAAACATCCACTATTTAAAAATATTATTAGGCAATAATATATGATGTAGATGTATTTCTGCTGGGAAATCAATAGGATCCTTTGCCCGGAAAAGTTGATGCTACTAGACTTAGCAAAGGAGCGAATCTAATTAGTGCAAAAATTCCAATACACAGGGCACTGTTTGCTCTGCTCATCTTCTTCAAAAAAGTTATCAGTGCCGTCTGGATATCGTATAAGAGATCACGTCAAAAAGTAGGAAGAAACAAGTAAATGTATGTGTGCATTATTAGAGAGAAAACATATTCATGCAAAATTTTACACACACAATTGTGCCTCATGAAACCTATAACCGATGTGATAACATAATGGTTTTCAAACTGTGGTTTTGCCAACCACCAGGTCTTTCAGATACCTAACCCCAATGGTTAACAAGGGATACACTGTACACTATTCTTCACATTAAACATCATGATTATATCACAAATAGTCACACAATTCAAGGTAAATTGTTAAGTAACTTCAAAAATTTACCTTATATTCAATGACATTAAGGAAAAAGCATTTTTTAAATGATTTTTCAATCACTAAAATTCTTAAGAGCACTTTCTTTCCAAAACAATAAAATCAGAAGATTTAGATCACAAGACTAAACGTTTCAGCAGGAATGGATTAAAAGAGAACTAAGAAACAAATACCTGTGCTTTTTCAACCTTCTTGAAGCACTTGTTGAGGGACAGATTATGGCGAACACTGTTTTTCCAGCCAGTTGGAGCATCCTTGAAGTATGGAAAGTGTTCAAGTATCCAAGCATAAATTTCTTTCACCGGAAGGGCCTTCTTGGCAGAATCTTCGATTGCCATAAATATTAGGCATGAGAATGAAAATGGAGGCTTGGAGCGGACGTGGACCTGGAAATACGAAAAAGACTTTCTTTCTAGTCAACTACCGTTTCATCCATCATAGTCCTGCAACATTGATTTTGAACAATGCTAATTTATTTTCATGGAAATAAATACAGTAAAACCCCTAAATTACATTTTTTCAGAGACCCTAGAAAAAAAGTGTAAATTGCGGGAAAATGCAAATTGTGGAAAAAGTAGAATTTTCACTTATTCATGTTCTTTTATTGGAGCAAGGGTAAAAATAAGAAACACTGATAAACTGAGAAAGAGCAGTGTCATAATTTATTCCTTGAACTAGCACTTCTCATTAATTTATATATGATGAAAAAAAAGACAAACATAACTGCAACTAATAGAAGGAAGGAAGAAAGTTTCCTGCATACTAGAATTTTATAATTTTGTAGGCTTAATGAGTAATTATTTTCCGTAGACATGGCACACAAAACTTAGTCGTTCCAAATGGAGGGATGGGTAAGCAATTGGAGCTACCTGATTATGGCACCACCAAACGGAAAAACGCACTAACTCCCTGAGACTGGAGGCACGGGTAACCTTCAAGACTACCCAGTGAGGAGGTTACCGCATAAACTCTTGTAAGAGGCGCACCTTTTTTCCCAGAAATCGCAGCCGAAAAAGAGCCTCTTACACGAATTTTTTATCTGCCTGCCTTCGAGCCTCGATCACGATTTGAGCGGCAGGCTGCGGGCGGCAGAGCAGTATCACGGCAGTGGCCACGAAACGAGCAGTGATTCAACCTAAGATAATCTGAAATGGCAGTGCATACTGTCATTAGGCAAAACGTTCTCGGCCGACATTTATGAATCGGAATGAGTAGAACGGCAGAACGGCAAACGAAAAATTTAATATCTGGGATTGGCGTTGAGTGGAACCTATGCCGTTCACGTCTATTATGGCTGGGTTCGAGCGTTTTCCATGTCAAACATTAAGAACATGAAACTCAGCATTGCCTCTCTGTCGCTCGCCTACCACCGAGGCCCGCCCGCCAGTCGTAACGTGGTCAAGGCATTACTCTCAAGTCCCTGGAGAGCTGAGTGACCTTAGTGCTCAGCGTGAGTCATCAAGGGGGAGGGGATCGTTCGCTCGCTTGTTTACAGGGAACGCAGTCGCCTAAAAACATGTAAAAACTTGTTGTTTGACAAGGCGAGGGTGTGGGGTGCAATTGGGGGACAGCGATTGGCTGCGCGACAAGTGCAAGCACCGGAATTTTCCACCCCCCTAACTTTCTCATTTTCTGTCCCCGGACAACTTTGAGTGACTCAACTGTATGCACCTGCCCTAAGCACAACTGAGAGAGTTCTGTGAATATTAACATTTGTGAATACACCAACATAGGTCAGAGTTGTTCCATAATGAACAAGGGAAAAAAGTTGCGGTATTTCACGGCAGCTGCAAAACATGAAGTCATCAAAGACACTGAGGAAGTAGGAAACCGCGCTGCTGGACGAAAGCATGATGTGCCGGAATCATGCATTAGATGATGGAGGAAGGATAAGGTTGCACTATTCCATACCAATAGGGACAGATGATCTTTTTGGGGAAAATCTACGAGCTGTGAAAAGACATGCGCGCGCATGCCGCCGTACTGCGACGTCCGTCTCACTAGTAAGTCAGCCGTTTTTATGTAAATCATGCAATTTTTTTATTTTGTCATTCATTGAAGATTTTTGTTGGACCATATTGAAATAATAAATGCTTTAAATTCCATAGACAGTTATGATTTCTTTCAAAATTTGATTTTTTCAGGTTTTGATGTCTACGCCTTATCGTTCGTTTTTGACGCGGCTGACGCTTGGGTATTTTTCATTAACGTGTTTGCATTCCCACTCGTCATCGTTTACAGCAAAATATAATTTGTAAAAGTTAACCACATTTTAAAAGGCGACTTACAGCGACTACGACTTGTGCATTAGGAAAACGGTGGGGGAAAACGGATTTAAAAATCAGAGCTCGGTGCGACTGTCCGCACTTACCAACTAAACACGAATTGTAGCGAGGTCGGCTTTGTTTTGTTTTAATGAATATCAATTACTCCACTCATTCCATAGGACAATAAACAATGTAAGCATTGTAGGGCTAAGGCTACAAGTGAATACTTACCTCCGAGGTCCATATATGTCTATGAAAAATGCAACATAAATTATAAGAGAATATCGCAAGCGGCTTTGATAATGGCCGAAAATTCGAAGTTAGGCCCGCAAAACTTCGCAAAAGGAGAAAAAAAAGCCCCAAAATTTTTTCTTCAACTTCGACACATAAAAAGAGGGGTGCACCTCTTACATGCGTTTATATGGTATTTGGCAGATAGTTACCTTTTTTTCACAAATACCCTTTTGTATGGTGATTACCCAACCCACCCCAATGGTGATTAGTTTGTGTGAAATTACGGCAAATTGGTGATGAAAGTTCAGTCCTTTTCCGTATCGAGGCGCTGGAATGAGGTAGTCTCTAGTCTCTAAAACGCCACAAAACTAGTTTTACTATCTGTTTTTTACATTATACATTTGGAAGTGGCATATTACTTTTAGGTTGAACATGAAATGAAATATATCGTACGTTGAACCGCTAGTGGGGACGGACCACCGATGACGTACACCATACGGCGAACCGCGCGGAAGTGTTAACATCTTTCAACTTATGTGCAATTGCAGAAGTTCCAAATCCAATATCCACAGAGTCTGCAGGACATAAAATTTCTTTATCTGCTGAATCAATATTTAAAATATCAGATACGGACTTAACATTTGCCATTACTTTCGACTTAATAATTCTATTCATCAGACCCTAAAAAAAATTGAATAATTCATTTCTCATGAAGGGTAGCTAAGGGTAGTCTGTTTGATACCAACCCAAAAATGGCTCTATGTCTACAATCACTGAAATTATAAAATTAAGCTTTACTTTTAAAAATTTATCATTTACGAATTTTTCAATTTCTTTTGCAATTTTCTGACTTAATAAAATGGCGATTTATCTGTATGCTTGCTAAAAAAATGATGTTCAATTCCTGATGCTCAGCTATGCGTGGATGTGTGGGGAGTTACCCAGCAAACCTTGCAGATGCTTGGTGGGAATTCACGGTTCGATCTCAGCACCCGCCGACTTAACACGTACGTATGCTTACGGAGGTCTAACTGTGGACGAAAGGCCAAGTTCAACTGCAGGACCACTGCATGGATATATATAATTACACGGGTGAAATATAGCCGTGCGGAGCCTCTACCTAGTCCACAGTAATGACCAATGACACATGTACGTATAATACTCACAATATACTATTTAGACATCATACATTCATTTCGTGGGCTCGGCGCCCGTATACGTTTCTGTGAGTGGTACTGCGATCTACTGTCTTAAGCTAATAAGTTTGAGATTTTCACATTGTATAACTGTTTAAGTATGCCACTCTCTAGATTGTGTGCCTAAATATTTAATTAATGCATTAAAAATTGATTTTTAATATTTCAGTGATTGGAATATATAATGTCAAGGATGCTAATAGATTTTCAAGGAAAATTCAGAAAATAAGGCCTTTTGTCAAGGAGCTTAAGAATACAAAAACATTCAAGAATAATTCAAGGTTTTTAAGTATTCAAGAACCGTTAGACACCCTGAATTATGTCAGGGCACCTGTCACCTGGAGTAGGACAGTGAAGAAGAGGATGAAGATGGGCGTGTGGTACCTATGAACGCTCCATTATGAATTTCGGGCAATTATTGACAATGTTTCTGGTGTTCCTGAAAGCACCCACAAAAGCATGAAAGAAGTGGAATTATTTTCTGTAGCTTTAAGGAAAATATTTATGAAACAGACAACTCTGGATTCCTTCTTTTCCTCCTGTCATTGACTCAATAAACTGTATGATGGAGTTTTTATTAAAATGAGATGAATTTGTATTTATTTCTTAATATTTAATGTACCAGTGAATGCCCTATACATTTTGACCAGCTTTCCCTCTAATTAAGTTTTCAAACTGCTGACCCTTGGAAAACTTCTTAACTGGGTTCTACTATATTACCATATCTGTTCCACTGGACTGAAATGAATTGTTATTGTTTAGTAGCTATACTAACAATCTGTGGACATAATAACTAGAATTGGATTGCATCCCAACTCACAAATAATAAAATGGATGATGAGCACAATAGAAAATGCTAGGTTATTGGAAGTGAAATACTTTAGAAACTGATACTTAAAGTTTAAGTTCAAAAAGACCTTAGAATTGAAATTAAGAGTAATGCACACTGGCTTTACATTCTTCAGTTCTTTGGGATATATCTGCTAGGAAGTGCTTCATTGGCGAAAGACTTCTCCAGGAAATCAAGCAATCATCTAAGAGAGGCCCATCACCTGAGGGTTATAAGTCCGCTGATTCCCTGCTGCTGGCCCAACGTGGCTCTGATTGGATGAATGCTGAAGTTTGAGCCTAGTCATAATGGGCAAGGAGGGGTTGCCCATGGGATGAGACAGCAGAACAGGTTGCCGACGTAGTTTCTTACAGTCCCTGTCATCAGGTGAGCCATCAGGGGACCTGCGACCACCTCCCGAACTGGTGGAATCGGCATAGTCACTGGTAGGGGAGATGGTCCCTCCAATCGGATTCAGCCCATCATCCTCTTCCTCCAAGTCACCCTCATCATCGTTGCTCAAATGACCATCGCCCTCTGGAGACAGGGAGTCCCCCGATCGTAGGTTCATCCCTTGGAAGGAGGGGAAAAAGAACAAACAATAACAAAGTTTTGACACAAGGAGAGAAAGAAGTTGGACCAACAAATCTCCTCACTGCTCAAGCTGATTTGTTCACAGCTATTCTCTTAGGCCTAACTTATTAAATATTCTCAGCCATTTGGCTAGTTTGTAAATGGGTGAGTTTATCGTTGAAACTATTGGCCACATTTTGCCCCCTGGTTTGTAAATTTTGGGTAACACAAGGTTCACGTACTTTGGGGTTCTCTATTTTTTAAAGTGAAACATAATTTGTCATCTATGATTGTTTTACCATAGCCGATAGCATCTTTAGTGTCCCTAATAATTTAATTAATGGGAACATTTTGGACATTGGATAGTTATGGAATTATCAGTCCACTCAGTGTAATCATATTTGTCTATGCTGACTAAGGTGTTTCCTTTAACTGACTTTAGATAGTGACAATATTTCCCTTTGGAATCTTGTAAAACGTGCTCGTTGGCGTGTTCTCGGAAGTGTGAAGTTTCTAGTTTGGACAAGTTCTTTCCTATGAACATTAGTTAGGTAAAGTTAAAAGTAAACTATTCAAAAGAGTAGCTAGGTAGGAATGCCTAAAGTCCAGAAAATATGACTGGAGATTTCAGGAAGAATTGAGAATAATTCATATCCCCAGGCCATTAGGTGAGTCATGACCACTCCCAGATGAGCATTATCAAAATTGTACACACCATGATGTCACCACACCAACAATGGTATTCCCTACACTCAGATGTTGAACCTTGAACAAATGCAAAAGTTGTGTCCAAGAGATTTAAACTTTCCCTGTCCATGGTCACCTGGATATGACCAAAATTCATGCATCAAGGAGAGTCTTCATTCCCATTGATTTCCCTGACAATTTGGATTAATCTTTAATTTAAATTCACTTGTCAATTGCTTTCTTCTTAAATTACCAACTCTGTCCCTTCCTAGTCTCCTCCGGAAGTTTCCTCTCCTCACCCCCATAGCAAACACTTCCTCATCTGTCTTCCTTTCCATCCACTGCAGATTTTCTAGCCTAGATCTCTCATAATGTCTTCTCTGTTTTGCTGTTGAGTATTTCAGGGCCCAGGTTATCCTTCTATGTCATGACCTCATTCTCTATATCTAAGAGCAAAGGCATATTACCGCTCTGTCATACAGCTCTTCCATACATTCTCTCCACCTGTCTTGGATATCTTCCTGTTTGATTAATATCGCTTGGGTGCTAACGTGGTCTCACCCAGTCTTTAGCGTGCGGAGATAGAATCATGTTCCTTGAATTTGTCACTTTGTTTTGTCCGATAGATGTCTTCTTTGGCACCTCGCCTCGGGCATCAACGCAAACTCGTCTTTTAATTTTACTGCGTGAACAAATTTAGGATTTTCAGTTCGTCAAACAAAAGGATTTTAGTTTAGCTTGATTTACAGATTTACGCTTCCTCTTAAGAATATGACCAAGAGCCTGGTCATAATATTAATTTATTATGCTGGATTTTAAAGGTATCTCTCCCCACAGCTGTCGCATACTTCTAAACTCACGGATCTCTTCAAGCCAGTGACTTATTTCATAATATTACAGTACCAGTATGAAGAATGGTAAGTTTAAGTAGGTATTTTAAATATAGCTCAATGCATAACTAAATCATAACAATGTATGATATATCCCATCTGTTATTTTTCCTCCTTATAATATCCCATGCAGATCCTAAATTCCATGAATCAGTAAACCTGTATTTCACAAATAATTCATAATGTGATTTACCATTGCATAATGAAAATTGTTTTTTTTTTATTTATATTTTTTAAAAATTACATAATGAAAAGTGATTATCACCGTAGAGGCTCCCGAGAAAATAATGCATAATATTATTTAAGGTTCCTAGAATTTGTAACGTTGGCTGTCATTAGAAAAACTGTCGCTAATGAAATTCCAGTGCAACGCATTCCATTATTTTGGTAGTAAAAAGATACGAAACAATGTTGATTTTATTGAGCTTCTTAAAATTATCGACAACTAAGTTATCCCCCAGGAAAATTCAGTTCTGAACCTCAGGTTGACTTCAACGACTACTCTCTTTTTGAGTATGCATGTTGTCAAAATATCAACCAGAGCCAATAAGATGATTTTTTTGGTTGAAATGCCATTAAAAAAACCTTCTCATGCGATCACCTCATTCCTAGTCTAATGCTCTTCAGATTACTTTTCATCATTGTTAACTAGTTTACCCCTTGACTTTATCGAGAAATTGTCAAAAATTACTTTAAAAATAGAAGACTTCATGTGTTTACTCTTGGATCGTAAATTTGATCAAGTTTCGTACTGTTCATGGCAAGTACGTTTCGGTTCTTTCCGACGCAACGTAGGAAATTCTTTCTCAGTGGTTTCATTTTTTCTTATGGGTGATTAATTGTCAAAACGATCAAAAAAAGATCGATACTGCCCTTGAACTCTTTGATTTCGACGTATTTCATTTCACCGCATTGTTGGCCATGTCTATGGCAATGTTGTTTTGCAGAATATGCATCTGTTGCCTTAGTTATGGGAGTAGGAAAAAATGAGCTTCTCGTAAATTTATGTTTTGAGTTTTCCTCGCTATCTTCAGATGCATGATACTTACGTCACCACACAAATGCTCTTTTGAAAATTAAAGCAACGGCACATAATACTGTTATGTCATTTTTTATTATAGTCACCCTTCAACCTCGTTCTTTCATTATATTTATTAGATTGACCATCCTTGTAATTTTTCATTTAAGAGGGAAATATTTCCATATGTCGGCATGTTTGCTTTTTGCATCCAAGGTTTGCAGCAGCATCCTCGGCTGGGTGGGGATGGTGGTTTTACATTGGTCTGCAATCAAACACTGCAATCATTTAAATTCTGGGGGCTTATTTCGAGCTAAAAGAAAAAAATTAGTAAGTACTAACTCACAACAATGCTGTTGTGGCGATGACTCCATATCTACGAATTCCAAAATTTCCTCTTGCGATCTGGATGTCGAACCGCTCGAAACCTTGTCATTGTTAAGCTTATTTTTAACACTCAATTTATCTACAAACAAATAAATATCGTACCAAGTCAATTTGCTTCCATCTTTTTCAGGTCCCTCTTTAACGGAAAGGAGGGAGTTGAAAAATGCCGATTGGCAGACCAAGAAGAAGATTGCAGAGGCCCTGCCAAGGAATCCGCCAGTCCCAGGGTCCCCCTAAGAAGTCGAGTGCATGGTTTGCCATTTGGAGGAGACGGTAATCACTGCCTTGGAGGAAACAATCCCAGCAAAAGAATAAGGCACCATTCATTCTCAGAGTGACTCTTCCAGTGGGGGTCCATGTCATTGTGATGCAATGTAACAACATAGGTCGCAGATGGAAGTGATACCGCACGGTGGATCTCCAGCAGAGCAGAATCAGCTCAAAGAGGAGGTTAAGAGTGCCCTCCTGGACCTCTGTTGCAACAACTGGAAGAGACATCTCGCAGACATCCTGGAGGAAGGAGACGAGCCACACTGGAAGGCCTAAGACTAAGGCGGCCAGCAGCGAGACCCACTCATCATCCATGGGGACAAGGTTGCTGAATTGCCGGAGGAGGAGGCGGAGATATTGGTGGTGCAGTTGGCAGGAGTGTTCAGGCCAAACGCAGCCTCTCCCGAGTCAGCCACCACTGAAGAAGAGATAGTGGAATAGATGGCAATGCTGGACAATGTCACACCGCGAGCATCCCATTATTCAGCGAAAAAGGACATCATAAGGGGTAACGTACGTCACCTAGAGCCAAGGAAAGTGCCAGGCACAGAAGGCATTCCAAACGTCAACGTGCGGCAACTTCCTAAGGCTGAGGTGACACCCCTGGATAGCATCTGCAATGGCTGCGCCAGGATATCCTACTTCCCATCCACCTGGAAGAGGGCAAAGAACACCTGCATCCCGAAGGGAAGAGGAGTGGAAATGGCTCCAGGAGACTTCCAACCCATATTGCTCCTCAATGGCTTTGGGAAGATCTTTGACAGACTACTGTGGTGGCCAATAGTTGACTTTGTTCCGAAGGCTGGCTTCCTCCCAGACGAGCAACTCGGGTTCCATGAAAGGCACTCCATAGTCCAACAATTGGTAAAGACAACAGCCTTCAACACCGATGCCTTCAACATGACAGAAGCTGTTGCCGGTGTAATCTTCAACATCTCCAAAGCATTTCATCGCGTCTGGCATCATGCTCCCCTGTCGAAGATAGTACGACTCCAGTTCCCGGCGTGGGTCACCCGGCTCATCCGATCCTCTCTACAGGGCAGGATCTTCACCGTGTACTGGCTCTGGCACTTGGCCTGCAGAACACCGTACACTGGCACACGGAAGAGGAATTCCGTGGTGTCAGCAACAGCTTTGCCATTTATGGTAGTCAACCAGAAGATTTGTTTTGACAGGTGAGGGTACAGATCACACCAATACAAGCAATTTGGCTCCATGCCCTGGATCACCTTGTGATTACCTATGAAATTCTGTCATGCTGAAAATTGCAAAGGCCTGGTCTGACCAGGCCTTTGGAATTAAAGGCTATCAGTCAACACAACTGCGACACAAACTATTCTTACAAAAATGAAATCCCATCATATGCATCGAAAAAAAATCTCTGGGATTACTCTCATCATTTCATTATTAATGAAATTGAGATGAAAGGTAAGATCTATAAAATAAAACCGCAGACTAATTCAAGCCATAAAGTGTCGAAGAAAATAAGAATCCAGTTTCTCAGAGTTTTGTCTGCATTTGTCCAATTTTGTGCAATTATAATGGTTTTTCCAGTTTTGTCCAGTGCCCCGGACAAAACAAAAAAAGTGGAATTAGTGACAACCCTGCATTCAATAGTGGGCGAATTATAATACTATTCGATATGGTACAAAAGGGATGACGGGATAAAGTACCTAATCAGGAGAAAAGCTGTCGTTGATGAAACAAACGAAAATCAAAATGAAGGGTACATCTACTTCCATAAACGTTGCACAAAGCCACACTACACTCACAATTCATCAAAAAACCAACCTTTCAAAAGATTTCTGTCTTGAAGCCATGTCAATGACGTGAGATCATTGTCTTCATAGCTGGTCTCCACCACGGTATGAACATCTGGCAATGAATCACTAGCACCATCTCCTTCCTGAAAAATAATTTATGATTGCGTAAAAATCAATACAGCATGACCACAGCAAATTAGCAAACAAATTTTAAACTATTGAATCCTTAATGAATAATATGATTGCTGAATAAGTTAGAATTACTTTCCTCTACTACAAGCTAGTGTGCTCCAGCTACCTCTGGACTTGAGTCTCAGAAGTTAAAACAAAAAAACGAGGTAAAATTTTCCGAACAACATAGCCTCTGATTGTGATCATGAATTTTAACACTATTAGGCAAACATCGCAATAAGGATATACAAAAGGGATATATTGTACGTTTGATTCACACAGGGTGTCCGGTGAATCTCAATTTCTTTTTTCCCTGAGTTTTCCAGGTTTTCCAGGCAAATGTTTTGCATTTTCCAGGGTCTTGCTGCACTTTGTTTCTAACATATTTTTAATGAATTTCTAATAAAATCGGCATAATTTTCCAAACATGAAAAAACGAAAAATTTCGGTCCCTACTTTGAGTTAAAAACGTAAGAGTATACAAGGAATGTGGAGTATTACGGGTTTTATTTCAACCAACAAATAAACAAAAACGGTAAATTGACAGCAAAATTCTGAGTCAGGTGCAACTTGAACACAATAAAGTAGATTCAGACTAGTTTGATAAAGAACATGTAAATAAAGGAAACTGGTGTGACATTTTTCAATGAGTGCATTTCTGATTCAATTTCAGCAACAAATTTCTCGGCTTTTCAAGAAGTAACGTTATTTTGGTTTGCAGCTCTTGAAACTTTTGCAGTATGTACCTCTTTCTTATTCTTTTTCTCTTGAGGCCTTGGTACCTTTCCTCTTCTCCCAAAAGGCTTCACTGTACTTTACATGAACATTTCGGAAACTGTGAATTAATTGCTTTGTGATAGGTACGGATCTAACGCCCAAAAGCATTTAATTATGTAAAACAAAATTGTATTTTTTGGACAATACACGAATTTAAATTAGGTTGGATTGCCCCTGTACCGTGGCCCTGTCGACTACGAACCCGAGGGCCGTGGTTTCCATACAAAGTGACCGCAAAATGTATTTCCGCTCCTTCAAAAACATTTCTGCAAACATTAATACGAGGAGGGTAGAGATAATTTGGAAAGGATTATCAATTACATACATAACAATACCCAATTATCCATTTAGGTTGCCGGACGAATGGTTTTCGTACAATGCGGGAAATGCCACTGCGCATGCTCAGACGTTTAGATTTCTCGTAAATTTGGCCACACCAAGAATTCCATTCGTACGGCTCTTCGAACAGAATCTTGATTTCCGCATGAAATTCTGTTTCCGGTGACAGATTTCGGCATCAATTCCGATTCCATTCGTAGCGGCCATTTTACATGGAAATTATTCCGTGTGGAATTTGCCTTGTTATGCAATCGGCCCCCTAGACTGCGCATAGGGAGAGTGGTGTGGGATGACGAAGCAAAAGCTGCGAGCGGGCGCACAGCTATGAAAAGTGTATTAAATGAACAGGGAGCGTAAGGCTACGCTGAGCCGAGTATAATGCTAGCAAAAGTGGAGGTTAAACCTCTCTCTCTGCCTTAATGGAAATCGGCTGCCATGCATTTTCCAGGGTTTTTCGGAAAAATACAAAAATTCCCTGAGTATTCCCTGAGTTTTCCAGAACAAAATATTTCCCTGAGTTTTCCCAGTTTTCAAGGTTTTCCAGGTCGCCGGACACCCTGTTCACAACTAAAAAACTAAGATTCACAACAAATAACATTTCACAACTGAATGTTCCACGAATTGATGGGGCTTTTTCCATGCACGTCAGCTACGGACATTAGTTTTAGTTGGTGAAATAAAGGGCGAGAAAGACTGGTCAATAAAGGTAATGGTAGAAAAATAACAAGAATTTTCTATCCCAGTTTCTCCCCGACTGCTACGAGAATTCCATGTCTTTTTCCTGACATTTCAAGAAATTCAAAATTCCCTGACAATTCCAGGTTTTCCCTGATGATCGCCACCCTGATAAGGCGATCGAGAAAAAAGACTGCACTGAGCGACATCACCGCACGGAAGCGCTGCTCGACCTGGGAGCTGATTGACTTGAAAGTGCTGCCAAGAGGTACTTGCAAAGTACCACGTCCACAGTTTGGACCATCCCCCCCAAGAGATTTTCAACATTCATGGAGACCACGAGTGGCATGTTGAGTCTGGCATCCCCTGTAAGCATCGGAGGATCAAGTTTGGACGACCAAGTGCCTGGCCATGTTGCTGTCCTGTGCCGAGAATCCTGTGTCAACGGTCACGTAAGGTTGCCGACCCAACAAACGCCCCCCCCCCCCCCCGTTTTAGCCTCCAAGCCATTAAGTCAGTGACAGGCCCCATATGTGGACAGTGTCCTTCCTAGTGGCGAGTGATTGACACCAAAACACCTAATTGTAACAGAAAAGGAGAGAAAGGGAAGGAGAAATATTTACCTCCCTCACCCATAATTCATTTGGAAGTGGATTATTTAATTATTCCGCCTGTGTGGGAGAATTAAGCCTTTTTAGTGGCTCCAATTGAAGGATATTACTGTTTAAATGTTTAAATCATTACTAATCATCTCATCTAATTCATTCATTTAATTGGTGAGTAGAAGGGTATTCTTGTTTGAAATATTATGTAAATCAATTTTGGAATATATGGTTGTTTTGTTGAATGGTAAAGGAATATTTTGTTCAATCTTCCCAACTTGGCGAGCCGAATTACCCATAAACCTTTTTCCTACGACCTATCTTCACCCAGCCCCAGCAGTAAAGCTAAGGAAACTAGAATGAAACGCGGTCAGGAACCTACCCGCAGAGGCCTGATGTGGAGAGGTCTCAAATTTTATTTTAACAGGTGACGGAGTTTTTGCCCCACATGTCTCATAGGTGGCAGGGTACGCGTGGGTTAAGTGTAGTTGTGTCCCGTTCACAAGTCCAGGAGGGCCAGTATAATACGATTAACACCTACGTACTTTTGTACTGTATAAAGTTTTAAAGGAGATGCCACCCTGTTTCACATCACCTAGAGGTTGCGATTCTTTCTTATCTTGATCTAACATTCATAACAATTTTACTTTATTGTCATATGCACCTAAGCAGTGAAAGATGTATACATATTTATTTAAGCACTGTAACAAGATTCTGCGATCGACGTAGCACCGGGATGACTAAAAACCAAGATTCATAATGATGCAAAATCGGGAGTTGTCATAGCTGATGAATTATATGCGACTTACTCTGTGGTTAGGAATACTAAGGACTACATACATTGCATAAATTAGCCTTAGTGCAATTAATGCAACTGACATTTACTTAGAAGATATCTCAGGAAAAATATATTTTATCAAAGCCCACGTTCCAGATTTATCTAAAAAATAAAACAATAAAAAGATTCAATACACCACTTCACTTTATTGATAAAAACACCTGCAAATATATTGAGCGATAAATGCATACACGGAATATCATGAATCAATGCCTGGTAGGTCGTACTTAAAATATGATTCCAAAGTAAGGAATAAAGTGAAAAGATACCAGGAAGAGATGATTGAAAAAGAAAGGAATTGAAGGAACATTCTCATACACAAGGTCAAAGTGAACAAGAGAGATCGGCAGATACTGTGTTCTCTCTAATTACAGCTTTTGTATATGCAGGCAAGAATTTGATCTCAGGATGACGGTATTTATTAGGGTTAGTGCTTTCACATTGATTCTCAATACCTCGACAAGAAATCATAATCGTAGGGATGTGTATTTAGGAGGCTAGATTTGGCCTCCTTTGATGGAGGCCAAATGGAAGGATGGATGGGTAAGATCAGATCGTGTGATCAGATGGATTTGACTGGCGGGAGTAGCTCCTTACCTGGATTCGCACAATCCCATTGGCTGAGGGGAAAATTTGCTGGCAGTGAAATTCCCTCGTCCCCAGAGGAACGGCAACAGGTGGGTCCCCACCACTCCTCTCCGAGGCACTGTGGACCATCGCCAATGGCGCTGCACCTCTCCCCCCTTCCCTGCTAGAGTCACCGCCACTCCCCTCCTCCAGACTGGGTCGCTCTGGAGCCATTCATTCACCTCATAAGAGTGCCTGCCCCAAGAAACAGAGATAGAGATAAATGGTGTGACTTCCTTAAGAGGAGAGACAGAGAGCCTTGTCATGCAATCCATCATTGAACATGATCCTGATGTTATGTGTATTTCTGAACATTGGTTGCCAACATTGATGACTATCAGTATTGATGGTTATAATCTTGTTTCATCATTTTGTAGATGGCAATTTAAAAATGGTGGTGTGTTGACATTTACTAAAACTGTCTTATGAGAGCTAAATCTCAAATTTAGATATCCTTGCAAGGAAGTAGATGTGGAATATTGTGGGACTTGACTGTCTTTTGGAGTCTTGGTTATATCTATTTTGAGTGTTTACCGTTCTCCAAGGGGTGATTTCTCTTCATTTATGGATATTCTACTTAAAACTGTAACAGATATTATGAGGAATTCTGGAAACATAATTATACGTGGAGACATCAATGTTGACTTGGGCTTGAAAGAATCAGTTGCTCGACTCTTTACTCCCTTTCAATGTCGTACCAACATTAAGCACACCTACCAGAGTAACCAGATCTTCATCCACAATTGAGGACAACATTTTTTCCAATTTGCCTTTTACAGAGGGATGTAATTAGGATACTAATTTGTCAGACCACAATGCCCAGCTAACAACTTTTCTGTTCCAATGCAGCCACAAGTCCTTGTTGCCTAAAGCCCAATACAAGCGGTCCTTCCAACCCCTCAGCACATTCGTATTTCTGTAGTTTACCTCAGCTTCAATCATGAGATAGTGCTTTCAAAGAGGATGACTTTATTACTAAATTTAATGATTTTTATGATACTTTTTTATATGCTGATTTCCCATTAAAGCTTGTGTTAACTTATTGCAATATAAAAGCTAAATGGGTTACCCCTGAAGTAAAATAGTCATCAGAAATACTAAAACAGGCCTTCAATAAATTAAAAGTAAATAATTCACAATCACTGAAGACACATTATAACTCCATAAAGCGGCCACATGCTACCCTGGTGGCAGAAACAAAGAAGCTTCAATATGGGCATCCTATAGCCTCATTCAGTATTTTTTAAATGGTCTACTATGCTAAAATCCATCCTCATATTTCTTATGGCATTTTGTTTTGGGGGAACTCATCTGCTGCTAAAAGAGCATTTTCAGCTCAAAATCAAGCAATCAAAGCTATGTATCAAGTCCCTATTCACACTCCAGGTAAAACTTTCTTTGCTAAATCTAGAATTCTTCTCACCCTTCCATCTCTGTATATCTTTACATGTGCCTGCTTCGTTATAGCAAACCTTTCTCAATTTCCTACCAATTCTACCTACCATGATCACCTCACTCGTTCAAGAAATAACATTCACTCCAATCAGTACTCCAGCTCTCTCTGTCTTAAAGGTCCTATCCACTCTGCCTCTATCCTATACAATATGATTCCTGATGAAATAAAAAATAGCACCTCACTTTCTCTGTTTAAAAAGAAATTCAAAACTTCTTTTATCTGAAAAATGCTACTACAGTGTTGTGGAATATTTGGAGGATGCACTTTGAATGTAATTGGTATGATGTTTCTTTTTTCATGCATGTATGAGATAGTATTTTCTATTCTTTGACTTTAGCCATGCAGATGTATGTACTGCCAATGGTGAAATAAATTATTATTATCAACTCTTCAAATAACCACAGCAAAACATCCTGGAGTCTAATCAAAAGTTCCACCGCTTTAAAGTCCAGTGTGTCTTCCATCGACTCTATTATTCATAGCAAGACTGTCATTTCTTCCCAAAATGAAATTGCTCATTTGCACAATGATAACTTACTGACCTCCATAACCAATCAGTTAAATTCATCGTGCCCCCCAAGTAATCATAGTAACCTTAAACAGCCTACGACTTCCTGTACCAAAACCATTTTCCTGTATCCTACAAATGAGAAAGAGGTAGACAGGATACTTGCCAAGATTAATAGAAAACACTCTACAGGATATGATGGCATACCCTGCACAATCTTAACGGGAAATATTAAAAGAGGCATTATAAATCCACTATCTCACTTTCACTGATAAATTAGTCTTTATCATTAGGTATCTTCCCTGACAAATTAAAGATAGCCAAGGTTTAACCAGGGCACAAGGGTGGTGACCCCCAAGAAGTGAATAATTATAGACCTATCTCAATTCCTTCTGCTTTTTCTAAGCTTTTCGAGCAAATAATGTACGACAGAATATAACCTTTTTTGACCAAATTTAATATTATCTCTGAATCTCAATTTGGCTTTATCATAAATAGATCAACAGACTTTACATTAACCAAATTTATACGTGACATTATACTGAATCTTGACCAGCAAAATAGTATTGTAGGAGTTTTCTATGATTTAAGAAAAACTTTTCATTCAGTTGATCGCGGGATCTTACTAAGAAAACCAAATAGCTATAGTATCTCGGGCATTGCCAATGATTGGGTTGTTTCATACTTAACTGGAAGATCACAGACAGTGAGCATGTTCTCACCAGAATTAAGATCAAATATCCCCTCCGTCCCACTTACAGTCACAAAGGGTGTTCTCCAGGGATCAATCCTTGGCCCCTTACTTTTCATTGTATACAGGCAGTCCCCGAGTTACGTAATAGATGCATGCTGACACTAGCGGCGTAAGTCGAAATTTACGAAGTCGAAAATTATTCCGTAACTGAGTCCGTGCTCTCAGGATTACGGTCAATTCGGAGAAATACGGGGAAGGTCAGCTCTTACTAACATTACAGCACATGCGCTCATTGAATGTGGGCAACCATCCTTCCAATTCCGTAACTTTCGCAATTCTCGTTTTTTTTGGTAAGGTTGCCACTAACGTAAGTACGGATTTACGTAAGTCGAGGCTTACGTAACTCGGGGACTGCCTGTACATTTTCATACCGGTACATTGTGTATGTATGCTGATGAAACAAAACATCTAATACCTTCAACAGATATAAACCATGATGAAAGCCAGTTGAATACTGCATGGCTCAGTGGTGTGAGGATAATTTAGTCCTCATTAATAATGAGAAATCAACTTTTATCCGGTTCCACATCTCCAAAAAGAAAATAGTATCCACTCCTCAGATTAAATGACTCCATCTTGAGTATTTTTAAAAGACTAAAATTCTCACTTCCAGCCCTTATTATCCAAAAAGCAATGGTCTTGCTGAAAGAGCAGTTGGGATATTTAAGAAAATATTTAAAGAAATGTAAAGAGGGTGTAGACAAAGAAATAGTCCTGTTAGAATATCGCAATACTCCAGTTTTAGGAACACAGTAGTCCTGCACAATTGCTGTTCAGTAGAATGACTCGAACTAAGCTCCCTATACATTAGGAATTATTAAAACATAAGCTTATAACAGACTTCACCCAAACTCAGATGATCAGAAGTCAGTACAATAAAAAATATTATGATTTAAATGCGAAATTAAGAAATTGCCACTTCAAGGAAGGAGAAAACATTGTATATTTGGAAGACAATGTGTGGAAACCCACAACAGTAGAAAAATTGTGTAAGTTTCCTTGTTTATTTATCATTAGAGATGAACAAAATTGACTGAAAAAACGAAACCCAGTACATTTAAAGTCTTCCTTTGAGAAGACTGGGACTGTTGAAAGTACCGGTAATTCTTTAGAGCCATGTCAAAGGAACATTAGGCCATCCAGAGCTACTCAAGAGGCCACAGTATTTGAGGGACTATGTTGGCTGAGCAGAGATAGATCTGTGTATGCCGTAACATACATTGTAAATATCCAAAGCTGTCAAAAAAAAGTTTAAAAGTTTCATTGCATTTTAGTGAATGTATGTATTGAGAATGTGAACTATTTTTATTCATAACATTGTTAAAAAAAAAGGAAGATGTAGTATTTTTAATTGTTTGTTTTTGAGTGGGGTCGTCAAGGATGCCACAGCAGAGAAGGTTTGAAAATGTATACATACCTATGTAATGGATTTATTTTCTTTCAGCACTACTTGAAGAGTTTCTTAATTATGAATTTTGATAATCACAAAGTATCCCAAAAATACAAGAGCACAGTGATTATTGAGAAAATGTCTAACCCACACTATGGCTATATAATTATTTACGTTATGATAGACAAATATTTTAATACACTGTCACATAAAATTAAAATCAATTTGTCAACAATACTTTATTGAACAATAGCCAAAAATATCATATTACAGTACCACCTATATGATTCATGGTGTGCAAAAGAATGTTACATAATCTGTGTAGGTATATATAGAAAAAGCATTTTAATCAAAACAAATTATATAAGATCAAATTTACACTATTTTCCCCAACTTTGAAAATCATATGCTTGGGCTCAATCAGAAAAAGGTAAAGGTGAGCTTTGGTCTCGCATGGATAACATTGTTTTTAAAGTAGGAAACTGGCATAATTGATTATGATACCTAGGGGTAGAGGAAGAATGGACATTTGTAAAAATGTAAGGATCATATCCACGTGACTAGTGGTTTTAGAGATATTATTGTTTGAAACTGAGGAGTTTTGCAAATTTTTCGTGAGATTTTGACGCCATATTTGAAGGTTTTACGAACAACCGGTAGAGGGATAGTGACTAATTTCCCTTCTAAAATATGCCCTTACCCAACAGCTGTCATGGCAAAGCCATCATTACTGGGTTAGAGGGAAACGTCTGTAACAAGCTTCCTAGCCCTTAAGGCATAGAGCCACCTTAAGTAACCACCTTGAGTGCCTTCCATTTATGTAAAAAAACAGCTTTTAGAGGTTGCAAGTTAGACGATGATAGTCATCTTATATCCAACCCCTGTAAATGCCATTTCTCGGGCGAAATCGGAAGGAATCTCTTGATTACAACATCACTGATAATTTAAAAAATGTTCAGGAACGTGGCCGTAGCTTGCTCTCCCTTTCACTACATTTCGTTCAGGTTTACTCTTCTGCGCTCATGCACTATGCTGCAGCCCTAATCCTTCCAAGGTCACCCGATAAAAAAGGGACAATAGATAAGGGGCAACGGCAAGAGTGCAGTGTACGTCCGGAAAGCCCCAGGAAAATGATTGGGCATGCGGTCGCTTTACGACCCTGCTTGATACCTGTCATAATAGGGCCATAATTTCTTCACTCAAGATTGACCCTTATGAATGGGAAAGGTCTTCTGTGGAAAATAATGCTTTCATTCTCCTTCGTTTTCGACCTCATCTGCACTTTTTTTTAAATTAATCTTTGAATGCGAAGAATGTACAGGAGAGGGTGTCCCATGAGGCCAAAAGAATAAAAAAGTAGGAAAAGTTAAGAAGCCTCACCTTTTAAAAATGTTATTTCTGTCACAATATGATACTACAAAAAAATTCAAGTCATTTCACAAAGGTTTAGTGGTCCCCCAAGCTAACAGAAAATAGGGAATTTATGGAAAATTTGAATTTCTAATTAATATGCAGGATTGCAAAATTCTAACACACTTCTCTTACAAATTTTTTTATCCTAAAATTTGTTTAAGAACACTTCATCATGTTTAACAATGATTTCATGTTATATTTTTGATTACATTTTTTAATAAAAATTTATAACTATACAAATCTATCCGAGTACAATATTTCATTTTTCAGATCATTACTCTTCTAATGCTCTTCAATCTTTATTAATCTGCTGGACTTCATTAAAATAATATAATGTACATACTACAATGTTTCTAATTTCTAATATTAACAATAGATGGCAGCTACAAAACAGAATGTGTTTTATCTTTCTGCAATGGTTGATGCTAAGATGAAAAATTTTCTGTGAGTGCGGGTGTTTTAGTAGTATGTATGTATATCTTTCTGCAGCCTTCATTTTCGTTCTGCGACAATGTCGCACTGTCGCTTGATGTTCTGCTTTGATGGATGGAAGCACCAGCAGGTGTTAAAGGAATGTTTAATTGGTTATTTATCAGTCTCTTGCAAACAAAGGAGTTACACCTAAGAGTTTCATGCTTTCAATCTATTTTTTTTTAGACCGTCTTCAACTCTTCAGATACACTTCAATCATATTTATAAGAATAAATTTATGGTTTTATTAAAGTGAGAGGTTAATTGCATTGCACAAATAAAAATATCAGTACTATGTCTGCATAGCTGCCTATATTATTGCATAGTACAATCAAATTTAATCTATTTTCAGAATGTCAACCACAACCAGTAAGTGGACGGGGAGAGGTGATCATATATGACTTATTGGTCACCCAATGGAAACAACAAAAGGTGCCCACCTCCCGTCTGGGCAAGATGTTATGAGAAACTTTTATTTACTTTCACCACATTCAGAAACACAAAATTCGTCAGTGTGCGGTTCTTATGTACAATCAAATTGTGCCATCCTGGAATAAATCAAAAATAACAATAAAATATAAACAACACATTTTGAAACAAATCAAACATTTATATGGGAAGCAGGTGAGTTTAATGAAGCATTGCAAGAGGAGTAATGCAAAGGACATCAAAAATCAGAGAATATATTGTGATAATCTAAATAAACTATTTGACATCAGCCATGCTAACCCACAAGAACTTTTGAAAAATGAAGGAGATAGTCAGTTTCTTCAGTAACAGAGAAACTACAGAACAGGCTGTATTGGATCCCTAGACATAAAGATAGCTAAACGTGAGAAGAGGAAAGAGAAAAAAAAATGAAAGATTTGCTAAGCGATTGCAAGCTACTTTAACAACTGCTTCCACACCAACAACATCTTATGCCATAGCTGAGAGAGAGAATGGAAAAGGTTTTGGATATCGATGAAACATAAATCTTCTGAAGAAAGCCCTCATGAAGAATTTGTAGTATAAATACATTCAGATGAACACAAAACCCAAAGAAAAACATTGTATGGCTCATAAACTTGATGATATCAGCAAGTGAAAATTTTTTAATGAAAATCCGAGACAGTGGGTGAACTGACGTGGAATGACCCTAGTCTCTTTTTGTTTCCACTCCATATTCACTATAAATAGATGATGAATCTTTATAATAAGTTAAATTCAATAATAAATCACAATTAGCAATAAAAAAGGAACATTGCAATCTTGGAAGATATATTGAGAGCAGTTTCCCGTAACCTGCATGGCTTGAAGTGTTGCTGTCAAAATGTATTCACAGCTGTGATCTAATGCATTCAAACACTCATCAAAACAATATTTCATGAATTTATAAGGACAAAAACTTTGTTTTATCACAATAGTTTCATTAGGGTATCTTATGCTAATGAAGAGCATCACAAAAACTGTGCGCCAGAAGCCATTTTGTGAAAATAAAACTGATGTGGCATTCATTTTTAACGAAGGAATAAAAAAAGCCATAATTTTTATTCTTGGGGAGGAAGCACATACCTTTATAATGATTGTGACGAAAAATTGTTACTATTAAAAAATACCCTTCAAATGATAATGGCTCTAGTAGTTAACCATGTTTTTTGCCAAAAAATGATGCTAAGACTTAGCATAAGAATTTTCAAAAGACTGCAGAAGACAATTTAAGGGGTCATGCTATTTTTTCCTGAAATCCTCATAGCCTTGTGGTCACAGCTGGAAAATATCTGGAGAAATGATCCACAAATGAGTGTGATAAAATTTTTTTGAGTAAAATAGTACACCTTGATAGGCGAGCCTCCTGAATGGAAGAAATTAAGAACTTGCTTGAAGGTTAAGAGGCTGTAACTGAAAAACTACTGGAGCTAAATAAATAAAATTTGGTGCTGTCTCTTAAATTAGTGAAGGGATGATATGTACCATGCTTCATCAAATACAAGTCGGTGGGTGTCATGGTGTGGTTGAACTGACGTAGAATGACCCATCTATTCACCTAGGATATCATTCTGGGATATCACTTCAGTATACCAGTTAAAGATTGGCCCGAAACGCCATCCTATAAAAAAGCTGCAATATCTGCTAAAAACTTGCCTTGTGTAAATGATGCTGCTGAACAAGCTGTTGAATTGATACAGGAATTTAATGGTGAAAGAAAGAACGAAGAGCAAAAACAGTTTTTGTTAAAAAGTCGTAGAGATACATAGAAAGAACTTTAAAAGTGCAATCGCCAACATTTAAAAAAAATGTAGTTGATAAAAAATGTGTGAATGAGCAAAACAATATGTGATTGCTTGAAAACATTCTTCCTCATTGGTTTTATTTACAAATTGTAAGATATAATTTTTTACCTAAGTTCACTTTTTGTGCATAATTATACAGAAAGTAGAAATGTCTACAAAAGCATATTTTTCTTGATTTCAGTAATATTTTATGTCTCTTCCTACTCAGAGCAAAAACATAATTAATACAAAATTTGTTTGAAATAATATATAAGTAGCTTTCATAAATGAAAAAATGTAATTTGCACATTAATAGTTTTTAATGTAGCCAATCAAAAAATGCCACATTTCACATTATTTTGGCCATTTTTATGCAAATTCAATGACCTTTGGGAACTCTAAATATCTTGCTAAAATTCTGAAACAATTTAAGGTGTTTTATATTCTCTGAAAGAACATTTTTGGAGGGTGAGAGTTCAAAATTTAAAAGTTGATTTTTTTGGGACACCCTAATATGCATAAGGAAAAGGCAGACGTGCACAGAAGGCAGAATATTTTCCCTCACGCAGACGTGCATTTAGCAAAACTTTGAGCAGGAAGACTCCAACTTTGTTATTATTTCCCATAATTTCCATCTTCCTCGGTACCCCCCTTCCCTCTCTAAATCTCACCGACTTGTCTAATCCTCTTCGGAAAGATACCACATAGAAGCTAATGTCAAAATCTATGTGGATATTCCCACAGTACCCCTGAATTTCTTTACCATTATCAAAGGGTGACAAGTTATAAAAACCTCCAATGGCCGTAATGAATTGGCACCACTCATCAAAATTACACCACAATTGCTGCGTTGGTTTGCGGGAAAAAGGGGCAATTCCATGCCAGTGACCAACCACAACCTCTCGACCAGAAAACCCCTGTGGTGGTTTACGGGAATGTTACTTCCTCGTCAGTGACAACCACAGACACACATGCTCAACCCCAATAGGGATCCTTCGCTAGGGCTAATGGGACCCCGCTAAGGATGCCTGGGTTGTGAACACAAACACACTCACAAGCACTCAAGAAATCACTCACTCAAACAGACCCAACTTCTGGGAGAATCTACCTCAAATGAGCGTAGTCAAAAAACGACACAAAAACAAGAAAAGACGAGGGTGTGCATTGGATATTCGTATTTCAGCCACAAGGTGGCCCTCTTCAGCGAACTGAAGGGAGTAATCAATTGCAATACAAGGTTGTAACACTTGGTACGCACACGCCACACAAAAATTTTGTTTTTGATTTCGGGCATCTAACTGAGCACCATAAGTTCTGTGGAGCACCGTGGAGTTCTGACGTAGGCTTCCGCGGGGCTTGTATGGAAGATATTTCTGGTTTCCCGGGTTCCAGCCACGTTGTACCATTTCTACTGGACGATATTTCACCTTCCTATCCTGCAGGCTTCTTCAGGTCAACCGACGAGACTTTTCGGGTCATGCCAACTTACATGGGTTGATTTTTGCAACTCCACATCTCTCATTGGTCCACTGAGGTTCTTCTTGGAAAAGTGTCTTTCAAGAAGCAGATAGTGGTTACCCATCGTCTTGATTAAAATATTTTGGGTGTTTGGTTATTTCTACTCGTTTTTCGTCAATCTCGTCCTTCGCGTCGGTCCTTTTGAGGGACAATGTCACTTCCACTTTCTTGGCGATCTTAAGGAAGTTTAATGTGACGATGAGGTTCAAACCCGTAAAGAAGAAGACTGCCAACTTCCTATGCAAAGCCAAAGACTGACTCCCCGAAGACTCCATCAAGGGCATCTACTCCGTTCCCTGCTGTGGCTACAAGTACATTGGTTCAGAGCACTCAAACGCACGATAGAGTCACAAGACAAAGGCAATTCCAGCTTTCGGTGATTGCTGAACATGCATGGGAGGGGCCACAGCAAAAAATCCAGTTTTTGGAGGCATCAATTCTCTGTAATGAAAAAAGGTACTGCCCACGATACATCAGAGAAGCGGTATAAATAACGTCCAGTAGAAATGGAATGACACGGTGGAAACCCTGGAAATTGGAAATATCTGAGCACCATACAGATTCTAGCCTGGTCTCTGGAATGATTTCCCCTTGGCTAACAATTGTATTCTTTACAGTAATAAATACTCCATCTCCGGTTCGGTTGGATCTATCTTTTCTAATAATGTTATAATAATAATAATAATATAATAATTTATTTGTCCAAGGATCTTACAAAAGAAAGATATAAGACACGTCACAAAAAATTATGTAAAAGTACAAAAATTACAATTACATATGGTATTTGTTGGTCACATTAGGTGCCAATGATGTCACACACATTGCGGATAGATAATATTTCAAAATAGAGAAAACATATATACGCGGAGCTAATTCTCTTTTGTCCATTAGAAACTCGTCCATGCTATAATAGCCAGATCTAGCTAGAAATACTTTTAACTTCCTGATAAACAACTTTGTAGAGGGTGTAGATTTCATGTAACTAGGCAGATTATTATAGATGACAGAAGCAGAGTGGTGTGGACCTTTCTGGGAGTGATAAAATAAATACTGATGGATATGTATGTTTTCTTTTCCACGAGTGCTATGGTGATGGAATTATGTGTTCATTATGAATAGGTCTGGATTGCATTTTACAAAAGTGGCACAGGTGAGAATGTAGAGGGAGTGTAAGGTCAAAATCTTTTAAGAGATGAAGAGAGGTTTACCAGGAGTTCTGATTGATATTTTGTGTACTGCCTTAAGGGCACATTTTTGCATAGAGAAAATTTTGCTTGCTAAAGGGGAATTTCCCCAGAACATTATGCCATAGCTAACTACGGACTCAATATTGGCATGATAAAGGAGCATTAGAGAGTGCCGAGATAAAACTGGGACCAGGTCCTTATTAAGTAAATCTGGCTTGCCAATTTATTTGTTAACTAATGTATATGATCGGACCAGTTTAATGTGTCATTTATATATAAACCAAGAAATTTTTTAGTTTGCAATCCTACAAGGGAGTGGTTCTTGATTCTGAGGTATGGACTACAGAAGGGTTTGGAGTGACCTAAATGAAAGTGAATAAACATGGATTTTGAGTCGTTAATGATGAGACCATTTCTATTGCACCATTCTGCCATTGCATCTACTGCATTTCTAGAGTGGTGGATGAGGCTAGGAATAGATTCACCTTGTATTAAACATGAGGTATCGTCTGCATATAAAACTGATGTAGAAGAAGGAAGAGCTTTTGGAAGGTCATTAACATATATAATAAAAAGTAAGGGTCCAAGGATGGAGCCCTGAGGAACACAGCTTTCCAGTTTCAGAGGAGTTGAGATGCCGCTTGTCCTATCATTTTTGTTATCTTTTATATATCTAACAAACTTTAGCCTATTGCTCAGGTAAGAAGCAATCCAGTTTAAGGCGTTCCCAGTGACACCTAAAGCCTCAAGCTTTTGCAATAATATGGGATGTTTGATGGTATCAAAAGCTTTGCTTAAATCATAAAAAATGCCCTAAGTATGTTGACCATTATTCAAGGATGAATGAAGTGAGTTTAAAAATTGGAAAATAGCTGTTGATGTGGATTTATGTTTCCTAAAACCATGTTGATTTGGGCTAAGTAGATTGTTGTGATCCAAGTAACTGAGAAGTCGATTAAAGAAAATTTTTTCGAATACCTTAGAAAAGGAGGATAGGACAGATATAGGTCTATAATTTTCTGACTTGGTTAATGTTCCTTTTTTAGGGACTGGAGTCACCTGGGCTACCTTTAAGGAGGTAGGACATGTACCTGTGATAAATGAGAGGTTTAATATGTCTGAAAGGACAGGGGAGATAATGTCAGAGGAAGCTTTCATTATGGTTACAAAAATGTCATCAGGTCCTGAGGAATATGAATTGTCAAAGCTATTTAAGATTCTATGTATCTCATGATCATCAGTGGGGAAGAGAAACAGCGAGTGAGGATGACGGTTGGCATTTATGATGCCAGGAGGTGACTTATTTTGAGCTAGACCCGTTGTAGGAGTGCTGCAGAATTGGCGGTTGAAATAGTTTGCAATATCAGCTGGGTTTGTTACAAGTATATCTCCAAATTCAATTTCAGTAGGAGCTGAACACCGAGGTGAGGCAGTGAGCTGCCTCATTATGTTCCAAGTAGCTTTAGAGATATTCTCAGAATTTGATATATATTTATCAATTTCCTTCTTCCTCTCTGCCATCAGAAGTTTTCTTAACTCTTTCTGAGTGGATTTATACTCATCACAAAGACTGTCATCAATGTGTTGACTTTTATAGCGTAGTTCACGCAGTTCTTGTGCTTTCTCAACAATTTTGGGGGAGAAAATGTTTTTATTTAAGTGAGGAGTGAACTGCTTAACTTTCTTAATTGGGAAAGCAGCAGTGAAGCATATAGTAAAAATGTTCATAAAGAAGTTGAATTTCATTTTGACACCATCTTCTGAATAGACTTCTTCCCAGAATTCAAATGACATAAGAGATAAAAATTCAGCCATTGATTCATTATTGAAAATTCGTTTGGGCAAAAATTTACATCCCTCAACTTTATGTGGAATAATAGAATTGACTTCAAGAAGAAGACCAAGATGGTCAGAGAGTCCTGAGTCTGAAGTCCAGCATGAAATAGAGGAGGAAGGTATGTCAGATATGATGTAGTCTATAAGGGAAGCAGATTGATGGGTGATACGCGTAGGTTCTACATTTAGTATATTTAGGCCAAAGGATGTGATTAGTTGCAGAAGTTCGCTCCGTTCAGGTGTGTCCCTAAGATAGTCAATGTTAAAATCACCTGCTAGAATAACCCTGTCAAATTTATTACTCATGACAAAGGTTAGAGCATCACTAAGGTGTTGAAGAAATATACTTGTGTCACTGCTTGGTGAACAATAGACACATAGTATAGCAAATGTACAGGAATTTTATTTGAAAATGGCTACAGAACATTCAAATTGTTTATCAGTGCTATTTTTGAATTTTAGACACTTTACAGTTACGAAATTCTTGCAATAAATGGTGACACCACCACACTTGTATTTAGAATGGCAGAAATGAGATACTAGATTGTATCCAGGTAAGTTGAAAACTGAGATTTGACTGCTTGAGGGCCAATGTTCAGCAAGCAGTAGTATGTCAGCATTTAAATCGTGCATCAATAATTCCAGTTCTAAGTCTTTGCTATTGATGCACTGAATGTTTATATAAAAGAGTGAGCGTGTTCAACGCAGTGTCACACTTTTGTCATAAAGCTAGTTTGTTTACATCAGATTGCGAACGAGTGATAGGCCGCACTGCCGCACATTCGCTACTTTCTGATTGCTGGTTTGCACTAAAGATTTCTGTACAGTTATTGTCGCTATTATCGTAATTGACTTTCACAGGCATTTGGTCACATTGAGATGAGAAGTTTTACACCTTTGGAGGAGGAATGTTGAATGACTTGGGAAAATGTCACTATTAGAAATATCGTAGGTCAGCCAACTTTCTGCACCAATAATGACGTTACGGTCCGTGCTATGAATAACATGGTGAAATTCAGGAAATCTTATTTTTTTTTAACTACAGCAGTTAACTACTGCAACGACTACTATTTCATAATTATTGTTGATTCATTTCAGGGATATTTCAAAATTGCTGTCTTCAGTTATGCTATTCTTAGGCCCTATACTCAGAATACTCTTTGCTTAATTACTTACTGGCAACACAGAATTATTGACCCCACTAATTAACCTGCTCTCTACCCTACTGTCTATGTTACACTCGACAATTATGCTCAAGTATCCTGTGTGCTACCTCCTACAATGCCTCTCACGCATAGCAGAACAGGCATCACAGAGTCTCCAGTTTATTCCTTCCACTCGGCTCAAAACCATCGAACCCCGATCTGTCCTAGGTACCACGCTTCATCTGGTAAGCCTCAAATTGGTACCTGATCCCAATTCAGAGCATAGAGCTCTCACAGATTCTAAAATCTCCTCTGATCCCCTATTCACAGTGTCATTGAATCAAGGTTGTTACAAGTTATAGGTTTTCAAATTTCCTGACCAACATTAATATTTATACTGACTTTTGGAAACGCAACAAAGAGCCAAATTCCGCAATTCTACATGAGATGGGGAAAAAATATTGACAAAAATGCATGACTAGGAGAGTATTTTTTATAATCTTGTTTTTTTTTTAATTGAGGTACAATTCTCCAAAGTACAGGAGTTGAAGTAATGAATTAAATTAAAACTAAAATAAAATGCTGTAAATTGCACATTGCAATAATGTAGATCAACAATTAAACAATATGTTCATTAAAGGAAAATATTCTGCACAAGAAAATGCACATTAACAAAAATAACCCGAATAAAATGTCCCAAATGACCCATATGACTTCTGAAAACAAAGACTTAAAACAATTTGGTTGACCTCAGTTGGTGGTTTGGTTGACGAATACATATTATGGCATAATAAAATGAACACTAACTAAACTAAGGTAAATGAGGGAGCAATGTACCATTAGTTGAACTTTTAGGGGATAACTAGAGATGGGCCACTTTGAAAATTACCACGGTAATTTTTGTAAATTACCATGGTATTTTTCGTAATTTACCGCGCCCCTTGAAAATTACCGTAATTTTCGGTAATTTTCTAAATAATTTACCCAAGTTTGAGATAATTTTTCATACAGATAAATTCCCAACATGTTCTTTTAAGCTAAGTCCACATTTCTGACGTGTTTAATTATAAATTGAGGAATGTTCAACTCATTTTTGGCATATTTTACTTAAATTATAACATTATTGAGTAATTATTAGTAGAATATTCTTCTTGAAAATTTCTCATACTTTGACAAAAGAAAGCCAGATTGCGTGTTGCTGCCGTATTTATTTTTATAATTTTGAAAATTTCTAATATATTAATGTTGCATTAGGTATGGTTTAAACATCGTATCCTCTCCTTTTTGCTATTGGCCTTCTTATTTAACCATACATTTTCTGTTTCATACTTAAAACTGAAAAATACTGGAAAATTACGGTAATTTTAGAATGTTACCGTAATTTACCATGGTAATTTACCTCAGATGAAAATTATGGTAATTTTCCCATCTCTAGGGATAACTGATAAAATAAGCCTTTCTCCGGCTCAAATATTGTAAAGCAGCGGGAAATTACACTCCTGCCATCTAACTATTAGGGATGGGCAAAAGCGTGTATTGCAGTAAACGCATACACGTTTGTTATTCAGGCGTGTACACATCTTACATGTCCCTACACATACAATAGTTAGTCTCTGGCCCCACATTCCATTCTGGGGTGGGCCTACAGGTATCTACGCCTTTAGTATTGGAGTACCGCACCGATGCTTGCAGAACGGCAGCCTGCTAAGATCAAACTGTGTCTCAGGGAGTAAGATGTGACTGCAGATGGTGACTGCAATCCAGATTCCAGGAAGTACCGAACACACACTGATTCACAACGATTAACCTTGACTCAAGTCAAATTAAGTGACCGGGGGAGATGTAGTGGCAATTCGTGATCTAAGGTGGACGATGCTAACGTGTATTAATTTGCAAGAAAAAGAAAACGTGCACATGCCTCCAGACACGTACACGTCCCAACCCTACTAACTATAAAAAATACAATGCGACATGCATTGGCACCGTATTGAAAAAAGATGACAGACAGTTTTGACCTGCTGTACTAATGACTTCTTTTCTAAGTTTTCTTCTACAAACTGCTTAAGAGACATTTCAAACATGGCTGAATTGAACTTGTAAGTTCCTTATATGTATTTCAATCAAGTCTTTACACTTCATACTAGGCATGTTTGGTAAGCATAAAAAATAATTTTTCATATGGACACTGCGCTCCTTTTTCCCTAAGAGGTCAATCCGTGATACCATTACCTTAATCAGAATAAAATGTCCTATAGGACTGCCAAAAATCATAACATGACTTAAGTCAGTCTAATAAAATGAATTAACGTAAAAAAATTCTAATATAACCAGAGCTTGTCAAAGATTTTAGCCTCTCATCTATGGCTTCGCAGTTTAGTTGGGCTTCTAAACATCAGCTTTGCTCTTTTCACCTTCAATTCCCTGACTTCACATCCCATTCTCAAAGCATCTTTTCTTTTCTGCTCCTTTTCCTTATCCTCTTTCGACCTCTGATTGAGTGCCTCTTCATACTCTGAACACGTACGACGTACCCAGTAGATCATTTTATTATCTATAGTAATATTCTCAATACCACCAGCCAGGTTGACCGCATCATATTTCAAACCGCATAGGTGTCACTAGTCGTGCAGAGGCAGGTATGCCTCTGCACGACTTTTGCACTGCACATCAAATTGATTTTCAACATCAATTTCTAGGTTAATTGAAAATCTGCACTCAACAAATGCATTGCCGTGGCTGATTATCAAAATCATGCAGATAAAAGCAACCAAGAAATCAGAACAATTCTGACTTTTTAGTACAGTGTGCCAATGGTGATCAACAGGGGTCACGCCACAGTCATAATACTTCATACACTGCACAACATTGGGCTTCTCTATTAGACTTTTAAATTCAGCAACAATCTTGTCACAAGATTCAGCTGAGATCCAATTATTCCTCTGGAGCAAACTGAGGCAAATACAGATACAACCATTTGCTGCATCCGTGGACTTAGCAATCACGTTGGGATCACAAGTAGTAATCGCCTTCCACAGATTGTATTTTAGTGGGGACTCGTCTAAAAGCTTGGCAGACATTGCCTTCACAAAAGCTACACGTTCTTCCTTGCCTCTTTCACAGAATACATCAGGGATACTACATTATAAGTAGACTCCTTGGCAGACACACAAGTAGCGCTGGCTCTTGTTGCGAGCATTGAGTGGTAGAAATAGGAACTCTCACAGGGCTACTTCCGTGGCACAGCTGACAGCCAGCAAAATTTACTGACTCTGCATCGAATTTCCCCGATTTCCTGACTTTTCCTTGATTTTAGTCAACCAGTTTTAAATTTCCTGACTTTACTGACCTGTAGCAACCCTGCATTGGTCCCAACATGGGCAACCACATGCAACTTAGAGCAGTTCGTGCCCCTGACCATGAACTTCATCACCTTCGTCACCTGTGGCACCATTCTGCCTGGTATGCACCCTGAGGTGACCTATTCAATGCCTCCTTCTCGGGGGGCCTTTCAGGGCAGGGCTATACGCCAGACATTGGAGCTACCTATTACTAAAACTCCCTCCCTTCCCTCCCCACACCCACTCGGCGACCCACCTCCCAGCTATAGTTCTGATGGCTCAGCCTCCGCCAGCACATCGAACCTATTGCTGACGGGGATTGACTCAGCCTCCTCCCCTGCCAATCCTCGTTTTCGGAGGGTGACCCCGTGGCTACTCCTGGAAGCCACTATCAATGTCCCAAAAGCAACAGAGGGAGACTCCTTCAGAGGCACGGAAGTCCGAGAAAGGTCTTCCACTCTGCATCCCGTGACTGCCTGGGCTTCCCCTAACCTTGACATGTGTGGAGTGCTCCTCATTCCACCACCACCTTCCAGGAATTGGCACAGACGGCTCCACCAGAGCACGGAGATTGTCCAACATCTTCTCAAGCCCAGCAATTTTTGCCTATAAGGCCTCAGAATCAGGTGAACCTCTGAAGAGGAGAAGTATTTCTAATGGGAGTCACCCAAATCTCAATAATGCTCTTTTGAGTGCAGACAGGCCTAAACACTTTATTCCCTGGAGGGGATGGGCTAATGAGCTGACAGCGGGTGGTAACTGACTCGTAGGGGGATGAGGTTGGGGGGTGGACAGATGTTGGGACGCAAGTGAGCTGTGGAGGAGTTCTATGCACAGGTGTAAAGGATGAACAATAAATGCCTCTGTTTATGTTGCGTGTGGAGCAAACTAGAGTTTAAAATCTGTTTTTAATTCACAACCGCTTTACTAACACTAGTTTAATCACGTGTTAAGCAGTTAGCTGGTAGACCTTACACAGAGTTGAAAATGTATTAAATGACGAGTTGATTAGTAACTTGAAAAAAAACTAGCCTTTCTTTGAGCTAGATAGGATTCAACCTAAATGAAATATTTAAAAATAAATAAACACCAGCAAATAACTATCGAGATTTTAAGTCAATATTTTATATTGATAATCCATCTTTCTAGTAATGTCTTATCTACATGTATGTAAATAATGCAATCTATTTAATATGAAAAAAGTGCATAGGTATAATAAAATATAATCGTAATAAACAGCATCAAGAACTACAAAAGCAAAGATTATAACAATTAAATATTATAGGCTATTTAATAAAATACATATAGCTAGACTGTCACTAACAATTAGGCTAACTTGAATGAAATAAAGGTTTTCTCATTTCCCGGACGTCAGATTTGTATACGAACGATATGTAAGAAATACCAACATTAAAATATAAGAGAGAACCGGCAAATATACACAACAGAAACCACTGACTACAGGATAAATGAAACGAAAAAATAAGTTATATAAGTAGCAAGTAGATGCAAAAAATATAACAGTCGGCAATTCGAGTAAAATAAATATGAAGCTATACTCCCACTAGGGATTGATTGCACTGAATTGTAGAAAGGATATATTAAGACCCAGACACCAGATTACTACGGTGAATAACTTCACCACTTACTCCCGTAAGATATCACCGGGCCTGGGCAAGAACTGAATGCGCCTCTCAACGACGCACGATAAGGAATGGAGGTGCAGCTAAGGAGGCACCACACCGGAGGGAGGGGAAGCAGTGTGTTGCCATGGTAACCGTGACGCTCGTCTCCATAGCGACCGAGCGATCCACTCCCGTCTCTCGTATCTTTTTCCCCTTTTCTCCCTTGCCTCCCAACGGGGACGGTCAGCCGTGGATTGGTGTCCGTGAGATAGATTCACTCTACTCGAATGGGCTCGCGAATAGAACGACGCGACCCAAATGCAGACACTTGGCGGAGTAGTGTGAAGAAAGACCACACAAGAGAATAAGTTTGGACTGCGAGTGAATTATGAGTCTGCAGGCAAGAGACACCCACACATTTGCTCACTCTTATCTGCTGGACGATCGATGTATTTTTTATGAATGAACTCAGCAACACCTTTACGTTGGGTTATGTGCGAGATAAATGAAAACCATTGAACACGATTAGGAAATGCCATGTCTACTGCAATGGTTAACCGCACGTAAGCTTCCAATGAGAATAGAACAAATGCATATTTACGACTGTTAAAGGCAATTGGCTTCACAATCGACGCATCAAAATATTGTATAATATCTTACCTAACTTGTTCAAAAAATTGGAGATGGTTTAATCAATCGTCAGGAGGGATGCAAAGGAGGGAAACAGAAATTAGACAGGACGTGATGAATTCATATGATATCGTGAGCCTAACTATCTATAGTCTACGGTAAGATACATGCTCTTTTTCAATTTAGTAAACGAGTCCAAGTGGATTAGATTCTAGAACTGTTAATTAATATATATGACCATACTTATGGTGGAATTACTATATATATGGAGTGAGTTCCGGTACCAAGCATCCTCAAATGGATTTTCGAGGCCACGCCGATGTGTTGAAACGTCTCTGGAAAACTCTCTACACTCAATCAACTAATTCAACTGGATGCTAATATGAAACTGAAGATAGCAGAATTTTACGAACGTATTTCTTTTACCTCTGACCACTGGTAAAAGCCTTTAATAACAAGCACTCACCATATCATAATAACGCGACCATGAATGAACGCGACATAGCCACCATTGGGCAGTAAATGAGATAAAAGTTTAAGTGTCACATAAAATCATCAACTTCTTCAACACGAATACCTATAATCACCCATTTAAATAATTAAATATAGGTCAAATTTCGGCCATTATAACTTCAACGTACGAATAAAATACTGTGCACCACATACATTTCATAATCACTTCACAATCTGTCGTTAGCTAATCTGGAATACAAGGATGGAGGCAATAATGCAATCAATTCTTAGGACTTGTGGGAGCTGACAACACTCACCAATTCTTCTTTCCTTACGGAATATGCCATGGCAATCCTTCTACACATCCATTTCCCGTACAACCTTCTACATCAACAAAAAACAAATGAACTTAGTCGTGCACGCTGAGGTGTACTCCATGGATACTAGAATTTAAGGATAGCAGACTCCCAACTTCGGCGTATTACCCTTTTTGAAACTACCAACCGCAGCGCCACTGTCATGAATGAGTCACTTGAATTAGATGTTCCCTATGTATCACACGTATTTTTTGTTTTTTTTCGATTCCAAACTTACAAAAATTACCAAGGAGTCTATATTAATAATATAATTCTATTATTCATGAAAATTACGGTCAAGCGGGCTTAACGTGAAGAACATAATAGAGAGCTTACATTAGCCTTAAACAAGCTTCTGTTCTTTCTCACGGTTGCGAAATACCCTGTGGAGCATCCAGGAACAACGCAAGATATTTTACCGATTTTTAGTCGAGCAATCAATCTTTTTCTAAACCAACAATCGGAAATCCCCACAAGCCGCCATTCTTAAACAAAGTGACAACCCATACAGCACAAACGCCCGCAAAATGGTCTACAGGCGGTTTATTACACGGAAGTTATCTTGTGTAAAAATCGTTTTTAAACGAGAGGAAGTGGAATACCACCTAAAGCCGGTTGTTTGTCCGCCCCAAACCGGATAATACAAGTTTATGGCAAAGAGCTAGGTATTAGTTCAAATCCCTCCGAAAGCAGCGCCACTGACCACAACCCATTTAAAAATGCGCGGCAGGTTTGGATTCGTATTCGACAGAAAAAAAACATGGTGCAGCAGGGTGACAAACCGACGAACCCTAGGCCCGTCTCTCATACTATAGTGCCTTAACCCACTCGGCCACGACACTACTTGAACAATAGCGAGTAATGCAATGAAGTTGTTTCCTCCGCATTCATGGTCACGAATTATTTTATAATCGTGCTTCTAGCACTGTCCAAAAGGAAACTGTTTGCAAATATTTGGCAACAAAAAATTAATGCAGATGTCCACACATAGGCTTGGTAATGTCCATCAGTCTTAGGAAAGTATATAATATTATCGTTGGACAGATATTAACTCTGGTTCGTTACAATTGAACCAAAATGTAGGCACAAAAAAAACAAGTACGTATTATCAAAATAATGAAGTATCGAAGACATGGAAAATCATTGTTTTTGGAAAAAAATATTCGCCCATAGAGTGTACTAAATAAGGTGTTCACGATGCGCAATAAGATAAACCGGAAGATGAAAATCCTGCGTCTTATACTTTCGATACTCTACCACGCGGTTCCAGTAATCAAGACAGTGATTTAAATGTTCCATGTGATGAAGATCTCAGGTGATACATGCCTAATTATTAGTAAAAGTTGAAGGAACTAAGTGACTTTTTTTTCGACTTCGATATGCAAGATTTGATCGTTATACTCGTCTTCTGGAACATAAACCAGCTCTATTTAAGGTTAATTAATTTACCAGCCGAACTTATTGTTAGCAGTGCTGTGTGGACTAACTTGCAAAATGTTCAACATATTTAAAAGCCTTATTATCAGACTACTGTTACTCTAACACCACAATATCAGAAGTGATTCCTTTAATAAATAGTACATACATTTAAAATTTATGAAAGAACCAGGTAATGTAGGATCCGGATTACAAGGGATGAAAAATGATATAATTAATTAGATGAATCTCAGATTTGCTTGCTTAGAAAAGAACAGCTTTTATGCTGTTGTAACAATATTGCACCCTCATTTTAAAGACAAAATTTTTAGAAGCAAGAAAGATTCTCAAGAGGCTAAGAAACTTATAGTGCAAGAACTGCAACTATATATTTACAGAAAGAGCATTTAGTACTGCTGGAAATTTGGCAGACAGAAAAAGGAACAGATTAGATCCCGAAAGAGTAAGAATGTTGCATTTCTTGAGGAATAATTAATAAATTATGATTACATTGCACTTTGCTGAAGAACTAATAAAAATTAAGTAAAACTGAAACAGCTGAATTTGTTTTTATTTTTTAGCTAATGAATAAATATTGAATTTGAGGGAGCAGAAGTGTGGAGCAACTTATCCGTTGAAAAAAGTACTGGAAAATATAAATGGATTTTAATTTGTTTTATAAATGTAATTGGCATTGAAAAGTAACTGGGATTCATAGTTTTCTGAAATAAGGATTCGATGTGTGGGATTCGATAAAAAAAAAGAGATTCGGATTCGATAAATTTTGGATTCGACCCATCTCTACCTAAAATCCTTCACATTTCTTCAGTGGATGCCTTGCCTGCAGGGACTGCAACTACTCAATTCTACGCATTACGCAGCTTTAAATAATGGGAAGGAAACGCGATCTCCAAATTTGCGACAAAAACTGATTTTTCCAGAACACTTGCCAAATTCCCTGAGTTTTCCAGAAGACCAAAATTCCCTGAGTATTCCAGGTTCTCCAGGTTAGCGGACACCCTGAAATAGAGGTGTCCTCTTTTTTCACAGACACTTGATTGGTTGATTTGGACATGTAGATGGAAATTATTGGTGCCTCTAATCTGTTCAGTCCATTAAGTAATTTTGGGCACAACTTACTTCACTAGAACCCAATGGGGCACAACCAACCCTTTCTCATGGTCTAAACCAGTTGTGTTCAATTCTTATTACATAGGTGCAAAATACATAATTACATGCAAATTCTACTTGAATGGGATCAAACAATCTAAAGCGACTACAATGGTTAGGAAATAATTATTCTTTTTTCATGATATAGATTTATTTCAGACAATTCTGCCGAGTGGAAACATTTGTGCTGAAAGATGTGGAGTTTACATATAATACTTCATACCTAAAGCAGAACTTCAAATATAAATAAAAAAATAGAGTCATCAACACATCTTGAAATACACATAAAAATTCTATTTTTTTAAATCAATTACCTGTACAGTATCGAAATAAGAAAACATAGGCTGGAAGAAGCCATTTAAAAATCACAGCTATTACAAGAGTTCTTAATAATTGAAATTCATTTCAGTAAAATCAGGTATGAAACATCTCAAACAACTTAAGAACAAAATGACACCTATATTATAAGAAAACACCTTTCAATATTCACACATGGAAATTTGATGTGACATGGATATTTCTGATTATCTCTAATTATATTGAATTGAGACTAGACTAAGTAATTATCAAATACTACCATTTGCAATGCTTTGGGTCAGACATGTCAACTTTTCTTTGGCGGCAATCACTAAATTGTCCTCATCTGAAAAGGAAGAGAGTTGTACATCATTTAGTAATAAACTTTAATGCAATCCAAGACGCATGCAAGCAAAAGCACATTTCAGGGTGACATCATAACAGCCATCATACAGGGTCTGTCTGGAAAGTTATGAGTGACTTTTCTCTGTTGCGCAGAAAAGCCACCTCAAGCCTCCAAGATGCTTGCTCTAAGGTGGGATGGGTGATGAGGGTCTCAGCTACACATTCCCCTCGGATGCCATTGCATTATGAGCCGTTACAGAGTACAGATCAAGCTATAAACATTGTTTATTTTTTACCTTGGTCACAGTTTGAGATGGAGTGTACCATTGAGCAACGATATGAGATCCATTTTTGTGTTAAACTCAGGAAATCTGGTACTGAGACGATAGCCATTTTTCAAAGGATCTTTGGGGAGGAAATTCTGTCCAAGGCACAGGCTTGCACACATGGTTTTAATCGTTTGGGTAGGGTAGAGAGGATATTTGACGACAAATCACGCTCTGGACGACCATCAACGAGTCAAAAGCAGGGAAATTTGGACCAAGTGCAGAATGCTATAAACACTGACCATTGTTTGAGTGTCAAAATGATAACAGAAATGTTGGAACTTTAAAGAACTATTTTGCAATAGACTGACAGCAAGAAAAAGGGTCCTAGGCATCAACAAGGAGATTGCCACTATCTGTGTCCACCAACATGACAATGCACTGAAACACGCATCGCTGCAAGTGAGAGAGCTTTTGACCAAGTACAACGTGACAACGCTGCCTAAGATACCCTTAACACTTTGTGGTTCGCTCATGTTTTAGTACGTGTTTTTGTCACCAGTATCAGGTGGCCACTCACACATTAATACGTGTTCATGTAGACTCCAGTTTTTCATGCCCCGGTGGATTTATTTGGAACTATTTCTTTGATCCTACTCAGTCTAGAAGCTTAACACGTTGTTTTTGTGAAAGTTTATGGTCTTTTTCAGATAAATTATAGTTTTTAAAACTTTGAAATTTATTGTTACCTATTATGCAAACGTGGCTGCTTAGAACAGAAGGGGTATGAGCAACAATGAAATTTTAAACCATGTTTTGCCGATAATTTGCCTGATGTCCCAAGTCATGAAGGAACTGATGGAAGCTCTGACGAAAACAATGATGAAATGCCAAGTGACCGTGATGAAGATATAATAATTACCAAGAAAACTGTTCGTGCTCAACCTTTGCAGTATTCCAGTGATTCTGAAGTTGATGACAGTAATGATGTGACTAACACGACAAGTGGCGATGTTTTATTCTGATCGGACAACAACATTATTCCTGCTTTAAAAACATTTGCTGGCACACCAGGTGTGAAAATTAGTCCACATGATCCAAAGATGTGAGTGACGTAGTTACAGTAAGTCCTTAACTTACGCGGTTAATTCGTCCCAAAAATTTCCACGAAAGTCAAAATCCGCGTAAGTCGAAACACAACAACTTGTCTATCCAGTTTTGAACCATTACCCCATTATGCCGCTTTTACTGTGATTGACGGCAATCGGCAACGATTACAGAAAACGCCATCTTTAGAGAGGCCGTTAAGTTAACATAATGCGAAAACTCTGAGAGTAACACAAATCCAATCTTTATCTCACTGGATATTAAATCTAAAATAAGTATAATTACAGTAAAGATAAAAAAATTGAAAATTTGTTAAAATTATCATACTCATGTGAATGCCTGTTCATAATTGGACAAAGTTCTTTATAAATAGTATATGCTCTATAATTTGACTTTTAGCATGTAATCATTCATCCCATAAGTATGTGCAATTTCAACAAACTTTTCACCTTTGTCATGTCTCTTAATAATTTCCAGTTTCGTTTCCAAACTTATAGCCTTACTTTTCTTTTACTATTACGAGGGTTCACATCCATAACAAACAAATAAGACTATTTTAATGCTTTTACGACAAAACTTTCTCGAACTTGATAAATAATGATCCCAATGATCAAGTCACAACGGAAACACAAGTTCGTCTATCTGCTGCACGAACGTGTTCTTTTTTTGCTGAGATGGACAACAGGTGTCATCTATGGAGTAGAAAATTAACTACGCATCGACTTATGCGGGAAGGTCAAACTACGCCGAAAAAAGACATCGATGCCGTCTAAGGCCGGTGACAGGCTCACACTTTCTTCGGGTTTCTTTCGCCGTGACAGATATACGGTGACAGCTAGTAATAGGTCAAACATATAGGTTCTTATGGAGCCATTAGGCCATGGACATGCTAGCGTTTCCTCCGCATTTCTGTTGCCGCGACATAAACTCCAGGTGGGGGTCAGCGACTCTGTCGCGGAGGAGGTGATGCCAAACTGCGAGCGTTCTGAACGCTTAGTCTCGTCGGGGATATGAGTTCGGAAAGTGATGATCTACTACTCGCGCTCACTTTTTCTTGGTATTTGAAGAAAAAGAAACATCGTTCCTCAGCATTTTTGTCGTGACGCGCCTAAAACGCTGCATGCAGCATTTTACAATTCGCCACTAGTCGCTGGTCGCAAGCTTGACCGACCCCATGCTATTCTATGGGTTTCACTTTCGGGCACACTATCATATTTGTCGCAGCGACAGATTTAAAAGGCTTGCATGTCGTGTTTATGGTGCGACACGAGAAAAAGCTGATGTACACTCCCCATACCGAGGACTGGCGAATACACCGCTGCTTATTGCACTGTTGTAGTAGAGTGGGCGTTCCAAACACCCGTAGTTTGGCATCAACTCTTGCGCGCTTGACAATGAGTCGCGGGTCGTCACCCGGTGTTTCTGTCGTGGCAACAGAAAAGTGGAGAAAATGCAAGCATGTCGCTGGCCTTACTGAACATCTGCGAAACTCCGGATCCGCGTAACTCGGATCCGTGTAACTCGGATCCGTGTAAGTCGAGGGCTTACTGTAGTTTGTTTATAGGGGATGACCTCTTTTCGATGATGGCGGAGGAATCAAATAGTTATTACTAGCTAAATGCTCATTAATACAAAGAATCACCCATAAGTTTGAAGTGGCACAATATAACCATTGGAGAAATGAAAAAACTTTTAGGATTGATTATCCTTATGGGGCAGGTGCATAAAGACAGAATAAGTGATTACTGGACCCTCTAACAGAAACTCCAATATTTTCAAAAGAAATGAGTAGAAACAGGTTCCGGCCAATATGGCAGGCATGCCATTTTTCATATATGAGGACGTCCCAGAAAATGCTCCAGGAGGATATATTCAAGACTTAACCAGTTTTGAACTACCATCTAAAGAAATTTGCAAGTGTCTACAAACCAATGCAGGGACTGTCACTTGACGAGGGCGTGATACCAAGGCAAGGGCGTGATACCAAGGCAAGGGCGTGATACCATGGTGAGGGCGACTATCTTTTCATACAAACAACCCTGTCAAGCAGACAAAAGCATGTGAAGCGATCTCACTGGATACATTTGCAACTTTACACCGGTGGGGGTAATAAGTTGGAAGATACAATTCTGTCAGTTTTGGGGCCAAATACAGGTTTGTGGCCACATGTTTACATGGGTAACTATTATAATAGTGTAAGCATTGCCAAAAAACTTCTCCAAAACAGAACATGATTCTGTGGCACAGTCAGGTCTTTCTGAATGTCTGAAATCCGAGAAACTACAGAAAGACGAGTCAGCATTTCGAAGAAAAAAAGATTTTCTCGTGCAAATTCGGAAAGACAAGCGGGAGGTTCGAATGATCTACACCATTTATTCTTCATGGCCTCTAGAATCTGAGAAGAGAGACAGACAAACTGGAGAGAGAATAAGGAAGCCTGAGTCCATCTTGGAATACAACAAGTATATGGAGGGAGTAGACAGAGCAGACCAATACCTGTCATATTGCACAATAATGAAAAATACCACGAAGTGGTCAAATAATACTGTATTTGTCGAACAGTGCCCTATTTAATTCTTTTAGGGTGTATGTGGAGCTAAATGAAAAAAATTGTGAATAAAATATTCCTGCATGAAGTTGCAAGAAACTGGGTGAGTCATACAGATACAGAAGAGCCCATCTTAGACCCACTAGAGAAAAACATTCACATTTCTCCTAAAAGGCGTGCACCTAAGATGGACCGACCCGGAGGACTTTCAACGGACATGAAAAAGCACAAAGTAGAGAAAATAGTAAGTGCTGGGAGCAAGGAAATTTCTCTGAGAACACAAAAAAGAGAGGTGAAACCCGATTCGTGGATTTTGTTATGTTCCACTCCATAGACGGACATGTTCTGAACAATACCACACTAGTTGATTACTCGGGTATAAAATCTCTAACCATTTAAAATTTCATTAAAAATATCCAGTAGTTCAGGAGTTATGTGTGTTTTATTGAATTCTTATGCCTTTCATGCGGAGACACAAAAAATGGCCGGCCCCAAGGGCTGATAAATGTTAAGGGCACTGGAACACAAAGTGCTAAGTCCTGACCTGTGCCACAGCCGTTCTCAACTTCTTGCCCCCCCCCCAATCAAACACATTCCCCTGAAAGGACACCATTCCATTTTGAGAGCAGAGTGGAAGTGGCCACCACGATGAGCGCTCTCCACGACATCTTGTTTGTTGCCTCTTCCAGCAGCCGTACAAAAGCTTGGCAGACATACTGCCAATACAGTAAGTCCTCCATTTATGTCATTCCGATTTATGCCTGATTCCATGTTACGTTCAAGCTAGCAAGAACCGTTCGAAAATTTTTCCTGGTTGAATTAAAAAACATTTATAGCTATTTAAAAATATATAAATTAACACAAAAAACATGCTTTGTTAATGACATGATCACCTCTTCAGTAGCGTGAAAATCGTTAAATAATTTTGTTCTTTCAATTACAGCGGACTCTCGTTAGCACATTCTTGAAGGGACCCAGGATTCTGAACATACAAAACAGGGTAGGCATTCAATGGAAAGTCAAATACGTACTGGTTGGTTGCATACCCTGCAGGGGAATGTTATCCTGCCGCTCATTTTAGCTCATGCCATAGATAACTGGTGATCATTTATTGTAAAAATAGTTTATTTTACACCTATTTCGCCTCCCAAGAAATACATACAAAGCCTATAAACGCTGATGCGTACTCAAATAGTACGACAATTGTCGCCATCATTAATAACCAAACAGCGAGTTCAGTTTACAGATGCTGCTTTCACAAAGTTCAGCGGCAAAGTTAGTGAAGCCACCTAGCGATATATCTCTCTTCGAACTTACAAAGAAATAATTAGGTCGGAGCACAGATGAATCCGCGGCGCTAATGCCCACTTCTCACTTAATAGCGCTTTATGTTTATATTGCTTGTAGTAAATTACAATTATTGCACCGAAAATGCTGTATACATGCTGAACATTTTAATTTAATGAACAAATATTTTAGCATTATAAGGATTGTCAGAACTCCTTGAAAACCTGAACCAATTGAGCTCCCGGCCCAAAAACATCGTCTTTCCCGTGCGTAGTGGCGTGAACTCGATTGCTTGTAACAAAAGAAAAATGGAACTTGCCGCGTGTTTTCCACAAATATTGCAAACAAAAATGCATCATTTAATGGAAATACATATAAACTTACGGTGGATAGAAGAATATGTCCAAGGTGCTTTGTTTTTATCATTTTGAGCCCTCATTCTTTAATAGTACAGTCCATTTTTATTTAAGTATTCATCACACTTTCGTCAACTTTGTGACTGCTGACGAACTGTCGCCATCGCTTCCACTGTTTTTGCGAATGTTGTACGATATTTGGGCTCCGCTTCGTCTTTCCCGGTGTCTTCTTCTTCCTTTCTGTTCATAAACATTGACATCATCCTATTGACGTCAATCTACTGATAAAAATATGTGATAATGAGATTCACAGACTTTTTCAATTAAATTTAGGAAGATGAAAGATATTGTTTGGAATAGTTATTATTCATTTGTTATGTAATTATCTCCATAAATAAAGCTTCATTTTTAGTTGTCACAAGTATCAACAACCAACCTGCAGACTTCGATATCGGCGCCACAGGCAAAGCACTCGTCGAAGGTCATACCCTCCCCTTCTCCGAACAGCTGATCCTAGCCCTCAAGGGTGTGCTCATGTGATGCCTCATCTCTCAGCGACGTGGAATTATCCTCATTTATGTTGCGATGAAATGCAGAGGCCAGAAAGCTATTTCTTATGCTCTTGGCTTCAACGTAGTCGCAGGCATGCTTCAAAAAATGCATTGCTTTCAGAATATTTACTTATCTTCCTGACTCGAGAAGGCTGGCCAACCTCTCATTGACAAGTAGTTTCCTATACTAATGCTTCGTACATCCTATGATGACTTGATCGAGGGGGTGAAGAACACTCGTGCAATTTGGAGGAAAAAACACCACTTTAACATTTCTTAAAAATGCAGTGTCTTGGATGTGCTGCGCAGTTATCAAGAAGCAACAAAAGTTTACGATTTTATCCACTCATCTTTGCATCATGCTCGCAGGAACTTTTTGAAAATTGTGGTGGTCATGCAGGCATTAGAGTTGCAATCATACGTCCAAGGTAATGTTTGAACATGTTTGAAGCATCTAGGACGTTTATATTTCCCGATCACTCACAGAATCAGTTTTTCTGTTCCAATTTTATTGCAACATAGGACAGTTAACCTCTCCTTACTCATTTTACCTCCGTTGCACTTATCTCCTCTAAATGCCATTGTTTTATCAGGAAGCAAATTAAAAAATAAACCAGTCTCATCGACATTAAAAATGTTATTCTGGCTGTAGTTTTTGATGATGACGTAGCTGATGATCAATGCGCTATTGCTCACGCAGTTTTGATTTCATAGGCGACAGCGATAAAACAAACGAATATTGCAATACTATAAACTGCTTGTGGGGACCTTGCCAAGCGTTGAATAGGTGATTCCAATGTTTGAAATTGCTCTTTTCTTGCTTCATAAACATTTTTTAAAACAATAATCTGACTATCAAAATAGTATTTTAAGCGATAACAATCTTTTTCAACGAGAGAAATAAACCTCTTTGAGATTTATCCATCATCTGATTAACCTACGAGGCGGTTATTTCCCTTGGACAAATTTGGCGTGGTCCTCCTCCAAACACGCTAAGGAGGTAACCAAAACGTGCTAACCATAGTTTTTTACAAGCACTGTGACGCCGACCTGAGGAAATGAACGTCCAAATGAGGAAAACGGGCTATTAAGGAACGTCCTAACGAGAGTCTGCTGTATGTAGGTTAATCCTGCTATGCGATAGCTCACTTGGAGAAATTTACACATGCCACATCAATGATGAGCGACCTGCGTCATTTCAAGTGCAGTTTAGCACACACGAACTAAGTTTAATGGAAACGTGTAATGTTTGGTAGTCTACCAGTAGGTAGGTTTTAGTAGTTGAACAGCAGGCACAGCAAAATGTTGTGCAAAATTGATTAATTCGTTCTAAATAAGTATTTTAAATGTTAGCTTTGTGTTTTGCTGAGTAATTAAAAACTTTACAATGTGCTTGCTTGACGCCATTACTGAAAATCAACAAACTTGACAACAATCACGCATGCCATAATCAACGTTCTTTTGTTGTATAGCGCACATCAACTTTGCTCCCAATCTGTTTTGAAGTTCGGTGCCTGGTGCGCATAGTCTGAATCACGAACGGAAGGCAAGTGCACTGTTACTGTGTTAAGTGAAGTGATAATAGCGCTGTAGAGCGAATGGAAGGCACTCGTGGATATATGTATATATATATAATATGATTCTTTATCTTAGATACCCAAGTCTCTAAGTATGTACCTTGTGTATACCTGACTTGGTAAGGTGTCCTATGACTCAATGAATTCCAAGCATTGTAGACTCTCGAGACCAATCCTGAGGATCTACCCAGTGAGACCAAAGTGTTTCCAGCAGTCAGTAGCAGTTCCTATGTAATTCATATGTTCCATAGATACCCTATACTATAACCCTGGGAGTTGCCTCAGCAGAGGCGTGCGGCAGGGGACAGTGTAAGGACTCTGATAGCCATGGAAAGGAAGATTAGGGAAAAGGAGAGGACAAATTGAGTGCTAACGATGTGCCTTAAGATAGTCTATCACCCTGTTTTAATAATACATAATATATTATTAATAGCTAATGGTGCGTTGAAAGAAGGAATTATTATAGATACCCGTCAGTTTGGCAGTTGGCAATCTCAGATCAGTCAGAATGCAACAGTGAGAATATTATTTTATCCCCACACTATACACCACGATATACCTCTACAACCTCTAGTTAGTGGTGGCAAAATAAGAGAGATGCACTGCCCAACTGACATTTAAAAACAATTCCTGCTTTCCTCAATCAATACTAGCATCAATTTGTTAACACTGAGTAGATTAGTCTCCTTTATGAGCTTTGGAAGTTATGGGATACAACTAGCAGATCTGGGAGGTTTTTGAGGAACTTCCCTCCCGTGCCCTTGGGATATTCAAGTGAAAGTGTAAACCCCCCGTAAATTGCCATTTTCATCAGAGTATCCCACTAATACATCCAAAGAATTTCATCAATTCCAGCCAAATCCTACTGCTGTGAGTCATCCACTTATGAAAAGCTATATTTATATGTTCACCACTGTGGGATTTAAATGACCAAAAATATAGTTTGATTGCTACTGCATAGTCACCTATTTAGCTCATAGGCATTAGCAACGGACACCTTTTAAAGCAACCTTTCCTGAAGGGCCTCTAGGCACAAGAACTCCCCATGCACCACACATCCTCACACATGACACAACAAGACGATAAAAGCATTGGGAAAAAGCAGGGCAGGCAGCAGCAGACAACAATGAGCACATTAGCAATCAAACAATAGCCAAATAAAACCTACTCGTAACTTTACTCCAATCCACACCTGAATAGTCCCCATCAGAATGATACTGCCGAGGAGAAAGTCTACAGCCTCGAGATATGAAAGATGACAGCTTCCCGATGGATGCAAGAATGAGACCCAGGTAGGGAGGAGAGGGGGTCAGGGGTCGCGAGAGATACTCTGGGTGGAACTGAGTGGCAACGTAATACGGGTGCCCTTCCAATTCCATTATCTCCATCCTCTCACCAATCTCGTCTCGACCTGCAAGAATGAGAGAAAACAGCAACATCTATAGTCAAAGGGGCGCACACATTGAGGAATTCCAGTCAGGTAAGCTATATGTCAGACACACTGCCACAAGCATTACCAATTCTATACGTAAAATAGATATTAGACTGAGGTTATGTACACCCTTTTTTTAAAGAGCTGAGACTTTCCACCAATACCTCGATTATCTACATACTATGTACCCAGCGACAACCCTCAGAAGCGTGTGGCAGGGGGTGCAGTTGTGACAGCAGTCATGGAAGTGGAGAAGGAAGAGGACAATGGTGTAATGGTAACCAAGGTAGTAATTCTGATTTGGTTGTAATCCCTAATGGAATGACAAGTCTGCTAAATATATTGAGTGGATGCTGATTACTCTAGTAATTTGTTTCTGCATTAAAAATTCAGCTTAACTGGTGGTGCACTTGTCTTTTGTTATTTGCACACCAATGGTTAAGTAATAGATATAAGATAAGAAAATGAGATACCACATCTACAAGACCAAAGTGCAAATCTTCTAACTTACCAACAAACTTAAGCCCAGCTGCTTCTAGTTTTTCTACATAAGCAGGATTAACTTCATAACGGTGCCTGTGACGTTCTTGAATGCTGTCCACTTTCCCATAGAGAATCTCTGTAAATACAAAATACAAGATCAGAAAAGGTTTGAAATAGGGCTTTCCACATGCGGAAAACAGTCAAAGGCCCTCTCGTGTACGCAGAGATGGAGCTAGACTCAGCTCAGCACGCTGACATACTGGCACCATAGGCCAGGGGCGAATTCAGGGAGAAATCTGGGGGGGGGGGGGGGGGGTATTAATAGTCTAGTACGAGGGTATAGGTGTGTTAGTGCACACGCACTCCTGCACCTGCGTGCTTCTTTGAATATTATATCATGCTTCTTATTTACACTCATAACTATGCCTGTATATCATTACTATGCCAATTGGTGATTTATTTAACATCATTAACTGGGAATTTGTTAAGCCCTCCGCACTGGCTTCTAGATTCTGCCAATGAGTCTCAACCTGTTCACTGTTATTCTCCTGCTCTTCCTCATCTGCTCTTCTTCAGCCCCTCGTAGAGAAAACACAGCTTTTTGAAACAATTTCTAATTGTTGATTTCTTGATATCCATCCAAGATCTTGCTCTGAGATGCAGAGCATCAAGAACACTAACTTTAAAGGTCTTTGGATCCCTCCAAAAGTTAATGAGACTCAATAATTTACTAAAAAGAATCTTTCGATACTTTGTGTTAAAAGCATGAATCACACCTAAATTTAGTGGCTGCAGCAGGCTGGTGCAATTTGCGGGAAAAAATACTAATTTTGTTTCATAATTTCGACTGGGTGTGCAGGGCACCGATCCAAAAACAAAACTACTTTTCTGTTTTGTCCCCCAATCTTTGCATCAAGGGCATGCGTTTGTTCTTCAAAAATGGTTGCAAGGTCTTAATGTTTTTAAAACACAATGTAGACTTTTGGACTTTCCTAAAAGAAAGGACTTCAGTCTCTCACTGCCATCTGCATTAGCTTCATAATAAAACAGTAATGCAAGCTTTGATGTGCTTGCCCCCATGGCAAGGGTCCACTTTGAAGTCTAGGGTTGTGGCAGTTATTAAAAAAAGGCCTGTCTTGTCCACATTAAAAATGTCTCTCAGTGCATAGCCATCAAAATGATTATGAAAAGTTGTGCACTTCCAAGAGTTAACAGAAATTTTAACCTTTTCGCCACAACTGACAGCGGTAGTTGGCCAAATAACAATTTATTACAGCGAGGATGACGCTTAGCCTATGAAACCCGGGTCGTGGTTGAGTTTATTGTTATGTGGTTTGTAAAAGTTTCCTCGCTGTAATAAATTGTTGTGATGGAATACCACAAAGTTTCTAAAGACTACGTTTTATTCTGGCCAAATAACATCAAATAAATATATTTATGGCATCCGCTAAAATTTAAATGTACTGTTTAAAAAGCTCCTTATTACCATTCTACGTTACATTTGACAACAATTCCGATCGCAAGCATTACAATATTTGGCACAAATACTTTTCACCAATGCTATCAATGTAATGTGCAACCATCAAACAAATGATTATGTATTTTTAGAAAATCAAATAAATCAGCATTCGTATATCATATTTAAGCATGTAATTTTTCCGTATTTAACATTAATCACATTCACTGGGTCACCAGTTGATGTGCATTAAGTGCGCCAGCCGCCATCTTTCTCCCCTTTAAATGTTGTAAATGGCGGGATTTGAAAGTGTAAATAGCGGGATGGGATTACATTGGAAGGATTCTAAGATTTTTAGGACCGGAAGAAATTGTTGTAAATCACGGGAAAACGTAAATTTGAATAAACGAAAATGAATTATTTTCTGAAGGTCACATATTTTAGGAGGTATTGAGCAATAACAAAAAAAGTGCAAAATTTGCACAGTTGATTGTGCACTGCACAGATGGCACAAAGTCTTTCAAAGCTGCTAATTTGGTTTTTTACTATTGACATAGACCCTAACAACATACCGTATAAACGCGTGGAAGAGGCGCACCCCTCTTTTTATGCGTCGAAGTTGAAGAAAAAATTTTGGGGCTTTTTTTTCTCTTATTGCGAGTTGTTGCGGGCCTAACTTCGAATTTTCAGCCATTATCAAAGCCGCTTGTGATATTCTCTTATAATTTACGCGGCATTTTTCATGGGCATACATGGACCTCGGAGGTAAGTATTCACTTGTAGCCTTAGCCCTACAATGCTTACATTGTTTATTGTCCTTCGGAATGAGTAGAGTAATTGATATTCATTAAAACAAAATAAATCCAACCTCGCTACAATTCGTGTTTAGTTGGTAAGTGCGGACAGTCGCACCGAGCTCTGATTTTTAAATCTGCTTTCCCCCACCGTTTTCCTAATGCACAAGTCATAGTCGCTGTAAGTCGCCTTTTAAAATGTGGTTAACTTTTACAAATTATATTTTGCTGTAAACGATGACGAGCGGGAATGCAAACACGTTAAATGCAAAAAACCCAAGCGTCAGCCGCGTAAAAAATGAACGATAAGGCATAGATACGACAACAAAACCTGAAAAAAATCAAACTTTGAAAGAAATCGTAACTGTATATGGAATTTAAAGCATTTATTTTTTCAATATGGTCCAACAAAAAACTTCAATGAATGACAAAATAAAAAAATTGCATGATATACATAAAAACGGCTGACTTATTAGTGAGACGGGCGTCGCAGTACGGCGGCATGCGCACGCATGTCCTGTCACAGCTCGTAGATTTTCCACAAAAAGACCTTCTGCCCCTATTGGTATGGAATAGTGCAACCTTATCCTTCCTCCATCATCTAATGCATGATTCTGGCACATCATGCTTTTGTCCGGCAGCACGGTTTCCTACTTCCTCAGCATATTTGATTACGTTTTTCAGCTGCCGTGAAAGACCACAACAATATTCACAGAATTCTCTCAGTTGAGCTTAGGGCAGCTGCATACAGTTGAGTCACTCAAAGTTGTCCGATGACAGAAAATGAGAAAGTTAGGGGGGTGGAAAATTCCGGTGCTTGCACTTGTCGCGCAGCCAATCGCTGTCCTCCAATTGCACCCCACACCCTCGCCTTGTCAAACAACAAGTTTTTAGGCGATTGCATCCTCCGTAAACAAGCGAGCGCTTGATCCCCTCCCCCTTGATGATTCACGCTGTCACCAAGGTCACTCAGCTCTCTAGGGACTTGAGAAAGGCCTCGGCTGCGTTAGGACTGGCAGGTGGGCCGCGGCGGTAGGCGAGCGACAGAGAGGCAACGCTGTTTCATGTTCCTAACGTTTGACATGGAAAACGCTCGAACCCAGCCATGATAGACGTGAGTGGCATAGGTTCCGCTCGCCACCAATCCCAGATATTAAATTTTTCTTGTGCCGCTCTGCCGTTCTACTCATTCCGATTCGTAAATGTCGGCCGAGAACATTTTGCCTAATGACAGTATGTACTGCCATTTATGATTATCTTAGGTTGAATTACTGCTCGTTTCGTGGCCACTGCCACGATACTGCTCTGCAGCCCGCAGCCTGCCGCTCATATCGTGACCGAGGCTCGAAGGCAGGCAGATAAAAAATTCATGTAAGAGGAGCACCCTCATTTTCAGCTGCGATTTCTGGGAAAAAAGGTGCGCCTCTTACACGAGTTTATACGGTATTAAAAAATTAGAACTACATGACCTTTTGCAAGGTCGGATGTATAAAGTGACTGGTCTAGTAGGTTTAATACCTGATGTTGAGTGGTTATTAGGTCTACATTTAATATCTACCAAACAGATTGAATGATTAAACGACTGAGCTTATCTAATGAGATGGAACTCTTACCATAAATGGTGAGAGATTGAAGTTTAAGCATCTCTCGTTCAGTTTATGCAGCCTTGGAAATTAGTTGAATGGAATTTGTTATAAAGTTGTGAAAAATTCAAATCAGTTATAAACCAATACATGTAAACGAGTTTCAAATGAGTCAATAGTCAAACTGTAGAGCAAATGTAACATAATTAAAGCAGTAAAATGTGTTTTAGAGGAATATTTTCCTTGAGATGATATTAATCATTGTATGCAATGGATGCTCATTCATTAAAACTGTGGATCATATTCATAAAGATTCATATCCATGGAGATTCTTCCAGGGAGCAATGCTAGATGAGTACCAGGATTGTTTAGCAATAACTGAAATGCCCAATCAATAAGTTTAAGCTAATAATCAAATTCACTGGTCAACGATCCCATCAGCAAAATGAAAAAAATAATAAATTGTACACACCTTATGGAAAAAATATTATTGCCAAGATCTAAATGATAATGATAATACATATTCCACTAGAGTATCAGCGCAAATATGCTGTGCAGTGAAGCAAGAAAGATCTCACAAGAATAATAGTAATTGCACACAATATATTGTACATGTATGAAATATCTAGAGACCTGCAAAAGTTGGGGTTATTTTATAACTAAAAGTGGTGTTATTTTATGCAAAAGCGGTGTTATTTTACCCTGAAATCGTTGTTATTTTCACTACAAAATATTTGAGGTGAATTATGTGTCCTCCTCCCAGCAGGCCCACCTGGAGGCAATAAATGTTGAATACCATTGATTAGGGAAAATTTAGACAATTAATACCAATTTCAACAATTAATAATAATATTATTATTATTATTACCATGCAGTATTCAGATTTTATCTTTTTGTACATTTCACATGCCTGAGCAATTTACATAATGAGCCAAATCACAGTTAAATGTCCATATTTTCAAATGAATAATTGTTAGTGTGGGCATAATTTCATCTTTTAGATTTGTTCTCCTATTTGTTACCACAGGGTTGTAGGAGGAAAGATGTCTATACGAGTCCACATTTGCAAAGGGGGTCCAAATCGCTTCAAGGCACGTTAATACACATGATGGTTCAAACAATTTTAGTGCCTAAATTGCTTTCATTATATCCACTGAACCATGGAAATGTTGTTGCTTTAATATTTTACGTAATTTCCCAAACCCGAGCATCATCTATTCCGTCTCAATTGACTAACGGTCATGAAATGTTTTCAATTTAGTGATTAAGTTTACCTCACCTCTGTAGTGAGAACTACTTGAGGGTCAAAAACTGTTTTCAAATCTTACTCTAGTTGGGTCTTCTACCATAAGAGAACAAAATTTTATTGATTCCATCTCCACTAGTACCGACTTTACAGCTTCTACTTTAGAAGTTATCATACCTTGCAAGGAATTAGTAGTTCTCCAAAAAAGAACCCAGAATATTATTATGGATGCTTGCCATTTTATTTCACTCCCACCGGCAGAATGTTTTTCAACATTAGCCTTATTTTCTTCATTCAAAATGTGTCTCGTGCAGCTGTCCTTCCTTTTCAACGAGACATTTGTGTTGCAAAAACGACAAAGAATTGTTTTTTCATAAGCACAATGCAATCCATGTTGTCAAAATTCTCGCTCACGCTCTTTTGCCGTCACCGTCCACTTAGGCATTATAAGTTTTGTTGAATGTGATAAAACTGACACAAAAGAAAATCACTATGATGATGCAATAACACTCGTCCCTTGAAAGTAGGCAACCACTCTTCGCACCCCGTAGCTTCCGTAATTTTCGTCATTTTGGGTAAGGTTCCCACATACTTAAGCACATATTAACGTATGTTGAGGCTTACGTAACTCGGGGACTGCCTGTATAGCAACATTTTGGCATGCATTTTTCACTCCTTTTGTTAAAGTTCACAAAACTTGATTGAAATATTATATCCGAGTAGCATTTCTAAATAAAATAGTACCAGAAAGGCCATTTTCAAATATTTACTGCTTAACTAAATGTTTAAAGTCGCACGATAAATGACAAAGACCGCCAAAATGAGGAAATTCACGTTGGAAAGGTTGAAATTCGCGATTGAAATGCTGAAAATCGCGATAATAAGCGAAATTCGCGTTTTCGCTAAAAACCCCTGAATTCGCTTAAAAATTCGCGTTATCGCATTTGCGAATTTTGCATGTCCCTAGAAATATCTATAAAAATTTGTGGCACAATTAGACATATGTATATGGTGACATATAGAAAGGGTGACTTCCCAGGTGGAACACTTAGGTCAGTAAGAGATCATGAAGATGTCGTATTGAATGGTCTATATGTCCTCTTGAGGTCAAAAAGACCCATTTCTTTGCCTCCACTATGACCCAATTAAGACCTCCTGACGTAGGCCAAAAAGACGTCGGGAAGATGTCTTAGTGATGTTCACACTGACATCTTATGCCTATATCAAGAAGATCTCTTTTCTACATCCAGGAAATAGGTTGGAAACAAAATATGCTGTTGTTACCGTTGTAGATTTACGGGTTCGGGCACTTTACCTTGTTTCCTAAACATATACGACCAAAAAAAATTTGACCCCTGGGAGGCGCGAACCCCAGAATAGTGAGTGTCGCCTGACCAACATGACTGCTATCCTACTGCTTTAACACACTCAGCCACAACCACTTTTACCTGAGCTGGGTAATTCAAAGCATATAATTGTAACGAAATTCTACGTATATTAAGGCTGTTTTATACGATGAACGATTTTGTACAAACGAATGTACGTCAGATTGTATGTTCGTCTCAATGAAATTAGAACAGGTTCTATTTTCCGTTCAGGCATTGAGACATTTGCACAAGCCTTCATACAATTTGCCGATTTACATGATACATTTTGCCGATTTACATGATACATTTTGCCTCATGCAAGAGTTCACGGAAGAGTTTGTACAAATAAATGTACCGAGTAAAACGGCCTTTACGTATGTTAGTAATTTTCTTGCAAATGGGAGAAAAAGTCATGACACTTTTTCTGCACTCTTTCACTAGTTTCAGAAAGGCATTGTGTCGTTAGTCAACTTCAGCAGAGGTCTCACGATGTCTCCTTGTAAGTCTAAAATTAATGGTCAAGATAATCCACTCATAATATGGAGAATACATCTAAGGATGCGATAACATTTTTTGCTACTTTTGCACATAGTCACTCTTAAAAAGATATTGCCTATTTGCATTCTTTTTGACAAAAAAGAAAATTTTAACCAATAAAATTTGTTTGAAGATTCATGTAAATTGCTAAAGGAACACACAAAACTCTTATTAAATACTTAACCCTATTCCCAAATAACCATTCTGGTGCAATACTTATTTCATACATGAGAGTAGGTACGAAGGAAAACATTAGTTTGATGCTGAAGATGAAAACATTCAGTAACCATTAATAGGTAATTTTTAAAACGTATGCAGGGACAGCACAACAGGAAGGTGAGGATACTACAATCCATGCCATTCATCGCAATTAATCAAAATGAATTTTCCATTAGTGAAAATTTAACACTTGAGATCCTAACAAAACTTCCAACAAAAATACTAGGATTATTTTTCATAGAGTTCGTATTAATATCACAGCCAACATCTCAGGTTATTTCAGAAGCGTCATATCAGCAGCATATACCATTGTCCTGCCGTTCTCACTACACTTGAAGAACTATAAGAAATCATGAATATAAAAATAATTCATGACTGGTTTCACACTATTTAACTGCCTACATCTCATGAATGATCAAGCAACTTACGCATCTCACATTAGACAAAACAATCACAATTTATTTGGCCGCTCTCACATCTCGTGATTGATTCTTGATGTCATATCTACCATTCCTATCATGATTGGTAAAGATGAACTCCTCGGTCATTCGAGAGATCAAGTTCATCAATCAATCTTTCAAGAGAACTTGTTCTTGGGATTCTATCAATCACGACCGACCCATCACTACACTGCATTGCCTTGATTGATTGATTTTTTGTCAGGGGGTCCTTCGACAGGAGCCCGGACACTTAGACCTTTCTTGGTCCATTGTGCCAACCCCATGCCTGTCTGCCACTTGCAGACAGGGGACAAGAGCGCCACGGTAGAGGCATGGAGGAGTGGCCTCCCCTAACCTCCCCAGTACAGGGATAGAGGGTGTCCTCCCTCTAACCTTCCTTGTCTGGGTATATCTCCCTCCGCCCTCCCGGTGGTCTAGAGGGAGTATCATCTCTCCATCCACGCCTGGTCGAGGAATGGAGGAGGGTTGCCCATCCAACTTTGCTTAACTTTGGTGTTCTGACGGGAACCGGTATTTCAAAGTGGCTAGGCCCTTGCCATACTGTATTGCCTTACCACTTCAAAAGATTTCCAGATGTCACTGAAAAATATATGCATGGATAAGCAAGTTACTCACTCAGTAAAGATTTCGTGTTTGGCTGGAAAGCAGTCCTCCTCTTCCCAAGCCTCATGGTTCCACCCATGTTCCCGGGATTGTGCTCTGGCATGTCCACAACAACGGGGTGTTTTGTCTCCGGGTCTATTTCTGTGGAATTGGCATTCTCCAGTTCCAGCACATTTCTTTAAAAAAAAAAAATTGCAGCAGCCAGGACTAGCAATACATTGCATAAAAATTCAGTCACAGATAATTTCATGTTTATTTACTGATGACAGTTGCAGGCACAAACCTAACTTTACTATATTTAACCTCAATGCCTACATTTCTTATTCGGTGGAATCTTAATATTCACTATTTCTGAATCACTGAATTAAGTGTTTTCTAAATCCAAATGACTATGTACCAGAGTTGGTCTTGCACCTAAGGCTTTTTTTAGTGTCCAACATTGATACTCAGACAATTTGGGTGAAAAAAAAAACAAAGCGTGTCTGAGTGCTAAATTTCTTTAGAATAATTAGAACATGCCACACCATTCGAGATGGATATGGTTTTGCAGCAGGAGCCAGATTAGGGGATTTACAAACGAGTAAACCAACCGAAGTGACACTGCTTCATAATGTAGATTACTAAGATTTGGTACTCAGTGTACAAAGAGTAGTTTTTGAGATTCTACACCATTCACAAAATTCACGTAAGGGAAACAAAAGTTATATTTTTTTTGGCAATGGAATGACAACACACAATCACCTCTCCTTTGGCTCAATAGATGTACTCCATTAAGTCTTGGCATAATTTGAATTTGCTCACAATAAGGGCTTTTTAGCATTAAGAATTTTAAAAAGGCATGCATGCACTAGAGGAACATGGAGCAGTTAAACACGCTAAACAATACACTTTAAGAGAATTATTAATTGTTTTCATTTAAGGCTTTTTGAGGAATTTTCATGTCTTGAAACTCAATATCAACATATATAGAATGATCTCAATTTTCAACATGATTATTTTAATGGTAACAAATACACCGTAACTGTAAACATGGTTATTTTTTCCTACAGCATAATCTAGAGTATAAAAGTATTTATGTATTCGTTTAAAACTGGAACAGCGGCAGGTTAATATCGTCATTTTTTTGGGGGGGCGTGGATTGCTACTTTCTGGGGGGTATGGAATACCTTGCGACAACCATTTTACCTATTTTACCAGGAATTACAGAGGGGTGGGCAGCCAACCCCTCCACTAATCTGTTCTGAACAACATACATTCTGGACTGACTTTCATCAACTTTAGTTTGGCTATGAGTAGCTCATTCGAAGTGGTGTCGAAGGCCTTCTTGTAGTCCACCCAGGCCATTGATGGGTTTTGCTTATGCCGGATGGGATCTTGGCATATGCACCAATCAACGAGCAGGTTGCCCTTGCATCCTGTGATTTCCACCCCTCTGCTCATACACCTCCTGCCACAAGGTTCATCCTCTTGGATGGGTGGTGGATATTCCTCGACAGGCAGAGGTGGTTGAAAGAGATGGGCTGGGTGAAGGAGAAAGATTTAGTTCTCCCTCATGGCCCTACTGCTATTGAGGAGTTTTCCCTAGGCCATGGTGAGCACCTGTACTCTTTTGACGGCGTGCAGCTTAATGATAAGCAGCACATTTTTATTCACTGAGTGATTGTTGTATCTGAGGCTGCACGCTATGCGCCAAACTTTCAGAGTAAATATTCGCCCAGATGTGATGTATTCCATCACACACTGAAACCTAGACGCCTGCCATTCCATCAGGGTGAGCTTTGCCTCTGGCTGCTCAAGCTTTTTTGCTGTTTTTTCCTCCCAAGAGGCATTCTTTCGGGAGTGAGCCATAATTTTGGCTGCTTAGTAGACCATGCAACAGACCATCCAGCGGTCTGATGTTTCTGTCAGGATTTCATCTACAAGTCCATTCAACTGGGATAGTTGTTTGCCTCACAGAGATATCTTACGGTGGATATATCTCTGCTTAGTTTGTCCATCATGATAGTTAATTGTGCTGCACATTTTGTCCTAGCAGTGCTGCCAACACACGTATATACGCATTTGGGTGGAGCAGTGCCATCAGCACCATGCACACATATATACGTATTAGGTTCCGTAATAACCCCCCTGGAATTTAGTGCCGTATCTTCTGAACAGGTTGCAGGAAAATTCAACCCATAGTTGGATATCCTGGTTAACGTGTGTGGTTAACTGTCGTTTAAGATATTTTTGCTCACAAGAAGTCAAAAATATTAACAATACTGCAGTTAAACAAGGAAAATTTGGCCATAGGGAAACAACAATCTATGTAAAATCGAGAAACTATGTAATGTGAGGAGTTTGTCATTGCTCCGATGCTCTTATGCATTGCTCTCCGACTCTTATGCTTCCCGACCAAATCTTAATGTCTTTATTCAAATTGATAGCTATGAAAAATCAAAGAGGGTAAATCGAGGTTTCACTGTATGAACATTTGCCATAAGGTATGGAACTTATACGAATGTACCTGACAGTCCATTATTATGCAGCTGCCGATGGGTAGACGGACTCATCACACGATCTGAAATTCGATTCCTCCACGACATCGCCAATGGTTGCTACTTTTCTCTTTGGATTCACAATTTAGTCTTTGAGGGGTCTCATGGCATTAATAACCTCTCTTCCATCAGCCTATAAATGAAGTTTTTACAGCATAAAGCAAAAACATTTGACTGAGAAAAGCGGTGCCATTTTCTCATACACATAACGAAAGCAAATATTACTCAAGGCGAACATAAATTATGTTCAGGCAAAATCAATAAATTGTTTTTCATAAAGAAGCAAGTTTTTATTCCATTCCTCAGCAGCTTGTGACAGCTTCAGAGTTCTATAAGAGAAAATCATAGGCGGATGTTTCTCGTGAAAATCATTCAACTTCAAGCCATATTAATTTGCTAGCAAGCATTAATTATGGTAAAACATGAAATATCACGTGCAGCAATCAATCGAAAGTGACTACGCAAGGTTTCAATTTCCACAGTGAGAAAAGGACTTCTCCTTTTTCAGTTTCAGCCTATTGTGCACAGCGTCAAAATTTTTGTGGGACGAAATTTAAGGAGGTTCCGCCGCGACTGTGTAAGTCAAAACAAATACTAAATTCCACATTTTTGATATTTTGTCAAAAAATCCTGCTTTCACTGATGCAATGCGTTACCTATAGAAACCCAAAAGTAAGGTACAAAATATGTAGATTATTCCACATAAGTATTTTAAATGAGCACTTTTTTCCAGCCATAGGAGCCGACTGCAGTGCCATTTCCTACGAATTACCGCATTTTAACTTCAATTATGGCATTAATTCTTCAATAACTAGAAAAATAAGGTGGTAAGATGCCTGTATTTTATTTTTATTCAATTTCTCTGGATTATTTCCTTCTTAGAGAAAGTTTTCCATGAAAATGGCATTTGTATTTTATGGATAAATACTATTTTCCCCCGTGTTTCTCTCATTCCCCCATTGAACACCATGTAATTTCAAGTTCAATTATGGACTAATATAGCGTGGAAAGGCATTATTTTGTTGTTCATATCAGATAGAGGACAATTTTTTCTATAAGTAGACAGAATATGAATAAAATGACATTTAAGTCATTTTACGGTGGAACCACCTTAAAAAGTGCCATATTAGGGCGGACAAGCTGAAGCAAATCCCACTTGGCTGTGTACATGAGGTGGCAGAAAATCTATTTCAGGTCACTCTATGCAGTTATCCTTACACCCTATTACTCACGTCAAGTGAGTCATGGCACTGAATAATTCCACCAAATTATTATGAAAGTGTTGAAAAATACTTTTGATGCCTGATAGATAACTGATGCTAACACACAACTTAGGTAATTGGGATATTAGGTAATCCCTTTACTGTTTATTCATTTACACAGAAAATTGAATCTTGTATGTATAAAGTTGGCAAAACTAATTTGATATTGGCTACCATTTACCGATCACCATTGGGTTGGCGGAAGCTTATTTTTATCTGCCGCAAATAGTGCACACCAACTTTTAGTTAAAACAGAATACCTTAAAATATTTCTTCCCTAGATCTAGATTTTGCAGACGGCAAAAACTACTATTTTTACAATGCATTATTAGTTACAATAACACAAAACGACGTTAGAAACTAAGATCATTCTGTAAATGTATGTTGATTGAGAGCTTCAAGATATCAAGATGAAAAATCTCTCCTTATCTTCCTAGGGTTCCTGAACATTCCCAGTTCCAGGGCATAGAAAAACCTAAGGTCAGACTAAACGTCAGTCATAGGAAAAAGAACAATTTTTCAGCTGACAAATAAGGGGTCGGGCTACACACGAAGTTGGCTTATACCCAAGTATATATCCCAAACGTATCATCTTTGAGATTTGGAGAGGTGAATAGACTGAAAAAGGAGAGCATATTCATCAAACCATGTTGTCGTATCCACTCATGCTGTGATGCTTACCTCGAAAATTCTATCACAGCAGCTTGCAGACCAAGGCAAATGCCCAACATGGGCTTCATGGTTTTCCGACACCACTCACAGGCTTCAATTTTCCCCTCCGATCCTCTTTTTCCAAATCCTCCAGGAACAATAACACCGCTAAAACAATATGCCTTTCATTAATATAAATAAGACACCATTTATAATAAACAGGTAAATTAACTGCAACTATTACAGAATGCCTTTGTGCACCAATTGTCATTGATTGATGAACTAAGATCCCAAAGATAGCAGACACTTAAACAGCATTTTCATCGATAAAAGAAACAGAAATTAATTTAAAAAAATCAGATTATCACTTTCATATGCATGCAAAAATACTTTTTGATAAATAAATCTCTTTCGTATGACGTAACTAGTAAAAGGCACATGGACTTAGGAAGGCAAGTAAATAATTACATAACTCAAAACTAAAAAAAAGGTCCACAAAGGATGTTTATGTTTACCACTATTCCACAATCTTTCCCATTTTCTATGGTTGAATGTATTTATTTACACTTTAAAGCGCCATGCATTCTTTGGCATACTCAATGCCAACAATAATCGTATCCATTATTCTAATCCTGATAAGGCCAATAAAAGCATGAAAGCCTGGTTCTATAATATCTGGTTAAATATTTTATCAGAATGAAAATTCAAGTTAATTCATTCTCCAATGGATAACACTCCCTTCCGCTAACGAAGTCTTTATGTAATATGCACAAAGGCTGACCTCCCAGCTGACATCAAGTTAACAAAAGTGCTACATCATCTTGCAGTTAACACTAACTAAACATTATAATGCAGGAACTAATGCCTATGCAACCACATAGCAAACTATAGAGGCTGCCCACACTAGAGGAGTCCACTCATGCTCTGGATTCACGAGAAACACATAGTTCTGATACTGGACAACCAAGATTACTCAACAATACTGAATGCTAGGTCATCCGGCTCACTGGGTTCCGAGAAACTCCTTCCACTCTCTCAAAACCTAACCCTGCTTCGAGTACTGATCAAGACTGGAAGCTTAGCATCAAAACATGGCCAATAGGTATCATCAAAAAGTTATTGAACCCTCCTGAAGAGAAGTCCAAAATTGACATACTTGTTGATGAAATTCTCTCTGATACTTTGACCTTTCTAAATTATCTACAACACCTCTTTTAAGATATTACCTCACCCCACTACAATGAAACGCCAACTCAATGGAAAACAAAAAAGAAGAGCTCAAACATAATATTTCCTAAAATCGGCCAGACATTATTCTTATCCAAGAAAAGTGGTTGAAGCCCTACTTACATTTTAACATCCTTCATTTCACCAGCGAATGGGTGGAAAGAGATATTACCCCCATAAGAGGTGGCGTCCTCATTCTCATCAGACTATCAATCCCCTTTACCACCTTCCTATGGCCCTAAAACTAGAAACATTTGCCATCTCCATCCAGACAACAACTGGACCAATCCACATCCAGTCAGCCTACAGGCCAACACTAAGCGGCTGGCAGAAGGGAGGTTCTAGCATCCCTTGCAGCAATCATTTCCACCATTGGAGGAGGCCTAAATGCAAAGCAAGAACACTGGGGCCGCCATTACACTACATTGTGTGGTGAAGTTTATATCTTGACGTTACTTCATGTATGATAGCCAACAAACTAATGGCCTATCTAAATTTGCATTAAAATTCACGCCCCTTATGGGTCATTCACGCCCCTTATGACAAAAGCAAGGGGGGAAAAAAATATTACTTCAAGATTTATTAAAAAGGTTCAAAAATACAAAACTCACAAATATGAAGTATCAATTTTTCAATCCCGCTGACATAATATTATCGAATTTCTACTTTATTTGCTGTGAGTGGCTTAATTTTCCTCATGAAGTTCAATGCTTTAGACAGCTTATTGCAGACACCAATGGTATGTCCAGTCCAAATTAGCTTTAGAGTCCAATAATTAATACCTAATCATTTTACAGGCTCACTAGCATCATGAGGTGATACAGGTAATTGAGAAGTATCTGCAAAGCATCGGCCATCAGTATCAATGTCTACTATTGCAGTATTGGTATTGCTACCAGGAAAGCTGGTATTGGTCCAAACCTAATCAATTTATTATTTTTTAAATATTCAAAGCTCAGAGGTAGAATAAAAGAAATTACTAGAAATTATCAAAAAAGGCAATTGAAATTATTAATGTAAATGAAAGGATTTTTTACATGGTGGAATAATTTGTTCACAGAATGAGAATAAAATAGAAATCGACTGATGCAATGGTTTCCCATCAACTATGTTAGTAATTGAAAAAAATGAAGACTGCTTTCACATTCAAAGTGCTGTGGTGAAAAGCAGTGGTTTCTTAAGGAACTGTGAGAGCTGAGAATATCACTTTGGAATACACTTAACAATATCATGGAATAAAATTATTCCTGAAATAATACTTGTTTATTAAAATGCAAGATTCAAGATAAATGAAAGTGAACTCTTAAAAAAAAAAAAAATTGAAGGTGCTGAGATGGTGCCCGGAGGTTGAGTCATCGTGACGTTAGGTACCTGTTCATTGGTTTATTATGCAGTGGTAGACAAAGGCATTGCAGAATGTTGTGGTGCAATAAGTGAAAACTATTAGAAGAACAGAAAAATCATGGTGGTTAACTATCTACTGATGAGAGTGTTGAAAAATATTGTAAAATTCCTAACAGCGAAACTCTCACCCAAGCATCACTTCAGCCCAACAATGCATTCATAGAAATGCCTCCCACGAGAAAATGAACAGCCTGCTACCACACCTCGGTGCCTTCTTCTTTGAAAGATTCTCTATCCACTCTGTTCTGAACACTTACAATCAAATTGACTGCCCCTAAACATGCATTGCCCTCGCAAAGGACCGAGAGATTGCCACTTGTGGTTTTGTAACAGCATTGAGGATTCAAACAAGGGTTAACACATCACACACCTAACACCACATCTGAAACATCTAACCATAGGGTAAGAAGCAAAATTTTGAAAAACACAAATGAAGAATACAATATGCACTGACTGGATGACACTTACTCACACTTGCAGAGTTGCTGCCATGCTTCATGATAAGCCACGGGATCAGATAATTTGGTGTCCTTCTCCAAATCTGATGCTTCAATATACTGAGGCAAGAAGAAACAACATTCATATAATCGAATTCAATCCAGTCACCCTCAGTCTCAATAAATGCAAACATTAAGTAAGGAAGAAAGAGAAACCTTCAAATTCAGCTTGTGTCCCGCTGCTATGGCCGCATGCTGTAATGCCTTGGTCACCGAAGCATAGGAGTCCTCAAGTTTTGTATACTTCCCAACCAAAGCAATTTTCACCTCCCTTCTCAGGTTATCATACCTGCACGGACAAGGGTTTCTCATTAGGCAATGACTCATGTCTCACAAGAGGAAGAATCAAATATTCCAGGCAAATATTTTATTTTGTATAACACTGATGACATATGACAGAAGAACACCTCATTGCAGTTTTCCACTGATAAATATTAAATGTGACCAGTGTTGATGTTTTACACATCCATACAATCAAGACAACTGTTGGGGCAACATTCAGGTGCACAAGTATCCCTTGCTTAGCAAGAATTTGTTTTACACAATTTTTGCTATGACACGACAATTTTGCTTGTACTCTTAGAGCATGACCAAATTTCCCATTTCAACATGATTGCTGGATTGTGTTGTCATTAGGTAAGATCCAATTAACATTCCCTCGAGTTCCAAGTGATGTAAAACCAGCATGGAATACTGAAACGAACCAAAGTTATCTTTATGAAGCAATTTAAACTTATTATGCCTTTAAGGTATTTTGAGCGAAAATCCACTTCACCTAGAATTTGATGAATTTGGCCTCATTTGAAAGAAAAAACTCATCTTTCCAATGATATCAAAATATCAACCCGTTGCCGAACTACTTTTCGAGTTTCTTTTAGGCGGCATACACATTCCCTGACCCCATGGACGAGATTCCTGGACTTTTCCCTGATTTCCCTGACCCATTTCAAATTCCCTGACTTTTCCCTGACCTGTAACAACCCTGGCTAAGCATCTCTATGACCATGACCACAATCACATTTCTAATTTTAATCCCAACATTTTATATTTTTGTGACAAAGGTGCCAAATTAGATGTTTTTAGAAAATTCTGAAATTGTTTTAGCCTTTAAAAAAATCTAGTCATACAGTCTTAAATGATTTTATTCTGGACAAATTGTGCCCCATATTTACTGTGCCTCTCCTTTCCTCTTTCAACTCTTGATGCAGTTGGTTTTAAATTTCCTGTGACCTAGCTCAGTTAACCCCTGCCTCTCTACTAATATCCTTCCCCCCCTCCCAACGTCCTCCTTACTTCCTTCCCCGGGTGGTACCCTGAATATACACATATCAAGCCACCACCTCTGCACACTGCATTTTGCCTCTGATGATGATGTATGTATACATTGCAACTGGTTAGGGTTGTTTAATAGTAATAAAACAGTGTGGAATATTACAAAGTTCTTATTATTATAGCATGGCTTTATATTAAGTTAAGAAGCAAGTAGGCAAGATTATACAGTACACATTACTGCTTACACTCCTGTTATTTCATTCAAGTTACCTGTCAGCAAGATCACTCCACTTTTGCATGAAACGACGAGGACGTGGCATTTCTATTTTTAACTGCAAGCGTTCGTTGAAAAATTCTGAAATGCCTTGACTTTCCATCAGAATGGGAACTCGGTAAATGGATGAGCAATCATGGATGCATATAACCTATAATGAGAAGAAATAATGAAATTTACACCACATGCATGAGTAGGAATGGGTTGCTAATAAGCAACCTGCTATCATTAATTAGCAGAAAGCTGTTACAAAGATAGCTGGCAGAGAGATAGCACTCAGGCCTGCTACATCTTGTATGCGCTTGCATGCCCTGCTTGTCTACCAGGAAAGGAGGCCACAACTGTCATTCTGTGAGGCCAACACTACTTCTTTGTATACCACCCCTGAGCGCAGCGTAGCAGTCACAGGAGGCCATTGAAACAACAGCAAGAGATGTAAGCACAAGCACCATCCACACATGAACAGTGTACAAAGAGCAGCATCATTAGCAAGATAGGAAATTTCAGACAGGGCTTTAGCTATACAACGTAAATGGAACTCTTTTCGGGTGACACACCTAGTCATTTCATTCATTATTGGAATCCATTGGAATTAGTTCTTAGATTGGCCTTTCACTGCACAGAGACAGTGGGAATTCCTCTCAGTGCCAAAATAAATAAGAGCACAGGGAAGCTCTTAAACTGCTGCATTTCACAGCTTAGATTAACTCTGCCTCTTGCACACACACAAAGGAATAGGCCTTGCCTTATTACCATATGGGACATGAATTAGGTTTTTATTCACATAAGTACCTCAAAAAATTATTACTCAAGGAAGCTGATATTAAAAGAAAATTGTATACATACATAGCTACTAAAAGGAAAATGCTGGCAGAGTATTTTGCATTTATACAATGAAGATCTGATAATTTTTATACAAATTTTGTGAACACATCTTTAGTGTGACACCTGTAATATTAAATATACTGGACAAACGGAGAAATTTTAAAATCAGGATGAAAGAACATAGATGATGTTTTTAAATAATGACGAATCCTCTGGAATAGCTAAACATTTGTGTGACAAAAGGCATTGGTATTGTGTGTGATGTTGAACCTTGGATTTTACATTGTATCAATAAGGGGAGTAAACTGGACTTTATAGAACAGTTGGAAATCCTGAATGACCATGTGTTCCCCTCCCAGTCACCTCTCCTTTACATCACACTACCAACCCTCCACCACCTTCAACCTTAATTTCCTCGTGTTTTTAAATCTTAACGGGGGTCTATTTCTTAAACCCCCCCGCCTCATAGTTTGGTTGTTTTTACCTTTCTGACGCAAACAATCCTGAGGCCACCCCACCCCCCCTTCACAAACAGCCTTGTCCGCTACTCCTATGCTCCCAATCCTCCTTGTTTTCAAATCCACCCCCCCTCCACCTACGGATACCTATACATATAAGTGTAAGCCACCCAACTGCTTGTACCTGATGATGGCATGATATGCCAAAACCTAGGTAGGTCATGTTGTTTCACATGAAGTGTGAAATCATAACCAAGTGCTTGTTTTTTCATTCAAGAGACTTTGTTTAATAAAATAGAAAGTTGAAATAAAATTTGCAACAAATAAGTTATATACTACATTGCATAACGTAATAATTTGTCCAAAAATATGATTCAATGAAGTTAAAAAAAAGGTTACTAGTTGGACCAAGGGAGGGTCATTTTGTGTCCACTGCCTATTACCCTTCACATTATAATACTAAAAAGAACTGTACAAAATGCTATAATATGCAGTTACTTTAACATTCTATATTTGACAATGTAACAAAGCTTTAAATTTGTATTTCACGCAGAAGTTCTTAAAACATTAAAAATGGAAAGTGATGGACATTTTTTAACCCTGGGCAATTCCACCAGAAAACAACCAATTTCAATAAAAGTGGTTGCTGACCAATTTTCATTTTTATAAACATTTTGCACATAGGTGCTTAGATAGGTGCTAGATAGGTGCTTGTATGTAGATTACAAGTCAGTTCTCTTTACATTTTTAGAGCAAACCATAACCGAAATACGGGCATTATCACATGTGCCGGCAGAGTAAAAATGTCACTTTTTTATGTTTGCCATTATTGCTACTATTTGCATGTTTATTAGTTACAGCAACTATACTTATATTAATATTATAAAAACATTGTTCTATAGAAATATGCAAGAGAAAATAAATTTTAAAAAGTATTCAGCATAAAATCTTTGTTTTTTTCACTTTTTGAAGGACAATTATTCAAAATGGGGACCAGATATCAAAACAGATCCTTTTGGGATTACATAATACTCTAGGTACACATGTAAAAAAAAAATATTTTGTATTGATCCTGAGTCCCCTTTACCCTCCAAAACAAATCCAAAGTGGGTGGAAACTCAAAATTTGACATTTTCAAGGTCACATACATATGTATCTCTAACGGGGGACGACCTAGTAAAAAATGAGATATTCATAGGGAACTAACATAGCATAATAACCTACACCATTTCACCTGTATTTGGTGTAATGTATTACTTGAGTATACAATAAATACCAAGGTTATGTGAAAACTAAAAATTATCATTGTGAAATCCCGGAAACCAAAAAAATAAATTGAAAGAGTCTACTATGTTGAGGTCCGTAGTTTTAGCGAAAAGAAAAAGGAACGTCCGGTAAACTTTTAACGAGGTTTTATTCCACGTGGTACAAAACTTCTAACCGTCACACAAATTCAAATTACAAAAACCAGTTCACAGAAAAAAGAAATGAAAATCACTTCGCGCAACTTGCGCTGCCAACCTATAAGTTCCACATTTTTTCATTACCAACTACAAAATTATTTCTAACATACTAGACTCACCTTGCCCGGTTAAGTCACAAAAGCAGCTTGCCCGTATTAGGGTTAATTGAAAATTGTCCATGGTTGTACAAGGTTCCGTTTCTATGCGTAAGAATTTCTAACAAAATCCATCTGCCGGTTTCTGAGATATTTGTTGTTAGACATTTGAATAATTGCTATTTCTTTTTTTATTTTCTTTATTTCGGTGTTTTTTTACCTTAGAAAAATATTTCCAGTTCCACTGTTAAGCAGTTTTGCATTTTATTTGTTAATATTTTTATTGTAAAATCAGTAATGTTTAATTACGAAGATTGCTTATTTCTAACCAAATTGCACGCTCCTGCCGCAGGGCTTAATTTGACGATTTTTTCACGTGAATCTAAGGAGTGCTAAATCATTGCTCGTACCTTCTATTGGACAGGAATGAATTATGAAATACCTGTAAAAGATTTTAAAAAATGTATCCTGTTGTTATTGAGAAAATTATTAACTGAAATGAAATCAGTGTTTTTCATGGCATCGTTTCACCATTACTTTCGACCTTTTCCATCCTTTTATCATGTATTGCATACATGAATGTTACATATATACTCTTTGTTACATATCTATGCCCTATTATTGTTAATAGGGAAGTTTTAACCATTTTAGTGCATGCATGCATTTCCCTTTCGTCATTGCCCCTAAAACTTTGGAAGTTATGCACAAGTGTGCTAATCATTATTCATTTGTTAGTAAAGATTAATTAATACTTTATCCATAAAAATTATAATAATATCTCGAAACTGTTGATAAAAATATTTTTTCCATTAGCTATTGAATTATTTAAATCTGTATGCATATATCTTTAGAGACATTGACGGAGTACGGCAACTCGATTGCCTGTTCAACTGAAACAAACTTCAGAACGTTCAATTTATTTCTTGTAACCTTGTATAGTTAAATGAGTATGAATAATTCGAACGTGCTAAATTATTTGAGTAAATTTTGGTGAAAATATAAAATACATCATTAATAACCGAATCTATTTTTCGGTAAAGCTAGTATTAATTCCAATTACCGCCAAAATTTCAAAACCAAATATTCGAGGCAACATTTTAAGTCTTCCTCGATCATCGAATATCACGAATACCTCATTATTTGTGGTATTCGAGTTTTCGACTATTCGAGTTGCCCATCCCTAGTTGTAAGTGTAAACCAGGCGTTGCTAGACAAAGTGAAGTCTCAAACGCTAAACCGCTAGACAAGAGATATTTTAAATACACAATACCATCTTGTGTGCCTTATTAGAACACTTTTAGAATTGTTATTGGCGATACTGTTGGGCAGAGAAGCCAATGAAGTAAATTCTAGAGCTAAGTGGTCTGAGAATATGGGATCTACTGTTTTCACAATATACGTCTCCTCACTGAGGCTAGTGATTATATTATCAAGACATGCAGACCGCCTGATTGGGTTAAAGCTGGTGCAGTCAAGGTTATAAGAAGACAGTAAATAACACAGTCTACTGGAATTGCTGGAAACCAAAGACATGCCGACATTCAGATCAGCTTGTACAATAATGTCAGTACTTTTGAAACTTCTCAAAAGAAAATCGAGACCATAATCAATCATAAAAAATCTGAAAGCCACCGTTAGGAGAGCGGTACACAGTTACGACAACAACTGCAAATTTCTTAATGTGAACGGCAACCATTTCGGCATGTAGTTCAGTGCAGTAACAAGATATGCCAATAAGCAGATAGGTTATCTTTAAGAAAAATGGCAACGCCACCATTCTTATTACTGACCCTACAAAATATACTTACAGTCTGAAAGCATATGGCATGTAGAGAGATTAATTTCATTGTTTTGAAGCCAGTGCTCACCCATTAAGGCGAAGAATATCAAATTTATTTTCAAGAAGAAAACCTTCAAGTAAAAATATTTTCTTTCAAAGACACTGCACATTATGGTTGTACAGACGCAATGAGTTTCTACTTTGTACATTTGCGGGACTGCCTAGTATCTTGCCACTTCTTTCTTTCAATTTATCAGCAATTTTCTTTTCTTTCAATTTTGTGTTTTTTATTTGAATATTTTGTTCGGAAGAATTAAATTGATTATTGCAATTGTACATAAACGTATTGTAAAATTGTTTTCCCTTGGTTTATTGGGAAAACATTAAATAAATAAATAAACGCCTGGTTCCCAGTAGGATAAATCTAGTCACCTGTTTTTAGGGTCCATTCTATCATGTACAACATATACACAATTCTATGAATATATAAACCAGCTATCCCCACAGGTATTACAACCTTACCTGCTCAGTCGAAACATGGCAAAAGTTGGAAATTTTCTCCTTCACTGACTGCCCAATTGGCTTTTCACTTCGGCACACTATGAGATCAGGAGACAACCCAAGGCCACGTAGCTCACGAACACTTGCTTGTGTCGGTTTAGTTTTGTGTTCTCCAGTGGATCTTGGCTGTTGGCATAAAGAGAATTCTGGTATATAAAAGTCAGCATAGCATAAAAATTCCATAAATGTTTTGAGTCTTCTCTGCGTTTAAGAACAATTTATTTGCGGAAAACTATTTTTAAGAGGAAAGGAGATTTCTTTGGCAAGATCTTTAACCTGTTCGAATCTATATGAAAGACTGATAAACATAGTGTCATCTGCAAAGAGCATAGTTTGACAGTTGACATTGCTGGGTAAATCATTATGGGGAATAGAAAAAGATCCAATACGAATCCCTGGGGCACACCATTTTTTCAAATAACAGAATTTAGAACACATTTCACCATAACACATGCATTGCTTCGTATTCGTTAAATATTTTATCAGATGAAGAGGGGTCCCCACACAACAGTGTTGGAACTTATTTAACAACAAATGGTGAGAAACACAATCGAATGCTTTGGTCAAATCACACTATAGTGTTTATGTAGTAAAATTTACATTCTTCAAATGAATTGAGTATCTCTAACATTACATTTTCCAGTGCTGATGTAGTTGATCTCCCAGAGTGAAAACGAAACTGGGAGACCAAAAGAAAGTTGCTAATTTCAAAATACATAATTACTTAATTGCGATTTCATTATGGCCTCTGAGGAAGGAAGGTGGATTTTCACATTGAACTTTGAGGAAACTGGATCCCGCAAATGCCCTCAGCAAAGTTCCTAGGAACTGTAATTGATGACTGCTTTTCAGGGGAAGAACATATCAGAACACTAGGCAGATGCCTCAACTCCACTGTTATCTAATTAGGAATATTCCATCAACTGTATCTCTGGATGTCTTACTTTCTACATATGTATATACAATGGAGAATTCTCCTCGCATATCATCTACAGGATTTTATTTTGGGGTACCTCCACACATGCTGATAGCATTTTTTAAATTAAAAAAAGGGGTGTACGTCTGATTGCTAATGAGAGAATAGATGCACCATGTCGACCCCTTTCTACAAAACTTAAATCTTCTTCCTCTGTTCATTGTTGATATAATCTTATCTGCCAACTACATGTAAAAAAACTTGAGTGTTAATGTAAAAAATTCCAATGTCCATACACATGAGACTAGGTACCAAAATAATTCACCTAGGTCTTTTGTGTGCACTCATGCTACAGCAATGGGACCAAATCCCATGGGTTTAGTGCTGTATAACAAGTTAGGTAATGAATTTAAAAGAATTAAAACTTTGCATCTCTTCAAAATTAAAGTAAAGAAATTTTTACAGACCTAAATACCTACATATTTTATTCAATTCAGGAATTCTTGGAGAGAGATGATTTTTTCTAATTGTGTGTACCTATTGTCTTTGATGTGGTATGATTCTATTATTTGACCTTAGACAATGACGTGTCCTTTATTATATAGTGTATGTATCATAGTTATAATCCCAAACAAATGAACATTATTATGAGGCCACAGTAGCCATAGCACAGAGATTTTTATGATCCAAAAGAAAGTGATACGAATCATGTTAAATTTGCCAGAATCGTGTCATATTCACTTTGAAAAACTTTGACCTTTAAAGTTAACACCTCTATATATGTATACACTCTTTGGGTACAAATGAGGAGTACTATAATTATGGAACCAGATCCCAAGATAAATTGCATGTACTACCTAGGAGCACGAAATGATGTAGTCATGGTCTATTCCATAAAGGAATAAAACTATACAACCTTCTTCCAGAAAGGATGAGGAATGTTACTTGGTTGGGGAAATTTAAAATCACAAAGCATTCTATACTGTGGATGAGTTAGCTCTTTTTCTGACCAAATCAAAATGCAATTGTTCAACTTCAAATCTGTATCTACTATGACACCAAAAACCTTTTCATGTATATTATTGTAGTATTCAATAAAAATGTTTAATTTTTGCCTACGTAATGTTATACAACCTATGAGTGTGTAATTTGAACTTGTCGAAATACACAGCAACAAGTTCCTCCTGACACAGCCTGTGTCTACTTAATATAAGATCTGACAGGTGAATAAAATTATTATTATTGCGATATTTCACAGAGAAAAAAATCATTTGCATTGACCGGGATTATGATGTGGAATATCCCACTAATGTGCACTCACAGGTGACTCCGTAAAGGTAAATTCCGTGGCTAGTCCGGGTATCCTCAAAATTAGTCATCATTATTATTAACCATTGAAATGAACTGATCCTGACAATTAAACAGAAGAATGTATTTACTCATACATATTACAATAGTATACGCACACTAAAGATCAAAATGAGGAAAAATCTTAAAATGTACTCTTACTAAAAGCCACAGTCTGAAGGTGGGTGGGGGGGTGGGGGGGCAGGGGGATTTTAATGATGAGGAGAAATTAGCTGAACTGAAAAATATCTGGAAAGAAATTGTAAATTGAAAAATAAATACGCCTAAACTCAAACTCATAACCCACACGTTAACTTCTTTTGTTGGCAGTAGCTACCACACAACTCTGCCGCCAACAAGATTGTACTTGAGCACAGATTTTCATATATTGTAAACATTATAAATTGCCTCCAGGTATAAGACTGATAACTCAGTGAAATAACCTACACAAAATATATTTAAATAAAATCTACACTCAGTGGCGTAGCGAGGGGGGGGGTCCGGACCGCCCCCGAAATATTCATCTACATCTACATACTACCCCGCAAGCCGCCTCAATAGGTGTTAGGACACCAGCCGTTTACATACAATAAGGAAACGCTCTAATGAAATTACGCCTAGCATCTTTGAAGTCCCTTATTGTTCGGGGAAAAAATGAATTCCCATACCTATCCGTTCTTCCCACAATACGCTTGACGAATCCTAGCTTCTTCAGGGCTCTGCCACAAATATTTCTTATATGTGTTCCCCACGATAGGTCCGAAGTTATCGTAACTCCCTACTTCACTTCATCTGTCGCCTTTAAGTTAACACCATCCACAGCATATACATGGGGATAGTTGGACGACCTCCGCAAGAAATGTACCGCCGTGCATTTGCTCAGATTAAGTTCGAGTCCCCACTCTTGGCTCCACACATGAACGTTGTTTAAATCCGATGATAGAGTTTCAAAGTCAGAGTGATCACTAATTTCACAATAGATGACAGCGTCGTCGGCAAATAAACGTGTTTTACTGCTAATTCGAGAGCATAGATCATTTATGTACATATATAATGAAAAAAGGGGGCCGATTACGCTTCCTTGTGGGACACCTAATGTCACTTCAACTACATCAGAGCTAATTCCGTCAAGAACTACATTTTGCTTACGATCACTCAGAAAGTTGCGTATCCAGTTTACTACTGTTTCGTTTAGCCCGCATGACTGTAATTTGTATAAAAGTTTGTTGTGAGGTACCGTGTCGAAAGCTTTCTTAAAATCTAGAAATAATGCGTCCACTTGTCTTTTCGATTCACCAGATTTGAGAACGTCATGAAGAAAGAGCGCGAGTTGTGTTTCACATGATCTACCTTTCCGGAAGTCGTGCTGAGAGCCATGGAGGACGTTACGACTGTCCAGGAACGTCATGATATTACTAACGACGATATGTTAGAGTATCTTGCCTATAATCAACGTTAATGAAATTGGTCGATAGTTTCCAGGGTCGTGTCTGTTTTCCTTTTTGAATATCGGTGTAACGTTTGAAATTTTCCAGACTAATGGTATCTTTCCTTCAGACAATGACTTCTTGAATATTATTTCTAAGAACGGTGCTATCTGTGGCGCTAACTCCTTGAGGACACGCGCGGGTATTCCCTCCGGACCCGGAGATTTACTATTTTTTATCGACTGTAGCTGTTAAGTAATCCCATCGCGTTGAATAGTGATTTCTTTCATCGGTTCCTCAGTGAATGAAATTTCAAAATTACATGCAGTATCATCTGTAGTGTATACACTTTCGAAGTGGTAATTTAACGTGTTAGCTTTGTCAATATTTTCGGTGACAAGTTTGCCATCTTTATCAAATAACGAATCTACGGTTGAAGATTTTCCCTGAAGCTCTCTCGCATATGACCAAAAAGATTTCGGATTTTCTTCGAGTAATTCACAGAGTACTTTTTTTTTTAAATTTCGCAATGCAGTACGCATTGATTTCTTGGTTTTTGAGCGTTGCACAGCGTAACTTTCTTTTGCTTCAAGTTCCTTCGATTTGTCACCTAACGCAGTGGACTTTTTGAATATATTCGTTGATTCCCTGTCGTAGAATTTCTAAGAAATATTCTCATGATTCATCAGTGCTTTTATCCTCTGTTTTAGCTACGAAGTCCGTATACGAATCATTAAGCATCTCGCCAAATTTTATGGAGTTGCATTTATCAAATAAATAAATATTGCGTTTCGGTTTTACAGCTTACTCTACTTCAATTTTTAAGTTTGCAAAAATTACTCTGTGATCACTTATGCCGTCAATAATATCGAGTTGTTTTATCAACTTAGGGTGGCTTACTGCAAAAAGGTCTAATATTTTATTTCCTCTCGTAGGCTTGTCAACTACTTGGGAAAGTGAGTGATTAGCAAGTGTGTTGAGTAAGATCTCGCTGATTTCCCTATTCCTAGAATTCGGTTTTACAGTGTAAAATCCCAATTTATAGATGGCAGATTAAAATCTCCCCCAATAATTATTACACCTTTACTGTCTCTCACAGTAAATGCGGATATTTGATTTTCTAATTGGTAAATAACATCAACTTTGGAGTTTGGAGGTCTATAAAAAGAGCAAACATGTATACTCCTTTTGTTTCGTTTTTTAATTGTACACCACACGCTTTCTATTTCACTGTCAGTTATTTCGTGGGCGGTGCTGTGTAAATGTGATTTAATTGCTAGAAAAACTCCGCCACCTGTCCTATCGCTTCGATCGCTTCTGTAGATTTTTATATCCTGGAGGAAAAACTTCGCTGTCGCTTACATCCTCTGTAAGCCAGCTCTCCGTTCCTATGACCACGTCTGCGTCCTGAAATATATGCTCAACTTCAGCGCGCTTGTTTTTAACATTACGGGAATTAACTACTATAAAGTTAATGTCATATTTTGTAGATTGAGTGTCGGTTGGTTTTTTTCCACACTTATGGGTATTAGGTGTGCGAATTTCAATGGAAGTGCTTATTACATTTGATATAATTTCTTTCACTGGAGTACGCGTTTTGGGAAAATTGTCACTATTTACCGGCTTTAGCGCTCCTAAGTTTACTTGGATGTGAAAATTTTCGCAATGCGGATTTCCTCGGAGGCTACTTTTGGTTAAATAAAGACAAAATATTAAGACATATAAAAAAATAAATTAAGCTTGGAGCAGGGGAAAGTCTACAAATATTAACTTATCATACCGTTGTTAAAAAAGGTTTGTCCTTTTGTTTAAATAATAAATTCTCAAATGATACGTTTGGGCTCGGTCGCTCGGGTAGTGTAATGGCGGTGTTTGTATAGCTGGCCGAGTTTTGACTGTGGACTGTTTACTGTGTAGTTCGCCCTGTTTTTAAAAAATTTTCCCCTGGTTTTGCACCCCCCCGAACGAAATTCCTGGCTACGCCACTGTCTACACTATTAAGATTTACATTACACAGGGCATTGTGCTTGTAATTTCTGATGGGCAATCAGACAGTGAACTTAATAAAACAACAGGCATTGTTAAGTTTAAAATACTCACCCCAACTTCTCCAAGAACTTGTAACTGAAAATAAGATGGCAGATTATTAAATACTGATTATCTGAATCCAACATTGAGCCCAAAACATAAAATCTCTACCTATAATAGGTCCTAAAAATTAAAGAGATTTCTTCTGGGGCACAAGTCCAGAACACAAGTAAAGGAAGAGAGTTCTATTTGGTGCTAAAAAAAACCATTTTCTGGTTTGGTAGAAAATCTATCCGTCAGATTATCGCAGAGGGGCATCTAAAGCTACTAACAGTAGGGTAGCCACTTGCACGGGCCACGGGAGAAACTAGAGGGATATACAACACATATACATGCACGTGGCAAAATCCAGGATGGGTCACAGCAAATGTGATTTTTTATTTTTTAAATGAATTCAATTGTTTGCCTTTTTTAATGAAATTCAATGTTAAACATCTATCATCACATGATTAAATGTTACGAATCTGAACGATATAGGTGTACTCCAGAATGATCTTTGTTACACCTTCTCATTTGAAGAGATGATTCACTATGATATCATGACAAGGCTTACATAGAATTGGTTATACATATCTTGGCACAAAATTGATGCAAAGAACTTGTTATCCGACATGCATCTTCACTGTACATCTACAACTACATTTCGATGCACTCATCTTGCAAGCTATCTCTTAGCAATAATGTGTCTGCAAGTTTTACCATCCATGATTTGCATCTGTATTTCAGATTGAAAAAAAATGTTTTGCATACGCCTGTTAGAAAAAGTGTATGGAACAATGATATTGTGTAATGACTCTTAATTATCGGTTACTACAAAATTAACAAAATTGCAGGTTTCCTTATGTTGGGCATAATATGTATGAAAGTGATAAATCATCCCAGAGTCCTTCCGTGGTCCATTACACTCTGTCCTCAGCAACCACGTGAGCCCAAAAAATAGGAAAATGTACATCATGAGCATTATAATTATCAATATTAGTTTTCCGTGTCTTGTTTTAATAAGAGTTTTTTTAAACAATGGCTCCCAAATATAAAAGTGTTAGAGTGGGAGAGTATTGTTGTTTTTTGTATCATTCATTAAATTTCTGTTGTTTTATATCTGAGTAGAAATTTGAATTGAGTGGTGGCCGGTAGCGATTTTTGTTCATCATTTTGTTTTGTGGAGAAGTTTCTTTGGAGCATATTTTTTGTTCACTACCAGTCTTTCCCGGTCTTTTGTAGCGGTGAGTTAACTCCTCACGAGAAATAAAAGTTTTAGCTATTGGAGTCTTGCTATTTAAGAGGTTATGGGCCCAGAGTTTAGCCCAGAGATTGACAAGGGCGTGATCCAGAGAATGACCCTGAGTTTTAATTATTACTGTGTCGTAGCGATTTCCGTGTGCCTAAGTAACTTTTCGCCCGATGGCAACCCCATTGGAGACTGAACATTGAGAGATTGCGACCGAGAAACTACCTCACGTGGTGCAAAAGATTGAAGGCTTTACTGGTGAGAAAGAAAGTGTGGGAAGCAATTGATCCCGGATATGATGATTAGAGAGACTTGACTGCAAAAGAAAAGGAGAAGAACGACGATGCGTTGTGCTACCTTACACAGTTTGTAGAAGATTGCTATTTGAACGATGTGTGCAAGCATCAAAGGGCCAAACATGCTTGGAACAGGCTGAAGGCAATACATTTCAAGATTTTGCCATTGCAGTTTATCAGCACCATGGATGAACTAGCCATTGAATAGCAGTTGATTTTTTTCATGTTTAATAAAAAGGGAATTGCAGGGAATTTTTCATTCTTGATTTAAGAATCACGTGTTCTGCATTTGACAGAAGAGGTTCGAATTTAGCTTTAACACATAAAAATGAATGATCAGATAAGTTTTTTTTATAACATTGAGTGCTTCATTATAACATCCCCTACAGAAAACATACAGAAGTTTATATTCTTATTTACACTAGAATCCCAGTAAGGGTCAATTTCACTGGTTTAGAGATTCATGAAAAAAGTGCATGTTTGAGTGACTTCAACTCTCCCTGTTCATGGTCACATGGATGACCAAAATGTATGCATTGAAGAGAGTCAAAATTCCCTTTGCTTTCACTGACAATCTTTGATTTAAATTTACTTGTCAATTGCTCTCTTCTTGCATTGGATACTAACTCATTTTTCCTTACTAGCATCTTAACTCCCTGATTGAGGATGCAACGCAAGGCAAGCCGCAAAAACCCAGGTTCGAATCCTGGTCACGGCACCATTTTGCAACGCAAGCCAGTGAAACTTGACGTCGCGAATGTATTGACTGCGAATGGTGGGCGGAAACGAGAGAAAAATTAAAAACAACCTTAGCTAGATTGATTAACTTCCAAATAACAGCATTTATATAATCACAAATATTACAATAGGAAACAAGTCCGTAGGCTAAATACTGTTAACTTTGTCTATACAAGACAATCACAAGTCACAAGTGGTACCAAGCAGATACGTCCTCCACCCGCAGTCCGGTTCAAAGAGAGCTGGTGTATTCGCGGTACACTTTGCCAGCGTGGGAGGGGAAATCAGCTGAGCAGTGGAGAAGTGGGGAGAGGAGGGGAGGTGCTATCACACTTTGGATTGGTGGGAATGTTCACAGGTCAGCTTGAAAGTTGAAAAAGATGTCAGCACCAGCGCTGACCGAATAATAGGAGGGTCCTTGCAGGAATTGCGATGACCTGAGCGTTCGCGTTGACCAGAGCAGATCGTGGCTCTTGGCTCATCGCTCCCTGGTACTTAGCGAGATGTGAGTCTCCTGCAGTTTATGAGTCTCAAGACGATTTTTGAGTCTCGATGAGGGAAAATTGGCACATTGATCAAGACTCCCACCTAGACTGTCATGCGAACTATCTTCAACTCCTGACCATAATGCCACTCATCAGTTGAAACAACATCCTGCCCCTTATACAGTAAAACCTTGCTTTTACGCCCCTGCAATATAAGTTTTCCCACTATTTACGACTTTTCCTTTAAGTCCCAGCAATTTGTATACCTCTACACTGTAACGCCTTCCCTTTATTTACGCTTACAAATTTTAAATGGTCCACCATTTACGTCAGGTCGAGGAAATCCCCTGTGGATTTTTTCTGGTAATACTGTGGCTAGTCCCAGTATCCTCATAATTTTTCTGCCTCGGGAAACTAAAATATCAACATGATATAACGGAGCTGAAATAGGCTCATGTTTATAACAGGCAACATTAGCACATTATCAGGAAATTCATATCTTCTTCACTTTATATTATATATTTTAATACACATACAACTGACTTAACAAAATATAACTGAAATAATGATATCAATTACCTGAGGTACCAAGGACACGTGCACACAACAGAAATTCTCCCGTTTCACCCGAAATTGAAACTGCCTGAATGCTTCCACAAAAGGCATTCCCTCAATGTCACCAATTGTTCCACCAAGCTCAACAATACAAACCTGTAAGTAGAAAGAATACTGAATCAAGATTTTGTTAACTAAGACCCCTTGGAGGCTTTCATTAATTTGCAATGAGATTTTGCCATGTGGCCAGTGTGCTCTGGACTAATCATGGGGGATAAGATAAGACTTGCTCTGGGGAGCACCTTTGGAGCATGAGAAAAAAACTACTGCTCTGTATTAAGTCCATGAGCATTATGTTCATAAGAATAAGAAAAACAAAGATTAAAAGACATATTTACATAATATATTACAGGAATTAAATATAGAATAAATAAACGATACATATACAATATAGACATACCACAACTGAAGCTAAATTACATTCAAAATGAGTTTTCAAACTGGATTATACCATAGGTGAACAATAAACAATGAAATATCACCAATAAATACGAAAACTTCTAACAAACTATGATCTAAAATATGACTCAATTTTAACATTTTTACGTCTACGTCTACTTTTTCAGGAACGAGTTAACAACGTTAAACGAGGACACACAGTAGTTAATATTTCAACAAAAAAAACTTTCCAGCTTCATGAAAAAAATATTATAGTTTAAAATTAATGAGTAAAATTAGAACTGAAAAATAAGTCAGCGAAAATGAACATATTACCTTATAATTAAATGCCAAATAACAATACTATAAAGTAAAAAAATGACTTTTTTTGATCATTTTACTGAAAACATTTGTCAGGGAAGCAGTTAAGATACTATATAATTAGGGTTTAATATTTTACCAGACACCTGAGACTTAAATTTCTTAATTTATACGTATGCCTCACCTTCCTCTTAAGCCTTCTTATTTTTGCGTTATAGTACTCAGGATCACTGTTGCATTTAAGTATTTTCCTTGGAATAAATTTTTCTATTCCCACGGATGGGTATGTATTATTAAGTTTTATCACCACCATTAATGAACAATGTACTACCAAGAAAATATAGTTCTTCTGTAATTTTTACTAATGTTACTGTCCATATGAATAAATAAATACACATACATAACTATAAGCACATATGTTAACAAAACTGAATAACACCAGCAAAATTAAAAATCTATGCTGCAGGTGAACATGATGGCAACTTACTTCGGGTGTGTTGCCATCTTCACTGACTGGCTCCGAAGCCACCTTCTCCACCCATTCTTGCACAGCGTCCGTTATGTGAGGAACGACTGAAATGGGAGAAAGAATTGTATCTCACTGAATTCATCGCATTCAACATTCAAATCCTGCAACTGAAACAAACCTTGCACAGTTTTTCCTAAGTAATCACCCCTCCTTTCTTTTGAGATGACATGCTGATAAATTTTTCCAGTGGTTATGTTGTTATCACGATGGAGTGTTATATCCAGGAATCTTTCATAGTTCCCGAGGTCTAAGTCCACTTCACCACCATCATCAAGCACATACACCTCACCTATAGATGGAGAAAATTATGGGAAAGTCAATTATGTACACGACCACAGTCAATCATACCATGTTGTCTTACGCATTACCATACATAGTGCTATTCCCAAAATCCATGACTGAACAGTAAAAAATACAATTTTAACCATGGTGAAACAATTGTGCAGCACATTTTTCAGGGTACAGTTTGCGAGGCAAACATACAGGGAATGCTTGCCAAGTTCTTCCGTGTTTTATCGTTTTGTACCCTCGGGCCAGTAGCATACTCTCTTTCGTGATTGTCAGAGCTTGCGCTTGACTGTGTTGTCTCTTAGTATTTATTTTACAATGTCAGTTTCCAGCAAGATTAGCAGATATTCTTCTAATATTGAATATACATAATATTATATATATCCAAGTCATTGTTGAAGAATAACATACCTTACAATTTTAATTATAAAAAATATCAAGTTTTTCGTGTTTTTATATCTTATACATATTGTACTTTCCTGAATTTAGCTTGCTTCATATACATTTATAAACTTGCTATTTAAAGCATTCTGCCATATTATTTATTTTGCTTGACCTATACTGACGTCTCATTTGACTAAGAAGCGGTGCTAAACTCGTGGTGTTCAATTTTTTCAAAACTGCTTCTTATTGGAAAAATATTTGTTTTATGAATTCAAATAAATAAGTTTTCCTCAACAACCCACCTCCTCCATGTTGTTTGGTGTTGCATGAGTAGATACAGCATTTTGCGATTTAGGATTTATCATTTTGATACAATTTAAAAAATATTATTTTAGGCTTGCTCCTGTGACAAATGTCAAAGTGTTTGAAAAGGATATTGAAGATGCGCTCATTGCTAATGATGACAACAGTGATTTGCCATGAGAGACCTCCAATGAAGAGATGTCTTCAACTAGCAGTGCAGAATCTCTCATTCACACCTCAAGGACAGGGACAAAAAGGCATCAAATCTCTTCTTTCCTCCGATGACTCATTCGACTCCGACCAAGAGGAGGATGGAAATGCTGACTGAAGGCGAGTGGGAAGAAGTGAATGGTGATAACCCACCAACCCAACCCATTGAGTTTCTCCTCAAGAGTGGATGAAAAAGACCCTTGTGTCTAGGTCACATTTCACCATCAGCAAAATTGAGGAACTTGGCATAGAATGGCTTCAAGAAAAGCAAAACAGCAACCTGAATCATCAGTGACACGTGGTGTCCGAAACATATAAAATTGCCGAATAATAAAGATAAGGATTGTTGTGCGTGCAGTACGTGAGGAAAAAAGGAAAAAGATCCTGTGCTGTGTAAATAATGTAATCAAGGCCTTCACCGTGAAAGCTTCCATGTGCCATCAGCTTCTGATGAGTGCAGAGCCACATCAAATATTTTGTCTCTCTTGCAAAAATTAATTGATCATCAAGAAAACTTACCACTAGAGAGACTATTAAATTTTATCGATAAGGAGCACTATTTCATTGCAGGTAAATATTATTTTCCCAATCATAAAGTGAATTAAACTTAGAATTTTGAGTTTTTTTACATGTATCCTTACAAATTTATTTTTTCCTTTCTAAAAATTAAACTCAACCTGCATCATTCCTCCACAATTCCAAGCCCCAAATAAATCTTCAATATTGGGACAAAAACTAGATATATTAAATAAAAAATATGAAGAAGAAATAATTCAAAATCTGGAATCTTGCAAACTTCCTGAAAATAGACTTGGCAGTCTTCGCTCATCCCACCCAAAATGGGCTGGCAGTACTTAAAATGGTAAAAGCGAGTAGCAAGCTGGCCCAGATTCTGGCACACGGAGGTAAGTATATGGAATACCTATACAAAATTAAGAAAACCCCTGATGAAAATTGCAAATAATGCAGAATCTTGGACTCAATTGAACACAAAATAACAGTTTGTGTAGAAACAGAAACCAATAGAATCTATATATGGAACCACATGGGAGGTATAATTAGATACTGCCTAAGCAACGACCTGCAGAAAGAGTCAGATAAATTCTGCAACTCAGGGGAGAAGTTCAACAGCCGGGGGGACAGAAAGAAAGCTGGAAGAAGGCCAGGAGGAGGAGAGAATGAAAGAGGGAGGGGTGGAGAAAGAGGCCCTGCAGCGAGGAAGAGACAACAGAGTGGCGTGGATGAAGACGAGGGTCAGGAGTTGTCGGAAGGGGAAGAAGTGTCTGGAGAAAGAAGCAGGGTGAGAGGAAGAAGAGATTAAATGACTAGATGTCGGAAAATGGAGATGACGGCCAGGAGTTATGGAGAAAGGAAAATGAAGTTGGAGGAAGAAGCCTAACCGTAGAAGGAGAAGAAGACAGTTAAGAAGATGGCCTAGAGATGGTGGAAAAACGGCCTGGAGAAGTGGGAGATTAGAGGAATCTGGAGGAAGTCCAGGTGCCGTTGATGGAAGAGAAGACATAGACGGTCTGGAGAGGCCAGAAATAGGGAACGGGAAAGCTGGAGGAAGAGGCCCAGCAGCGAGGGGAAGAAGAGTTACGATGACAAGATGTCAGGAATAAAGACGAAGGCCTGGAGTTATCGGAGAAAGGAAAATGAAGCAGGACGAAGAAGCTCAACCGTAAAGGAGAAGAGGAGAAAGCAGGAAATTTGGGGAAGCTGGAGGAAGAAGACTTGACTGTTCATAGAATTGAATCTGAAAGATTTTGTGTTTGTACCACCTTATATTTCTGCTGATGGTAAATGAATCATAGGGTCCAGTCTGGGAGAAATTTTTTTGTGAGAATCGTAGAAATGTAAGGGGTATTAGAAAAATGGGAAAGGAAAGTGAAAGGAATGCGCATTTAAGAAATGTAAGAAAAAAAAGGCATGAGATTCTTAGTTTTCGAGAAAATAAAGTTTGAAAATGACCAAATTTGCACATTTTTCGTGATATTTTGATGCTATTTTCGGAAATCCCGCTAGAGGGATACAGAGTAATTTCACGTCTACATTATGCCTTTACCCCACCCCCCCAACAAGGTTGCGGGCCTATGGAGTGAATCAGGGGTGCTAGGGTGGGACGGTACGCGTCCTGGAAATGGCTATTGTCGAATGGGAAAAAGGCATTTATAGGTGAAAAAAAGAATAAAAATGAAATTTTAAGTAAACGGGAATACAGAGAAATAGATTTTTCAGTGGTGGAAAATGGGGAAAGTGAGAAAATGAGGTAAGGGAAGTTAAAGAGTAATGGCCATTTACAAAAAAATCCCCCGAGAGGGTTGATGATTGGAGGGGGGTGTAGTTGTAGTCTGGTCAAAGTTGTAGCGTATTTTTTCAGAGGGTTGATCATTGGAGGGGGGTGTAGTTGTAGTCGGGTCAAAGTTGTAGCGTATTACGCGTTCCACGGTAAGTTCTTTTCAGAGCTCGCAAATAATATTTTTATGACATGATTCGCTTAAGTCCAGAGAAGAAGGTTTGAAACCTCGATTGGCAAGTGAGGAGGAAAGTACGTAAGAGAAATATTTGGAATAAAGTTCGGAGATATGTGTAAAATGTTAGGGGAAGGGCGTGTGTGAATTGCGTCGAAAAGCGCGGCTAGTTTAAATTGAAGGCGGGAATAGTCATGGGTGGAGGGTATAACGAATAGAAGAAACTGCTCGACCGCTGCGTCATCTCGGGGAACTAGGAGGAAAAGGTTAGTATTTCCAACATGGCGTCTAGAAATAGATTCACATCACAGGTTTAAGTGAATAGTTTACGAAAGGAAAAGGTTTTATGAAGAATATGAAAGGTTAGTATAAATGTGCATATGTAGCGTAGCAATATATGTGAAGTAGGTGGTATAAGGTGAGCAGAAAGCAGGTGAAATTGAGGAATTCGCAGACTGGACGCTTTGATACAAATACCCTGCTGATATTAATATTTTAACAAAAATGAAATAGGGATGAGTGAGAGTAGAGCAGTTACTGAGGACCATAAACATATTGACACCATCAAATATGCATTGCAGGAAAATGTTGAGAATGGAGAGGTGAAATTTGTTTACATTCCATCAAAATATAATTTTGCTGATCTTTTGACAAAGGCATCATCAGGACCTCATACCGAGGAATTAACTGTTTGGTTTGAATGAAAAAGAGATGTGATCTTCTTGATATATTTACTTTTTCTATTAACCTGATGCGAGTGGGGATCAACAAAGTTTTGTTTTATTGTTCATTTTTAGTAATAGTAGGTAAGTCATAATTCAATGTTGTATAGATTATAATTATTTTTAACGTTTAAAAGTGTCCTTTGTATTTATGTTCTCCAAGAAAGAAGAAGAGAATTTTTGTGTTTGCTCGCACTAGACTGAGAACCATTATTGTCTAGGGGAAGCGTTAGAATGTTATGTAATGGGTGACAAGAATGAGTTGCTGCAAGTTTACAATGCAGGTCTGGAGAACTTGCAGTAAGTTTGCAATAGAAGCCTGCAAGTTTGTAGCACGTTTACTGCAAACTTGCAAGCCCAGAGAGCATTTGTAAACGCATCATCTCTCGCACACATCGTTCTAACAAGCCCTGACTGCGACGACTCAGTAGGCATCACACAATTCTCACGAAAATGAGTGGGAATTGTCGTGAAACATGGGTTACGGTAGCCCATGAAAACCCCCATTTCCTGCGTACTTACCATGCTCGTACGGAGAGAACGTACCGGCGTCAATGTTAATGTATGGATCGATCTTAATGGACGTGACATGTATCCCACAACTCTTCAAAATTGTGCCGAAGGAGCTGGCAATGACTCCCTTGCCCACACCGCTGATCACACCACCAGTGACGAGGATGTACTTCATCTGTGCAAATATAAAATAAGACTTCCAATTATAAATAAAACTACAATACGATGAGATTAAAATTCGCCACACCGCGTAACCTCCATTCGGACGAAACACACCTCTATGAATATATGTTACCCCGAAATAAGCAGCAAAACGAGCACCGTATTTTAAGCGATTTTACACTGCACTATCACGTGTGCTCCTCTCAGAAGTTAAAGAACGCTATTCGCCACATTACTACAGAGATCTGAAATTGGCGCGCACAATTGCGAAAAATCAAAGTAACAATACGATACAACAGAAAGAGATAAGATTTGCAAGCACGTTCCGACGAAAGAAATACGCAGCTATATTATGCACACATCACAAATTACTTAAAAACATATGGAGAAAAACGAAATGGATAGATTCGTGCCTTCCACAACGGCGAAGGTGCAACAGCATGGATATACAATTGCGCATGCTGGTATTTCTTCTTTTCTTTACCAGGTTTCCTAGATTTATCAGGGACCAGCCCCCATTGGGCATGTTTCTTTTTTGAAGCTATTTCATATATTTTGCCAGTAGAGGCGCTATTAGTCCAAGAACCCATATTACAATTGCCAGAATGACCAGAAGCACGGGATTCTCGCTAAAGTTAAAAGCAGAGGCTAATGAAAATGTGACGTAGGTATATCGTTTACGAATATAACCTCGCAACATTATTCAAGCCTACAAAACAAAATTTAACAGTAATATTTCCCGAAAAATTGAGATATTCACAGAAGAAAATGTTGTTTTCTCCGTGTAAAGTTGGAGAGCCTTCTGTTGGAGATGCTCTATCTTCCAAAACAGAAAATTTAATTGAATGATGTGAAATGCAAACAAAATATTTTTTATTTATACGTTTAATGACGCAAATGCAAAAAATTGTTGTTGCCTTTGATGTAGTTTTGCCTAATTTTATTTGCAAAATGTCAATGTTTATTACGCGAATTAACTACCTAGTGCGATTTCCTATGTTTGAGCGCTTTGTATTCTCTTGGATTTCCCTCTTTTAACATTTAATTTTCAAATTATGAAGCCAAATGTATTTGTAGAAGTCTTCTGAAAACGATTTGATTTCATTATTGAAGTTATGATAGTTATTGTAAAAATGTAAAACTCGAGTTTGAGACAGATCTGTTAACTTTGAAGCAATACACAATGGGTAAAGTAGAAAATCCAGTTGGGGGATTACGTAAAATCCCGTGCGGCGTAGGGGGGCCTCCATACACCATTTTGGTCCCAAATATCCCGTTGATGTCCGGGATATCTCTGAGACATCCCTGGGATATTCCGACGGAATTTTCGTATTTTAGATATTTTTAACGTTCTAACGTATGTTTATCCTATTCATGGGTGGATCACTTCAGAAATTAACTTGTAGTTGATATCTACTGAAAATTTGCATCATACTTTTTGTAACATAAAAAAACCGACCCTCACTTGTCAGCCAAAGTAACATAACTTCTGACTCCACTTTGGGAAGCCAGATTGTTACAAAATATAAACCTTATTTAATTTATTCTACTAATAACAACACTTTATACTTCTTTCTAAACTTTGAACTCTATTTACCTAAATAGGTAGATATATATTATTTGATTACTAATTTTATTATTCTAGCAGAGCGAGCTAAAATACTTTAATATGTTTTGTGCGAAACATTTGTATGTTTCATCCCAGCCACTGCAATGATGTCCATTGGACATCCATTGGATGTCCCGGCTGACATCCATGGACATCCATTTGATGTACTCTGGACTTCCTATGGATGTCCAAATGTCCCACTTGTAGACATTCATAGGATGTCTATTTCAGGATTTTGACAGGATTTGGCAATTATTTCAGATTCTTGGTATGTACATGGTGCAAACCAACTGCAATATAGTAATAAGTGAGAAAAAGCCTCATTTCCCCAGCGAAAATATTGTAGAGGGAAGCGGATACGAACCGTCGACGAAGCGGAGATTTAAGCGTGCACGAAGCGAATCGGAATGTAAACGAACCGTCTCCGAAGCCTAGCGTATGGAAGTGTTCCAGAGCCGGAAACCTAGCTGACGAAAACGTTCATGAGTTGGAATATCATATTACCTCTCCACTGATTTCGCTGCTCACTCAAAATAAAAAAAAAAGATTTATTACCACTTAACATTTTGAATGTGCTATTGTGCTAGAGGTGGGTCGGTCGCGAACGAACGAATCTAATCGAACGACTCTTTGAGGTGAAATGACAGACTGAATCGTTCATGGTAGTGAACCGTCGTTCCTACGACTCGTAACAGAGTCCTCTACATGGCCACCACGACAACTATCAAGACTACTCGGCGGCGTAGATGAAAATGGGCGCACCACTCGGCAAAGAGGGGAATCAACAGACGCCACGAACGAACGAGGAACGAACGAGTCCTCCCACCCTTCAACTTTGAAGAGGGGGGACCTGTGTACTCATATAGCACGAGGAGTGGGAGGAATCGTTACCGATGAATCCGTGAACTCGTGATTCAATGGCTCAGTAAAGAATCATCTGACTCTAGGTGAATCAAGAGTTGCCGAAGACTCATGAATCAGTGAGGAATCATATAAGTCGAAGAATCATATGAGTCGAGGAATCATATGAGTTGAGGAATCATATGAGTTGAGGAATCATAAAAGTCAGTGAATCGTTGGGGAATCAGTGATTCTTCACAGAGTAGCAGACCCAAGAGTCAATAAATGCTCAAGTAATCTGTTATCCCGGAGGAATCCAGGATTCCTGAATCATTTTCAATGAATCTTGATTCGCACAGGGATATACGATTTTTCGCGAACTTCCAGAAAAAAATTACGAGGTATTTGCTCTGAAAAATTCAAAAATATATGGTCTGTGGTGGTTATTCGACAATATTCACATCATTTTTTTTAAACGTTTCCAACTGTGTACATTCCTTTGAAATTATACGTATTTTAAAATTTAACAATCAATAAGAACCCAGATAGCAATGTAAGCTTGAATCAAGCTTGCCGCAAGCTTATTCTTGCAAGCTGGTAAGCTTGCAACAAGCTTGCAAAAAACAAGCTTTAAGCAAGCTTAAAAAAAAGCTAACTAGTCTCCACGCGGCAAGCTTGCACGCAAGCTTAAAATGCAAGCTTGCAGCAAGCTTAAAATGCAAGCTTTTGGCAAGCTTGCGCTTCAAACAGAAAAAAAATAGTTTCACCCTGGACAGCTCCCTTAAACCTAACTTCGGAATTCATCTCACAATTCTCATTTACCTGCGGAAACCTACTTTCAACTACCTGCAACATATGCATTTCTTAACTGGAATCCGAAGGTCGAGAAAGTTGTATGTATACGGCCACTACCGTGCGCAAATGTGTTCGCGAGAACTAACTTTAATGTCAATGCCGTGATAGTTTTTGGGAACGTACCATCCAATCGCGATAACAGTTTTCAGTCATTAATTAATTGATACCTATGTTGCCAAATTAAATGAGTATAAGGTCAATATTAATGAGAATAAACAAGATGCTTTCCAATTATTACACGTTTGTTTACATTTCAATGAAGACAACTTACTCGCGGAAATGTTACGAACGTGAATATGCATGTGTTATCAATGTTACGAACGTGGAAATAAGAAAACTAATGAATGTACCAATAAAATCATTTCAATAATTTAATATATAACGGCATTTAATTACACAAAGCTATCAATGAAGCGTTGTTACTGGCAGAACCCAAGGCTCTCCGATTCGTTTCAAAGCTTCCCATTTATGCCAAATTTGCGGTCGAAGAATGAACCACAGGATAAACATGTTGCTATATTTAAGGAATATATTTCATGAAATAAAACAAAGGATACACATAGTAAATATTTAAAGAATGAGTATTTATATCTTATAAATAATCATTCACATTCTTTATACAAAACAACGCAGCACGGCGCAGCAAAACATATGCCCGAACAGACGACATAAATACTGATTATTTTACACAGACCATTAGATATGTTAATAGGTAATAATCCGTTAAAAGTATCAAGGTACCTATATAATGAAGAGATTATTACGTTTATTATCCATGAATAAATGCACTTCTAAGGTCATTAAGTAGACCTAAATTGGCATTCAATTTCAGGCATAGGACTTCATTTGCCATTTAAGTGATGTCATAGCGTTTTATGTATTATTCTGCAACGAGGGCCAAATTATGCGATATAAATCTCTGCTCAGAAGTGTGTGGTGATGTACCAGGTATCGAACTCACACCCTTTTAGGCATTATGAAAATTATGCGATCGCATAATGTGCACATCTCTGAAGATGCAAATAAGATTTTCACATGTGTAGCCATGGCGTACCTGTGCACAATGTCCAATATTAAGTAACTGAAAAATGGAATAAACCGGCGCTCACGCATTGTTTGAGTTCAAACGTAGTTATAGTGGCGTTGCGCTAAGGCAGACTTGATGGCAGACTTGATGCAAACTTGAATTACGCTTGCCGCGGCAAGCTTGCCATGGCAGACTTGATGCAAACTTGAATTAAGCTTGCCGCAGCAAGCTTGCCATGGCAGACTTGATGCAAACTTGAATTAAGCTTGCCGTGGCAAGCTTGCCACGGCAAGCTTTGGCAAGCCAATATCTAAGCTTGCGGCAAGCTTACATGCTATCTGGGAAGGGAACGAGATGCGAAAAATGGAGTTTGGTCTTTATATGTCATTGTAATTCCAGATATTCTATTCTAGATCAATACTCTATGTACCAACGCATGTTTTATTTTTCCTACAATTTTTAAAATTGTGTGTATGTTATTGCTACTGTTTTATATCAACTTTTTCCTTAATTGGTTCAAATATTGATTTGCATGTTGCCGTGGCTTTTATTAAGCTTAAGTACATTTAAGAAATACATACATTTTATTCAAACAAATTTCAATATATTGATTCATTTATAACAACTGAACCTTAAGGTTTTCCAACCACGGATATTTTTAAAGTCCCGATCAAAGATGGGGATGTTCTTATTTATCTCTATTCAATAGAATGAATTTTAGCGCGTTTCGACGCTTTTTTTTACTTTTTCATGGCATCGCCCCATACCTTTTATTTAATCTAGACTTTTATAATATAGGAGTCAAAATTTTTATTTAACGTGTTTTGTAGCGAATTGCCTTTGATTTTAATTTCTTATTATTACTATGCATTGACGAACGTAATAATCGTGATTCGAGAAACTTCCAAAACTTTGTGAAAAACTGTACTCAACCTTTTCGCGACGACATACTGTAGTGAGTATGGATTTAGTGCCCTATGTCAATCAAGACAACATCAATAAATAAATCGCTTGGGTAAAGCAGACATATGGATTGCTATAGCGGCGTATACGAGCCACTGGCCGCACGTTTTTAAAATATCTTATGTAATAACAAGAAAAAAAGGTTCATGAGCCAGTTGACTAGAGAACAGTTGAACGTACGTTTTAAGTTAAAAAAAAATAAATTTTATGCATAGATGTATCTTTTTGGTTTATATAACTTTAATTTGTTCTGTAATATTTTTCTTTCTTTTTCATGTTTCATTTTGTCTTTATAATACATATTAAAATTGATCAAAAAAATTTGTATTGGTCATTTACAATTTCATTCTTAAATGAATAATTACTTCAATGGGCGCGAGAAAAAAATCAAAATTTTTAGGGGCGTGGGGCATAAAAAATTTGGGAACACTGTACGAAAAAAAATTGAACGAGAACGAGCTCCAAGAATCGACTCCTTTAACTGAACGACCGATGAATGAGTCGGTCATCGGAATGAACGATGTTGCCCATCTCTATATTGTGCCATGGCATGCTGCAGTACGTATGATATAATACTAACTCAGAGCTACCGATGGATGTGGAATACGTATCGAATGCACACCTAACCTAAGACTCGACGCACCTATATTTGCACCCGTTGTTAAAGATTCAGTGTTAAGAAAGGCGTATATATGTAGTCACTTACGTGGATAAATGTGACTTTGAGAACTATAATCATTAAATGATAATTCCGTGATATTTTGAAGGAAATGCCATAAAATCTTGATAAAAGTTATTTGCCATTAATTAATGCCAGATAACTGTTATCCTATGTTGCCACATAGTATGAATATAAATGTAATATTACTGCGAATAAACAAGATTTTCCAATTCCCGCACGTTAGCTTCAGCACCGTACCTATAGGGGCTGGCCAGGCAGGCGGCTGCCAGGGGCACAACCCTCAAGGGGGCGCACTTTGCAGACCCACAGCTAATATCACCTCGATTTATGTGGTATAAACCAGTAACTGTTGTTTCTTTTATTTCTCATAGGAATTTATATTATTTACGATTTATTTTACATCATGTCCATTGGATATCATGCTGTGGCCTCCGTATGGATGTCCCTATAGGGACCTTCATAGTATATCATTTGAATGACATCCTATGGATGTCCCTAGAGGGACCTTCATAGGATGTCATTTGAATGACATCCAATAGACATCCAAAGGATGTCCATAAGGGATTTCTGGATGTCTGGATGTAAAATGGACGTCCATTGGATGTCATGCAGTGGCTGGGATATGAATAAATATTATTTCATATTTAAAGCTATTATTTTAAATCAAAAATCAAATTTACATACCTAATCCTAATCAAATACTATAATATTGAAATAAAAATGTTAGTGGCTCTTTAAAAACTGGGAAATTTCGTAAATTGTAACTTTTGGCTCTTCCGTCTCAAAAGGTTGCCGACCTCGTCCATTGACTTCCAGATACCCTTCTTTGTGGGAGGGATGAGAAATCACAGCCCGTGATTATGAAAGACTCCAAGTGTTTGGATGTAAAGGAGCCACGTACGAAGGTAAAGAAAGTAAGTTTGAAGCTAGAGCTATTGATTGTATCTTTGTGGGATTTGAGAAAGGTGTGAAGGGTTATAAAGTATGGGTGCCGTCAAAGAAATGATTCATAACGGTACATAATGTAGAATTCAATGAAAGCAGTTTTCCATTTGCCGGAAGGTTGAATGGTAATGAGGAGAGCATTCCTAACATTTCAGTGAACAGTAATCAATTTGATAATGTTGAAACAAGTGTGAATGATGGGGAGAGTGAACAAACGTTAACGACTGATGTGACTTCTCATAAAGATGTTGAGACGTACACAGCAGATGAGCATTCCGACAATGATGATGTTGCATTTTTGGGTTGGGATGAAGAAGAATTGATTGATTACTATGTTCCCGTGAATATTGATTGTATTGAAACGAATCTAGATCCAGATTCAAACGTAAATAACTTTGTGCCAAGGAGATCCCAACGAACACCTAAACCTAAAACTTGTAGCTGCTGTCAATTAGCAATGTTCATAAGTGAATGTGATTATCTCGAATTGTTGCACCATAAAACTGTCTAGTATGAAGCTTTAATTAGTGGTAAAAATTCAAACAATTGGTTGAATACAATGGAAGTAGAAATGGAACAGCTCAAAACAAAGAATCACTACGTTTACCAATCGATCTCAGATCGGTCTGAGTTCAGACCGATCTGAAAGTTCAGCAGGGAGCTGACTCAGATCGCCTGGTTTACCAACACGGTCTGAAAATATCGATATTGAACTATCAATTTCAGTAGTTTGAATTATTTTGAAAGTTCTTGCATATTTCAGCCGCAAACTTCTCTCCTTTCCCTTCTTGTAACAAGTCACGCCGTAAATGATATCGATTATATATTGTTTACCATCGGCAACCAAAAGAAGAACGACGAGCGCCACGCTCCGGCCTCTTCGGATCGATCTGAGATCTCAGACCGGTTAGGGGAAGCGGGCTGACTCGGCTCGCTTCTCAGATCGATCTGGTCAGCGCGCTCCGTTTACCATACCGAGCTGAGCCAGTCAGATCGGTCTGAGCTCGATCGGTAAACGTAGTGAATGTGTTCAAGTTAGTGGATAGACCTAAGAATAGCATGGTACTGACAATGAGTACCAAATGGGCATTTAAACTGAAACTTAACCAAGATGGCACTATTAACCGGTTCAAAGCCAGGCTAGTCGCTAGAGGGTTCGCCCAAATTAAGGGAGTGGATTTTGACAAAACATTCGCACCTGTCATCAAGAAGAAAACTGTAAGACTGCTGTGGGCGATTTCTGTCCTTAAAGACTGGGTAATGTCTTGACCGCCTATTTGAACAGTACTCTTGAGGAAACCGTATACGTCGAGCAGCCCGAATGTTTCATTGAAGGCAATAGGGACAAGGTGTGGAGGCTAAATAAGAGTCTGTATGAACCAAAACAAAGTGCAAGAGAGTGGAACAAAATGATAGATGAGATCTTAAGAGATCTCGAATTAACTATATATCAGGGATCTTTCGGGGTTTGCACCGGGTAGTTAGGTCCATGGCGGCCGACGTTTCGATGCTCGACTCGAGCATCGAAACGTCGGCCGCCATGGACCTAACTACCCGGTGCAAACCCCGAAAGATCCCTGATATAAATCTTCGCCGGGAAAGCCTGAAATCATTCATCGAATTAACTAGGTTCACACACGCACACACATACATATAAGTATGTGTGTGTGTGATGACCAGCAAGGATTGATGACTCAGCAATAAAGGAATGATTGACTCAGGCAGGTGGTAAAGAGACAGAACAGGCGTCCGAAACGTCTTTTCGCCCGATGTCGCACAAATTACCTAGACTCCATTCCCTTCCACGGATTAATCAACATCCCCGTGACCAATCACAGCTTCGAGCAAGAGCTTTGGACCATCAAGTCAATAGCGACCAGCAATGGTTGCAGTGAAAAACTAATCAGCGCTCAGCTATCCTAGAGAAGACGCAAGCAAGCGTTGAGCCACAGCACCTCCCTCACACCGCAGTAGGGGCGGGGAACAACGAAAATGGGGCATATTCATAGGGCAATGCCACTTCATCAAACAACTCTACAACAAGATTTCCAGTAAACTCCTAGCAGATAAGTTTAGGGTATCCTTCTACACTCCAACCGCGTAATCCAAATTTATTTGAAAAAACAAAGGCGCTATTGAGAAAGCAAAAATGAGCGGTATCTATTTATGAAATAACTTTTGAGTCCCAATATATGTTGGTTAAAAAAGGGTTTGGCATTCACTCCCCAAGAGAATCAGTGAACACAAGAAGTGCATCACGCAAGACAGAGTGTGCTTCTGCTTCCATTCTAACGAAACATCATCGCGTGTGAAGTCACAATTCGAATTTTAACTCCAAAGTGCTCCACGCCCAAGAGAAGAAATCATACTACGCATTAGAAGAGCTTGATATTCTCCGGAACGGAAATATTACCCTACTCAACGAACATCTCTACTACTCATAATCTCACGTGACCCCAACTCTCCCCCTCCGTCCACTCCCTAACTCCCCCACCCTTCATTCCCCCTCCCACGGAAGAATCCTTAGTGAAGAATCCTCCCACGGAAGAATCCTTCCAGGGTGGGACCCCCGGCACGCGCTGATCTGCGGCGGCCACCCTGTCTGCTCGAGGTCACCGGGACCACCATATAACCACTAATTGTAAGATGATGAGAAGGGAGCGTGCATCATATCACATTTTGGCCCCTGCTTTCGCCTTCCTCCCTTTCCCCCTCCCTCCCGTCTTCCTCCATTGGTCACACATTGGTTCTCCCCCCCACATGTATTATTTGAGCTTACTAACACATCTAACAATGATATCAGAACACTGAAACACGGGATAATAATTTTATACCGTGGAAAATTACACGGTTTGTTATGTCGTCTCATGTTTTTTTTTAGTGCCGAAAGAAATCTAACGTCTTGTCGGTAAAATCAATTGCCAAAAATTAAATAAAGAGAAAAATGTGATCTATTTTTTAAACAAGTCTTAATAACATAGTTAAATACATTCATAAAAATTTTCAAAACAGAGTAACAATCATGAGTAAATCGGTAAAGAGTCAAATTTTACTCAAATAGGTTTTGAATAAACATAACAATCTCGAATGTCTTCAATGATTTATATGGAAAGGGTTGCCTCTTTACTAAAATGAACTGTCGAATACCGTTTTCCCTTTTAGCATTCTTTTCCTAGCTGTATAGAAAGCCAGAATTTCATCATCAATATCCTTTTCACCAGTCAAGGGAAACTCCTGCTTATCAATGTTTTCCATATCAATGCATCTGCTGTCTCCTTTCGGTGATACGATTCCCGATGAGTATCCACCATTTAAATCCTCAAGTTTATTCGATTTTACTACACTTTCCATTTCTAGTTTCGCGCCTCTGATGACCGGAGTTTTGAAATGACTCGAGGCCAGCCCCATGTGTTTGGTAGAGGAGTCCTCCGTCACACTATCATCCACTTGGCGCAGCGGAGGACCCTGAGCCGACCTTACCACGCCCACGTGGCATCCACGTGGCCCTCCCCGCTGCTGCCTCAGCCAGTGACCATCTTTGTTTTCCAAATTGCCATCAGACCCGAGGGAGCTCTCCTGAAAGACCACTGCCATCTGACGCTCAGTCGGAAATCCTGAACAGGAGCGTTCAACTCTCTCGCTCATTTCGAACTGTTCATTAGCTTTGAATGCATTTTTCTGGTCCCAGGGCAGAGGAGAAGCGGCACTTCCCACGACATCGCAATCACTTGCCGATACATTGGGATGGGGAGAGGGTCCGTCAACGACCAGTTCGTTGGCAGTTCTATTCTGCAGTGATTTGGTAGCGGGTCCATAGGGGAGAGTAAACTTGATGGGTGTGGCCACGCCTTCGCACAGCGTTCTGGCGAGGCTCGTATTTGTTGGACCTTGAGACCTAGTTTCGGGTGATGGGAATTGAAGGTGTGGGTATGTATTATTCAAGTATGTATGGGGTAAAATCGAAGATTTGTAGTAGAAAAAACTGCTTTTTTCCACTTTGTCAGTAGCTTGGGGCAGTTTACCACTCAACAAGTTAATTTCAAGTGGAGACCAGCATGGAGTGTGTGCATTGTTGGGGAGGGAAGAAAGGTTATTTGCTGGTGGACGAACAAGGTCATTCCCGTTTTTACTGTTAAGTGCGGACATTTTCTCCCAATAGCATCTAAACTGGTTTCCTAACTGATATTCTGCTTTTTGTAAATTGTTATACATGTGGTCTATTTCACTAAGAAGTAAGAGTAATTTGTTTGCAGTGTATTTGTAGGCTCTAAATTCGGTTTTTAACTTCAACCTGTTAGGGTTTCGAAAATATTTATCAATGGTTTTCCCCATATTTTCTGCTCTGGAGGTATGCAGGGGAAAATATTTTTCAGTATCTTGAGATGTACTTTCATTCCGTTCATCTAGCTGCCACTGAAGTTCATCTGAAAAAAAAACAAAATTTTAGTTTACCCTGCCGAAAAACATTGACTGGAAACTTATGTGTCTTTCAAGATCTCATAAAGCTTCCTTACTCTTGGACTAATCAGGGCCTCAAAGATATATCCATACACTCGTGGCGTACACATTGATTTGATCAAAATTTTATCAATCGGAATTCATGGTTGTGGGGTTAACAAGTGGGAATCCGGGGATAAAAATTATCATTAATACTTAAAAACTCATTGAATCTATATGGATTTATAAATATTTTATCTCTAAGGTGATTTCTATGAAGAGTATAGATTTTGATATATACCAATTTTAGCTTTTATTCCTTGTAAAATATTGGCAGTTTTCAGCGCTTCTTGTTTTTGGCCGTCGAGAATAAAGTTCATTTCATCCAGATCCTCACTCAACTGTTTGCCTAAACCATTTTCATTTATAAAATGTTTGAATGCTGTCAGTTCCTCGTCTGCATCACCTGAAAAGGCGTTAGCGAGAGAATTATTAGCCTGGCCAGGATCAAGGAAAATTATAAGGATAGCCCAAAGTCAACACAAGAATTAGATATAGCGGACATAAGCATGGATAGATATAATGAGAGGTAATTTCAATTTGCCGAAGTTCCTACATACTGTCAGGTGATATGAGGCATCCATTGAAGGGGTTTTTCCTGTGGCCATTTGAAGGCAAATGTACTTAGGACGACTTGATGTAAAAAGCTTGTTTAATTAATCCCAGTTTGCTGCTATGGTTTCAATACAAGGTACGTGTAGACGTTTGCTGGCAGAGGTCGCGTATCTCCTGTAATGTTGCCGCGAGACTCGAGACATTCTCGTCTTGTTTCCGAGGCCAGACTCAAGACGAGACCGAGGTCGGTAATTTGAGACGAGACTCGAGATGATACCACTGATGATTGGTCGAGACGAAACGGGATCACCGCCACGAGAAGTCTCTCGAAAGGGTCGCGAGAAAGTGGTGAGAAAGTAACGAAAAAAAAACAATTCTTGGCAGAATGCAAAGACTTATCCGTGGTAACTAGAACTGGATTTTAAAAATTATCTGATTTGAGACTTTTCAGCATAAATAACGTTTTGATAGAGGTTTCAAATGGTTTACTCCAAATTCTCCAAATGAACACTTAAACTCTCGTCCAATGAGTGTGACTTTAAAGAGCTGCATGAGGAAGTGCTTGCAATATAAACTCCCTGTTATTTCATCACCATTATGAATGTTTTGGATTACGTAGATCGAAACTTAATTTGATCGTTATAAGATATCACTGCAATTTCTAGGGCCATAATCTTGAAAGTCATAATTGAAGAAGCTGAAGTATATTTTGGCCTCGACGATTATATTTCTTTACGCGTTATTACCGGGGACTGGTCGTCCTCTTTTATTTTCGGTTTAAACTTCCCCCTACCTGGTGACGTGGCAGGTCTTGCGCCTCGTATTTGCTTTGTTGGTAAAAGGTCGTCTAAGTTTCGTCGCTCCCAAGCTGGAGATTCAAGCAGATTCGAAGCCTCATGGTGCAAGGAGACCGAGACTGCAGTAAGAGGAGAGAGAGACATGGACTATCAGTGAGGTGGATTCATGAAATTACCGTTACGTGGCGGATAAAAGCACCAAATTTGGTATGAAGGTACCTTAGTGCATAATAGTAAATTTTAGCCTAGGAGCCCTCTGGAATGTCTTAAAATGTCATGCATGGCACTGAAATCCAAAATGGCCGACAAATACGACAAAATATCACTTTTAACACAATTTATTTTACTGTTAATTTTCAATTACAGCTTGAAGCCTATTAAGTACTCTACAAACCTAACTTAGGGTAGTCTAAATATTAAATAAAATATATCCATATCATATTACAGTAATATATAAGTACAAATATAACGCTATAGCGTTTATTTGTACTTATATTTAGCGATATTATAATGAGAGTTCCCAAAACATCTAATCGAGAAGACAACTCTCATGCGAGTGAATGGTACGTGACGACGACATTCTTCACCAACAGGTGAAGTTCACTCGTTGTCTTCACCTGCTGGTGACACCTTGGACCTTCACCCGTTCACTCTTCACCGATTTCATCATCCCTTCTTTATTTGCAGCTACCTTTTTTTCTTCTATTTTGTCGTTCCCCGCTTCAGGTCAATTCCCATTCTTTCCAATCGTTCTTTTATTATTCTTTCGGGACGTTTTGGCTACGGTGGTAGCACGAGCAATATTCGTATTGGGCCAGCCAAAAGTCGTGAGTTTGCAACCCTCCTCGTCCTAGATTTGTACACTGTTATGTGGTAGCACGATACATCCCCCCCCGAGTAAGTTAGGAATACAATGTCTACCACTTCCACTGATCTATAATATACACAACCGCATTCTTCCTTATACGACCCAATGGCTCGACCCATGCCTCAGCCATGCCCAGTGTTTAATCCTGATCCTTGGTTAAATCCAGACCCTGATCACTTTGTTAAATATATTGTTTGTGGCAATATATGATTCTTAATTGACACTTATTTCTGATAACGAATGGCTTAATCTTATTGGCGTATTTATGACTAAGTATTTGAAAAAAATAATCAAATTTGAAGACATTCTTGATAGAATGTACGCTTTTTGGTTTGATAAATTTGACTTTCTGTGAAATAAGTAATGCAAATTTTTCAAAATTGCATTCAGAGGAAGGAAATGCGTAGGGACTTCAGCGCCAGAAGAGGCTATTATCCTTTTCAAATATCTTGGGGGCTGAGAAGAGGTAGGACTAAATTTGTGGGGGCGGATGCGTTTCGCGTCAGCCTGGAACAGCACGAATGTCTCCGCTACCAAGGGGGGTGGGGAACTGCCTTCGAGATGGGCAGGTCGACGTTGCTGATATTGTTATCCCTCAACTCCTTCAGCGGAAAGCCCACGTGGGCCACGGCGAGAGAGGCCTCTCTCTGCGCGACGGGTGTACCCCGGCCAACGCACCCGCGACACCTAAGGGAGGGTGACCACGGTCCAACCGGCGAGAGTTGTCCGATGACAGCGAGAAAGAGAAAGTTGGGAGGGGTGGAAAACCCTGGTAATGTGTTATGCATTATTTTCGCTCTAGAGACTTATTACCTCGGCTTTTCCCTGGGGTAATTAAGGGAAGGAGTAGAAATATTAGAGATCAAAAAAATATACCTGAATGTGCAAAAGAGAATACTATTTTATTCAAAAACAGCAGCAGCAGAAGTGGGCTTGGAGCAACTGGTTGATTCACGTGTGAAATCTTTGAGAACAAAAACGATTACAGCACGAAAAGGAAAAGGAATTTTCCACGAAAACGGCAGCAGCAGAAATGGGTTTAACAACATCCCAGTAAACACAAATGCTGCAGATGCGCATCTGATGCGCTGCGCGGTATCGCTGCAGATACCGCGAAGGCGCTGCTGCAGCGCGTCTAGCACTCCTAAACTTCCCTTTTTTGAATGTCGGATGCGCTGCAAACGGGTGTCAGCAGTGCTGCACAAGCGCGTCAGGAGCGCTGCACAAGCGTGTCACGATCGCTTCAAACTGCAAAAAAATAGTTTACTCATGGATAATTTTATATTACCCATCTCCGGACTGTATTGACTCATATTCATTTTCGCATCTACTTACGGTATGTCAACCTAACATCTATCTACAGTACGTCAATCGAGCAACTACCTACGTTATTTTCAATTTGCAACTGGTAGATCATCATCATGTGTCTTTGAGTTTTATAGAGGTTGTCACCCCATGGTGACTTTTGCTCATTTCCTTGTCTGAAGCATCTGCTTCGTCCAAATTTTTTATCGCCAATAAGTTATTTAAAAACTACATTAAAATTAAAAATGATAATTTAAAAATTTACAGTTAAAACATTGCCAGGAGTTTTGTAGTGATTCCTGGTTACGTCTTCGTATAAAAGTAATTGTTTTAAAAGCGGATTGTCACTGCCATCTAGCTGTTCGTTGGTAATAATTTATTGCGAGAGCCTTTATATTTTCCATAATTGGAGTAAACCCTGTTGTTTGGTACAATTTGTTGTTCCCCTCTCTTTTCCTGATCTTAAAATTGATCTTATTATTCTTCTCTCTTGAGTTTCCAATCTTTTTATTTGTGCTTTGTTTAGGATACCCGCCCAAGCAGGTGCCGCATATATAATTACAGGTTGAATGTAGTTCTGATATAGTTGTTTTTTAATGGTTGGGGGAGTTGCTTTCGATCTGAGAGCTAACTTGGCCCTCAATCCCGCACTTTTAACTATCACCTTATCTAGTGGCTACTCATGTACACTTTCTTGTCTATTTTCACTCCAAGGTATTCAACCTCCTTTGCCCAATCTAATCCTTGCTGCCCAATTTTAATGGTGTTCAGTGGTCTGACTTCTTTCCTTGGCGGGTGAAAGACTATTGCTTTGGTTTTGCTAATATTTATCTGGAGCCGCCACGTCATATACCATTTAACGACATCGTCAAAAGCTTTCTGGAGTCTGGACGTACTCAGTGGCAAGGTCCACCCTTTTACTTCGAGAAATAAATGCAGCATCGTCAGCGTAAAGTGCCACTGATGTATGCCAGTCTTCTCTGTTAATCGGGAAGTCCGCCGTATAAATGTTAAAAAGTAGCGGCCCCAGAACCGATCCCTGAGGTACTCCTGCTTTGATTTTATTTTTGTCAGTGGTATGGTTTTTCCATCTTACGCTAAAGGTTCTCCCACTCAGGTAAGATTGAGTCCATTCTCTAATCCAGAGGGGGAATTCCCATTCTTTCATCTTATAAAGCAGGACCTCGTGCCACACTTTGTCAAAGGCCTTAGATATATCGATGGAAACTCCCACCGTAACCTCGCCTCTATTAAACCCATTGGTTATCTCATGCATCAGTCTATGCACGTGCTTTTCTGTACATAAGTCCTTTTGAAAGCCAAACTGATCAATCGGAATTACTGTCTTGGAGTATTTTTGTATATAAGGTGCTATCACCCTTTCTAGCAGCTTCCCAAGATTTGATAATAGAGAGATTGATCTAAAGGCTCCCTCGTTTAAATTTAATCCTCCTTTTTTTGGGATGCATGTGATTACGGCATGTTTCCACACCTGTGGGTAGTGCCCCAGTCTAATCGAGGTGTCTGCAATATTGACAAAGTACTCCTCTGCTGCCGGTGGTAATCTGAGAATAACTTCGTCAGGAAGCTTGTCTTGTCCGACCACTTTTCCCTTTGGGAGCTTTTTCATAATTTACCTAAGTTCCCTTCTGCTAATTGTTGGGTGGTTCTCTTCGTACAATCCAAAACTATTCCTTTGGTGTTCTTAAATTATCTCGGGAGTGGTTAAGCTTTTTGATAATGGGCTAAAGATTTTCTCTAAAACCGTGGCTATACACTCAGCATTATCTTTTGGATCTATTATTTTTTATTTTCCAGCATCAATTACCGGATCCACTCTTGGTGTTTGTCTTAAACTCCTTGGTACTTTCCACACGCCATCCCTGTTTTCTACCAGGCTTCCCATTTTATCATCCCAAGCTTTCCTTCTCAGGTTTTTGATCTCTTGTTTTATTTCTTTATTTAGATCCTTGTCTTTATTCTTCATATATTGTGTGCCCATGGTAGTGTACCTCCTCCGCCAATAATTCCTCCTTTTTATTTTTTATTTTATTTCGGGAGTGAGTTTTAAGGACTCATATGGTCTCTTTTTTCCCTTGGGTATTGCCCCTTCCATGGCTTTGAGGATGGAATTACCTAAAGTCAATGCCATTCTGTCTATGACATGTTTAGATTTTGGATCAATAGGATCCAAGTTCTCTACTATTATTTGTTCAAACTTCTCCCAATCGGCCAACCCATAGCAGTACCTTTGTGTGGGAGCGAGCGCCGGTAAGGGCCGTGATCCTATTGAAATTATAACCGGATAATGGTCACTTGTCAATTCGTTAAGCACGCGTGCCTTCATTGGTCTTCTTATTTTATGTGCAAGAGCGAAATCTATAACACTCCTTCCGAATTCTCTAGTTGGTTCAGTGGGAGCGATTACATTTACCCTATTTTCATTGCTCCACCTAGACAACCTTCTCCCATTTTCATTTCCTATTGGGCAGTTCCATCTTTACTGTTGAAATCTCCTCCTATCAGTGTCGGTGTATTGAAATGGAGCAAGAGATCGAAGTCTTCTACTTATAATTTCTTCCTTGGGCTTAGATAACAGGAATAAATGTTCAATTTTCCTAAATCACTATTTATTTCAATACCCACTGCTTCCAAATTTATGTGATTATTAACAGGGCTAAGTGCTCGTGCACTTGCAAAAAGTTTGTGGCTAAGTGCTCTTGCACTAAGATCGCGACTCCCCCGCTAACTCGTGTTGCTCCCACTATTTCGTTATCCCTTCTATAAACGGAGTAGCCGGCTATCGTCCAATTTACCTGTGGTTTTAAAAACGTCTCCGACAGGAGACATACATTGACTTTGTTTTTACAGAGAAAATCCACTAATTCAGCACTCTTGTTTAGGATTCCTCCATTTGCATTCAAGAGTGCTAATACAAGTCCTTTTTTCATTAAAAGTGTACTACCCATAAGTTGTCAATTTGCTTAAGATGCCCGTCATCTTTTCCATCATTTGTTGGAAAAGTGCCATTTGCTGTGGCATCATGGTACCGAACGTCATTAATGTTTGTAGTTCGGTTTTAATTTCATTTTTCTCTTCGTTTCCCACTGGCGGTACTTCAGCCGTTGTCATTTGTGTGATGGTTCTTGCGACAGGCGACGGCATCTGATTTATAGGCACTTGTGCCGTTTCTATAGAAACTTCTGGATTGTTAATTTTCGGCACATATTGTGCGTTGTTATGGGCTATCGGAATATTTTCCATTCGTCTTACTTGCCTTGCTATGTGCCATTATTAGTTGTCGGCATATTTCCGGTCCGTATTTCCTGCCACACGCTCACTCTAGGAAAATTCGTTTTGTATTCGGGGGTCTGCATGGTGCTCCCGGTTTCCTTCCCCTTTTCCTTATCCTCATTCTCTGGGTATTTCTTCGTTTTGTTCATTTTTTCTAACTCTTCTTTATAAATCTGGCATTCTTTAGAGTAAGCGGGATGGTCTCCTCCACAGTTGCAGCACGACGTTTTCCCTTCCCTGGGGCACTCTCTTCCTTCATGTGGTCCAGAGCAGGTAACAGCACCTTGGAGTTGCTTTGCAATATCTCACATTGTGTCCGAAACGGTTACACTTAAAACACCTCTGGGGTTGATTACGTTCATACGGTTTTATCTTTACAGGGTGACAGCACACATGTTTTATATGCTCTAGTGTTTCGACGTCGAATCCATTATTTTTTCAGGAAAAACATAAGCATCCTTAAATGTCCTGCCTAGCGTCCTTACAGAGCCGCAGGGAATACCAAGGTGGATGACGTCGTCCCTAATATAATCTGTATCAATGTACGTTTATGAAATTTATAAAATGCCTTTTATGAAATTGTATACGCCAAAGTGGTGAAATATGTGTCATACCACTTTGGCGTACACTAATGCGATATTTTTCAATAAGCCTGGCAATAAATTCTAAAAACTAGGACTCATTTTTTACTATAATCAATAGCTTTCAATTCATTTATTAGTCAATTAAAAATAAAATGCTCTATCACAGCCTGCTTCGTTCCTGTATAAATACGGATAATGCGACTCAACCGTGCATACCTATGATAAGCGTTTAGTATAATATAATTATTATCTAGATAGACGGACTTGCCTTTTTCTGAGTCTTTCCCGGGAGTATTTTCTGTTACTTCAGTATCTCCAAACGATAGATGCGTGTTTTTATTCTTCTGGCCAATTTGAAGGGCTAAGGTTGTATGCTTGCTATCCTTATCATTTTTCATTGACTTCATTAATTCAGCTGTTGAAAAGCATTAAGGAATGTCTCAAATATAAACTCTTTCTCAGTTTTCAGTAACAGTTGCCTCGTAGAGTAATATTTAAATTTTAAACCTGGCGCACGCCTCTGTTTTTTTTAAGGTTCGAGAATGCAAAGAGGCGTCAGGCTCGCCACTTCTTCCCACTCCCCTTATTCCCCCCTCCTTCCCCTCCCCGGATAGCTACCCCCCTCCCCTCCGCGACCTCCAGAGTCGGGAACTCGAAGTGGACCAACTTTGGCGGCTCGAACCCTCCACTCGCCGCTGTCTCCGTCCCTTTTCCCACTCTCGCCCATCAAAACCATCTCTCCGTTATTATCCCCCTTTTAAGGAAGGACGCTCGTTTACCCTTTATGCCCCTCACTACATCATTTACAGTTCCGGACAAAAAATTCTTATCACCTCGGCGTAGAATTTTTTGAAGCCGTGAACATGAGTACTACATGCAGAATTTGAGCGTTGAGCTTTACTCTTACGGACACAAAAATTTTCGTATCTCGAATCAAACCAAAATAGATATTTTTTATTAGATGCGCGATTGAAGGCACAATCTTCAAATTCTCTCATTAGCAATCTACTTCAGACGAATTAGAACAAAAAATGGTGCAAGTAACTTACGACACGGATAACTTATTAATACCTTACGTGGTAGAGGGGTCTCCGAGAGAATCTCCTCCGAGTCTTAAGGAAGTTTAACGAGACGACGAGGTTCAAACCCGTAAAGAAGAAGACCGCCAACTTCCTTATGCAAGGCCAACTGAGACTGACTCCAACCCGAAGACTCCAACGAGGGCATCCACTCCGTTCCCTGCTGTGGCTACAAGTACATTGGACATACGTGCAGAGCACTCAAACGCACGATAGAGCCACAAGACGAAGGCAATTCCAGCTTTCGGTGATAGCTGAACATGCATGGGAGGGGCCACAGCACAAAATCCAGTTCTCGGAGGCATCAATTCTCTATAAGGAAAAAAGGTACTTCACATGACTCATCAGAAAAGGGGTAGAAATAAGCAAACAGCCGAAAAATTTTCATCGAGATGACGGCTACCCACTTTCCGCTGCTTGGAAGACACTTTTCCAAGATGAACTCGTACACGGCGCATTTGTGCAATAAGTGATTCGGGGAAATCACTCCCAAAAGGTTTTTGTGCGTGCAAGGAACCACCGAGAGAATTTGGTCCGCGTGTGATTTGGAAGACTGTGAGGTCAATGGAGACTGAATACATCAATGTGATCGTAATAGTGTACCCTTAGCATTACCCTAAATTTTATTCATTGATAATTTAATGCATCACATCATATCACCTAGCCATTACCAGGTGGTGGAACTTCTACCCCCGGCTACAGAATCGCAAACGGTGATGACGGGTGAAGTTTTTCGGTGATGTATATATTATATGAAAGAAGGGAGCTATTTCTGAAGTCAATTCTCTGTACACGCGGGCAGGAATTTATTTCGGACCTGGGATTAATTTGGACTTGGAGCTTTTAACAAATTTTCTAATACTTGAGTACAAATATCGATTGGCGTAATCGTTCGCTGGACTTCATTTACCACGACGGAAGCATTCTGTGATGATTTATCGAACACACTTTGAAAATAGGAGAGTAATAAATTAGTCTTTTCCAACCTGCTTGTTAGGGAAGAATGACGGATGCTCGAGACGAACCCAAGTTTTATATGAAGATGATAATTCTTCGCTAAATCAAATGAAAAATTCCATTTTTTCAATGCAAACCGAATAATGCTTAAAATTCAATTTAAGTTCTATATTACTAAGGTAATATAGACACTCTAATGTAAAAATATTTACTCAAAACTCATTATTTTTTTAATGTCTAAATGGCTATGCGGTACTTGTATATTAAAAGGATACAGATTTTATAATCTTTTTCTTGAATGACTTTCCTCAATTTAGCCATTTCAGTTATTGCTTCCTCTGATTTCATTATGTGCTCAGATTTATCTTCCTGTCTTCCTTCCAGTACATAACCTTTTAAAATTTCGAAGCATTTCTTGATGATTCTCGGATCGGTGCTTATACATAGCTCATTCCAGCTCACGAAATCCTCAGCCAAAAATTCATTCATCCTCCTTTTACACTCGGCCACTGCTCCCACAGGCAGATCTTCACTCAGCAGTGACTTCTGAAGAGAAAAAAGCAAACACCTATTGCTTTGCTCAGGCTGTGACAATGTCAGATAAAAATGGCAATAAATAATTGAGCACATTCAGGATGAGATACGAGTTGATAAACATGTCTGAAGAGCGCGATGCGATAATGAGATGAACCAGACGAGTAATTTGTCATTTGGGGAGAATTTAATCAGTCACTCATACATTTCGGGAATGGTGTGTTTAACTCGAAATATGTCAACAATATTCTACCGATGTTGGGCCACAGATTAGATACGTATTTGAGTGGAGGAGTCGTGTGACATAGCGTTGCATATTTTACCACAATCATAGTCAACTCGACTTCTTACGTAATAAAGAGCAGTTTAAGGTAACTATTTTTATTTTACAGTAAATAAACTGCTTGAACTACAGTCATAATTCTCTTCCAACTGAATACTACATAATATTTGTACTATAATATTTTCGAATGATCTGTCTCCATCAAGTCTTTTCACCTTTTTATTTTCTAATGAAAAGGCATATAAATAACAACGAAGGTAAACCAGGAATTGAAAAATATCCGTCATAACCACAGATATGTCATAACACACAATAAGTAATAACTCTCGTTATTCTCATTGTAGCGAGGTGTAAACAAACTCCAAAAGTGTAATCCGTTGCAGTGCCCTAACATTCCTTAATTTTAAAAAGGAATTCGACAAAGTGCCTCATAGTACATTTCTGTTGAAGTTCGAATCCTAGGGGATAGATAAAACTATTCTATGTATAAGTCAGGGATTAAAAGATCGCGAACAACGGGTCGTTACAGATGGCGTCATGCCCAATACCGCAAAGTTCGGATCAGGTGCTCCCTCAGGAATTGTAATACGTCCTCCTCCATTTCTGCTGTGCTTGGACATCATTACCGTACTTAAATATTAACTTAAATTATTCTCTGACGTCGCTGTTGTATGCAGGGATATTTTGAATCCGGAAGATATGGACTCATTAACAAAGGATCTACTATAGTTGCAATTCTAGGCACGTACGAAAAATGGCAGTTGAAATTAATGAACTCGATACTCTCAGGCGTTACTTTGTAAAATTCCATTTTGATAGTAACAAAATCAAGCTTTGTAAATTTTACAATTAATTTTATTCACTACGACCGGTTTCGACGCATAGGCGACATCTTCATATTCTCCTGAAGATGTCGCCTATGCGTCGAAACCGGTCGTAGTGAATAAAATTAATTGTAAAATTTACAAAGTTTGTTTTTGTTTCTATCTAGTTGAAATTAAACCTAAAGAAATGCGTAGCGGTACAGTTTTTGATAAAGAAGAAAACAACAGAGAGGTCTTACAAAGTAAACAAATCGGAAATGGTCAAACGTCGAGATCGTTAAATAGTTAAAGTAAGGCGCCACAATTACTCAGGACATATCTTGGAATAAAAATATTCGGTAAATATCCGATCAAGCCACAGAAAGCTAAAAATTGTCAAAATAATGCTTAGAAAATGCGGTGATAAAGTTAGAGCGCGATTATTGTTCATTTGTTAAGTCCCTCCTAGAAGAGAATTCGAGATCCTTACGAAGCAGGAATGATTTCGGAATTAGATCGCGCGAAACAACGAGCTCCTAGGTTTGTAAAGAGATGTTACGATATATCTAGCAGGTACTGCGTCGAGGCGATTAAAATAATTGGGATAGTATTCGCTCTCACAGCGTAGAAGAGGCTTAACTTCCTCTGAGTTAATTCGAGGCCACTTAATTCTCGGAAGATGTAAAAATATTTAATATCCATGTTACTATGGTAGATGCGATCACACGAATAAGCTTAGAGAGAGATATTGCAGGATCGACAGATACCATTTGTTGGTGCACGATGAAGCACACCACAATTAGCCTTAATGATCACACATATTTTTCATCGAAGCCTTCATTAACGTTAGTGGGAAGGATTTAAAGTATAGCTTTATTTGTGAGTTTAGCTCTTTTATGTATTTTTTCAGTTTTTATTGTTTGAATGGAATGCTAAATAGTTTTACGCGTCTGTAACTTATTAAAACTTTCGCATGTCAGTATGACTGTCGAGGTACGAGGGCGAGACTTGAAGCGCTATCGGGAGAAGGGAGTAGATTTTCTCGCCGATAACACTCGTAAAAACACAAACTCTTTCCAAGCTCGGGTGAGACAAATGAGGAAAACGAACGAAACACAAGTATTATCAATCAATAACTTAACTATCAATATATTTCAAAAATCACAAATAGAACTAACCAAGTTACAAACAATTTACCCATAGGTCGAGTGCCAGGCGACCGTAATGAGAGTTTGCAGTCGGAAAATAATTTAAGTTTACAAGTACGAGAGGTTGAGCTTCTCTCTTAAGTACAAAATGACAAAGTCAGCAGGCTCACACAACGGTGTTACACGGTCGCCGTCTCGCAAGCAATAGAGGGCGAGCTCAGACATGAGTCAGCTGAGGAGGGGGTCTGTCGACAAGGACGAAGGTGGAATGGGTAAGGTCAGGAGGTTGGCGATTGGTATCCTTGGAGGGGAGGAAATAATGGGATGGGTGATAGATAGGGTGGCAGTTTTTAATTGGAGCGCCAGGAACTGTTTTCTGGCTTCGGCCGCAGAATACAGGATCACAGCCTTTGTGCCTTGGTCAGGATGACCGCATTTTTTGTATCCTTCCTCACTTTACTGGCTATATAAACGATGCAGGACCTGGTGAGGGAACGGTGCGGCGAACGGTGTGGCGAACGGTGTGGCGGAAGGTGTGGCAGAAGTCGTGGCAGAAGTCGCTGGCAGTAGTCGCCGCATTTTGTAGTCGTAGGCATTTTGGCCGTCGTTGGCGCACATGTCGCACAAGTCCTTCGGCTAAGTCCGGAGGGTAAACAGACCGCAGAGGGGAAACTGTCCAAAGAGGGGAATTGGCCAAAAAAAAGGGGGGGGGGAAATGCCACAGACTGAATGTTGTTCTACAGATTATACTTGGTATTTATGCTTTTGATAAATTACCACTATAACTATCGCCTCATTTCCTTTGAATTGTCTCGCACGATTTTATTACCTGCATGAACTAATATCTTGAGGTACCCATGAATTAAAGGTAGAATTAATACTAATCAGTAGCAGTATGCAAACCCGCGTACTGTATGCTAGCAAGTTTGTCAACGTAGATAATCTTTGATTTATATTTTGGGTTTTCATTGTTCTTCCGACTGATTTTAGGTCTGCAACTCAAGCCTCGAGTCATTCCGAGACAGCCTTTCAATTAGTGGAAGCTTATTTCGAAGAGATATGATGGGCAATGATTTCTAGAAAAAATATTTTTTTCAGTTCATACGACACAGATGAACGAAATGAGACACCATACCTGCTTTCCCCAGTTAGTAATGACTTTCGTATATCTTATTTTAATATTTGTCCCGGATTCATTTACAAAGAACTCTTAACAATAACTTTTCAAATGCCCTGAACAATAAATTTTCAAATGCCTCTTCGCTTTCATCATAAGTGAGGAAGCTATGCAGAATAAGTGAATAGAGCGGATCTTTCGAGTGATTCAGGTAGTACTAGTTCGGCTACCCTCTCGTCCGGCTACCCTGGGATCAGGGTTTGAACATCCTATGCACTTCCTCCCAGGGAAACCGGGAGGGGGTCCACTTCTTCGGGGTAAACCACCCACCCACCCCCCAACCAAATCTCTAACGAATCACCCTCCCAGCACTCTGATCGGCCTACCTTGAATGGCCGGCCTTACTCAGACCCAAACCACGAAAAAGCTATCATAAGAAATACCACCCCCTACAATGCCATTCCCCCCTCCTCAAGTGTCTTACTTCGTCGTGGGACGTTAGCGAGATAGGCGACCTGATAGGCGAGATAGGCCTCTACCTGAGCGAGGCAGATCTTTAACGGTTTCACATATTTGTGATTAATTCGATATGTACCGAACTGTCAATTCCACTCACTTTCCTGCCAGATGGATGGTGATAAGTGTCACCGCGTCATCCTCAGAGGTGCCAACCTCCATCACCCCCTCTGGTACAGACGTGTCGCGAGGCCAGACAACTCGTTCACGGGCAAACTGATCTGATAGCATGGGACGCAGCACCAAAAGGCGAAGACTACACCACCAACACCCTCCCCCTCCCTCTGCTCCCCCGGAGAAGAAAGAGGAAACTCCACCGTTCTCGCATCGGCAACTTCTATTGCCATCCCAGCTTCATCTAAAACCCACCTCATCAATCACGTCATCAGACGACATTCATACCAGGGCACTATCAATTACAAATCCCTGGACTAAAACTACCTCAAAAAATCAACCAACCCACAAAAGAACCTTCCCCACCAACACAAACACCACAAATCACGACACTCCCATGGTAAAAAAAACTAAAAAACCGGAATACCAGTCATAAGAGTGAATAATGTTGAGCATTTTGCCACGTTGTATCACAAAATCAAAAGCGACCTCAAATTCCCTCTTTAAAAAAGTCATCAACTACTGTGTCCACATAAAAGACAAATAAATATCCGATTAAACAAAAAAATTAAAACAAACTGCTATAAAAATTAGCTCATTCCACCAATGTATTCCCTCCAGAAAACCACAGCATTCACGTAATCGAAGGCCTCAAAAACGATCAAGCCACTGAATTGATTCTGCAGGGAATATAAAACTTAGGATAGGAAGTAGAAATGTTCATTCACATTACCAACACTTGTTCCCTACCGAACGAAACCAACCGTGCCAAGTCAAGTACCAAACCCCACGACCCACCAGTTTCTTTTAAATATTGCTCAGGAAAAAAACTTGATGAGAAGGTATTACTAAAAATTACATCACACTAATGCCCTCCCGTAACATTCCAGGAACATCACCGAGCCAACGGCTCACCGCGGTGCTTAAGATGTGGGCGATTCGGTCATACCAAAAACCAACGCATGCTGGACCCGGTATGAATTCCAATGATATGGTCCCCATATGTGCCCATGGCATCGGAGAAAGCCTAATATATCGCTCACTCCTTGCGACGTCATAACTCAAAAAAACGTGATTTTTCAGGGGAGTGATTTTAAAGTTTAAAACTAGAATAAAATGCATTAAAATAAATATTAAGCCACCGATTGAACATTTTACTATGCAGCAGATATTTTTAGGTAATACCTGATGTTTTTTCTCTGTATGATGAAGAATTAGTATAAAAAGTTTAAATTTTAAGCAGTTCCTTTTGATTTATGACGTTTTTTGTTCAAAATTTCATTGATGGTGTTTCAATTATGTCAAAATATGTCCTTATTTTCACTAAAATAATGCAATTTGAAAGTCTGACATTGAAGCTGACAGCTATGTCATCCTTGCAAGGGTAATTTCATTACAAACAGGAATGTAGACCTTATTTCGATTATTAATTTTATTACACATTTCAGTTTAAATCAAAAGAATGGGTTTGGGAAAGGCACAGGAATTTTGTAACTAAGGTAAAACACATATAGATGCATTATAATTTTATTTTCTAAGACTAATTCCAAATCTTTTTCGGGAAAAACTACAAGTCTCGTTCTTGGATAACACCACAAAGTACAAACTGCAATACACGAGTACGCACGAAACTTTTTTTATTTTAATCAAACAAAGATAGAGGCAATGTAATTTAATTCTCATTGTCAAATTTCGAAAGGTTGACGGGAACAATTGCAATTCTCGTACTTGGATAATACAACAAAGTACAAAAGAAAATAATGGCGTAAGACTTAGAAACAACTGAATAATATTGTTTCTATATAACACTGCAGGCACAGGTGCAGTATCAATTTTAAAACTTTCATAGAGCATTTTGTACACTTTTGGAATTAAATTCTTTTCAATAGGCCGCATAAGGTCATTCTTTTTAGCGTCAGAAATCTTAGGCTTTTGGACAAAGGCAGGTTTTAACGGGACAGTTTTACATTATTATTATTATTGCACAGATTGTTACAAGTCGACCATTTAGTCGGGTGGTAACATATAGCAAGAAAATACTTAAAGAACAAAATACAAAATATAAAATACGAAAATACGAAATACAAGTTCTCCATTTAGTCGGGTGGTTACACAAAACACAAAATATATGAAGACCAAAATACAAAACATAAGATACTAAGTACAAAAAAATAGGAAAAGCCCTCAAAATTCAATTTTTTTTACCCTCGTCATAAATTTCCTCCGGTATTAGTTGGGAAGGGCTCCAAAATTTCCTCCGGTAAACCTATCCCCTATCCCCCGATGTAGGAAGGAAAATTTTAAAGTATTTGAGAGCTGCCTCCGAGTCTCAATCTTACAATAATGATCCTTCCTCGCCAGATAACTTGGTCCTTTTAACCGGTTTGATGGGTCCCTCTACGCAGGATCAGCGATAAATGCTTTAAAGATACAATTAACGCGTGCTTTCTTCCTCCTCGACTCTAATGATTTCCAGCCCAGCGTATTTAATATCTCCGTAACGCTTGCCTTCCTTTTTAAATTTCCCATTACAAATCTTGCTGCTAAACGCTGAACTTTTGTCAGTTTCTTGACTTCCCATTCAGATGAGGATCCCAAACTGACGCCCCATATTCTAGGATAGGCCTAACAAACGTTTTATACGCGAATTCTTTAGTTTTTCTGCAGCTCCTTCAAAGGGTTCTCATAAAAAATATAATGCTCTAAAAGCTTTGGTCGTAGTTCTTTCAATGTGCGGTCCCCATTGAAAACCCCTGCTTAGAGTCACTCCGAGGTACTTACAACTTTTGGTTTCCGTCAGTAACTTACCCATGATTTAGTAATCATTCAGTGTACCACTCCTACCTTTCCGAAATCTAATAAGTTTAGTTTTGCTTGCATTGATGACCATTTTATTCTCATTGGACCATTTATCCAATATAATTAGGCCATTTTGTAAAATAATACAATCATCTAATTTGTCTATTACTCTATAAATAATGCAATCATCTGCAAACATTCTAATAGGGCTCTTTATATTCCAACTTATATCATTTACGTAGATAATAAATATTAAAGGCCCTAGCACACTTCCTTGTGGCACCCCAGAAGTGGCAGAGAATTCATCGGAGAATATATCACCGACTCTAACCCGTTGTGATCTACCTGAAATAAAGGAATTTATCCACTTTACGACCCTACCATCCAAGCCAAGCGAGTTTATTTTTGTCATTAGAACTTCATGGTCTACCCTGCCAAAAGCTTTTGAGAAGTCAATCAGAACCCCATCGATTTGCTTGCCGCTGTCTAGCCGCTCCGCCAAATACTGATAAAGAGAAGCTAATTGACTTTCACAGGAGTAACCTTTACGGAAACCATGTTGTCCTTCCCATAACCAGTTCTTTTTTCTTAAGACCTCCTCGATATAGTCCGCGACCAGATGTTCCATTATTTTACACACGATGCAAGTTAGACTAACTGGTCGATAGGAATCAATACTGTCACGAGGCCCTTTTTTATAGATGGGAACGATGTATGACTTTTTCCAATCATCGGGTAAATCACCATTGTTAATTATTACCGTGAATAAGTGTTTTAGAAAAGGAACAAGAACATTTCCCAGTATTTTGATTAGTTCCCCCGGAAGACTGTCAGGGCCACAAGACGCGTGACTTTTTATTTTGCTCAATCTATTTCTTATATCCCTGTCTTTGATTTCAAAAAGGTCAAACGAGACATCTTCCCCAACCGTTGGTGATACTACTCTTGTTTCACTATAAACTTTGGAAAAAAATTCTTAAAAGCTGTGGCTTTTGAAAAATTGCCATTTACAATCCGGTCTTCACACTTGAGAGAAATATTTTCCAGAGCATTATTCCCTTTTCGTCTCCTTCGAATATACTTATAAAGCCCACTCCAACCCTGTTCTTTTAGAGATTTCCTCAAGAATTTATCCTTGGCCTTTAATTTTTCGGTATTTAGTTTCTTATAAGCATCTTTATAATTACTCAAGTACAGGCCACCTCGATTTCTTATCTTATGAAGCCTTCTCACTCGACGCTTTAGCCTTCTGATTTTTACGTTATAATATTCGGGATCGGGGTTTGCTTTCAATGTTTTGGAGGGAACGTATCGATCTGATCCTTCGATAAGTAAGCTTTTGAAGTTTTCCCATCCTTTATTTACACAACTCCCTTTCCTTACCCATTCCGAGAATTTTTCTGTGAGAAAATTACTAAAGCCGACCATATCCATCCTAATATATTGCCTGCACCATTTTCCTTTTAAAACTTTCTTGGGCTTCCTACTCGTGACACACAAGGAAACCGCCTTATGGTCGCTTATACCCTCAAGAAGATCGGAAGAGATATCCATAGGTCTCACTAAAAACACATATAAAAGGTTTTCCCCACGGATAGGGGCCTTAACTACCTGGGAAAACCCCCTCAGCCTAATAAGGTCGTTTACTCCCTGCTGCGCCTCACCACCCGTTGCAGTTTGGGCTTCCCAGTCTACATGTACATGAGGTAGGTTGTACATGAGGTAGGTTGTACATGAGGTAGGTTGAGGTCCCCCGCGATAATCACCGGTTTTTCCCTCCCGCTCACAACATGGCTCTCATACAATTCGTTCAACCGGTGAAGAATACCTAGGCCGTCATTTGGAGGTTTATCAGCCGCAGTTATTTCCAACTCCAAGTCGGTTCCTGGAAACAGAAGTACGCTAAGCGTTTCATATGCCTCGTCAACCCTATGCAAAAGACAAGGTATGCTTTCTTTTATGCCCAGAAATAACCCTCCTCCTCTGCCAACCCGATCTCTTCTGTAAACCGTAAATCCCTTCGGAAAAACCTCGTCGTTTAATATACCCTCCTTTAACCAAGGTTCTGTGCCAATTATAACATCCGGTGACTGTATTTCAACTATTGTCCTCAACTGAACGGATTTTGATGCAATACTTCTGCAATTTAATTGTAGTAATTTTAAATATCCATTCAACGAATCCAACTTCTCAACTGAACCTCGGCTTTCCCCTTCCAAAATATTTGAATTTGTACAATTAATGTTGACTTTACAGTCCAAATTTCGTGTAGTAACCTTGTTTGCCTTTTTAAAATATCCGGAAATATCACCTCCAGAACCCCTTATCAGTTTCCCTTAACCAGTGCTGGATTTACCACATCACGTAATAGTCCTTCAAACCTCTTGGAACCTCTTCTGTTTAGGTGCAGTCCATCTCTACCCAAATCATATTCCTTAATCCAGCAGTTGGGATCAACAAAAAGCAGCCTTTTTTTCTGGCAACCCACTCAATCCCTTCATTTATATAATCAATTCCATTAGGGTCGAAATTTCTTCTCCTTAAGATACCACTAACAATGATTTTTGCACTTTCAAACTTATTTCTTGCCGCGGAGCACAAATCCCATAAAAAACCCGTTATGCGATCGTCAGTTTTTGCATGCTGAATATCGTTACTAAAGGTTAGCAAGCATGGGGAACAAGCTAAAGTGCATTTAAGGGACAGGCAAATCCTTTTAAAATGGAGGAGTAGATGTAGAGGAGTTTACCTACCTGAGAAGCAAAATAACAGCCGATGGAAGGAGTAAAAGAGACTTAGTAAGTAGAGTTCACCAGGCAAAGAATGTGTTTTATCAAAAAGGGAAACTCCAAACATCCAGAAATATCGGTCTAGACCTAAGAAAACGCCTTCTTCAAACTTATGTGTAGAGCACATTTTTATATGGCAGTGAGACCTGGACGTTAGGCAATGCAGAAGAGAGGAGGGTGGAAGCATTCCAGATGTGGTGTTTCAGATTCCCTGGGTGGACAAAATCAGTAACGAGGAGGTTCTCAGACGTTTGGGGGAGTCTCCTTGTCTGCAGAAAATACTGAAAAAGAGAAGAAATATCTGGATCGGGCACCAACTAAGGCACGAAATTGGCCCTCGAGTAACTGTAGTGGGGAGGGGGAAGAGAGTAAAGGACGATCACTTCAGAGCATCTAGTTAGGAGGAAGGGGGGGGGAGAGAGAGAGGATATAATCAAGGAAAAGATGTGGTCTCTTCTTCAAAGTACGGGCCAGATGAGCGAAAGCCATGGTTACGAGACTCAACGACACTCTTAGCAATACTTTCCGTTTAATCTCAGCCATTACCTTATCCGCTGTGAGGATTTGGATTTGCTCCTTTAGCCGGATGATCTCTTCTCTTAAGATGGCCACCTCTTGAATCAAATCACACTCTTCATTTGGCAAAACTGTGTTTTCTATTGTGGCAGCACGCTGAGAGAATCTACATGAAGACAAAGTTTCCTGATGGAAAGAAACAGATTTTAAAAAATCAAAACTCCCATGTGTTACTTTGTGGATTACACTAATTCTTAAGGAATGATTCGCGATTTACACTATAACGAAAAAAATAATATATTCTCACATTTTGACAGAGTAATCAAGAAAATTTGAATTATCATTAATTTCAGTTTTATCTCATTTCACTTTCAATAAAAATCACACCACTGTAATTTCGGCCTTCATCCCACTTCTGATATGTAATCTTATTAAATACCGTATCCTTTTTGTTACGAATAAAGAGAAAAGTCTTGTCTCTCTATTCGTAAAAGAGATTAGTCTTTATTAAAAAAGTTTTTTAAATCAATCGACACACTCTTAAATGTTGGTTGAAAGGTAATTCTATCCCTCAAGAGAACCAAGCAACATTCCAAAAGTCAAAATTAATACAACAGTATCGTGGGAATAAAATTAGGGAAATAGACTGCAGAACAGGCAGATTTAAAATGCTACTTTTCCCGCGAACGATAAGGGACCCAATGAGACTTTTAACTAGGTTTGTCTATTGGTAGTGTAGCTAATTAGATGATTTCAAGAAATATTCCGGTGTAGCATCCACCCCCTTTGTGACGCATGAAATCCCTATTTCGAGTGAGTCTTTCTCGTGTATGCGTCGCACTGGTCATGAATATAAATTCGTGCAGTCTTTATTTAAAAAAACAAGATTTGGACTCTTTGACTTTTGCTCCTGAAATAGACAAAAGAATAAAAAAGTGAAAAGGACAAAAAGTCAAATATAGTCAAAGAGTCCGAGTAATACAAATATAGTAAGGTAAGCGTTCTCATTTCGCTCTCTGTACCTCCCACCTTTCACTCCATTTAACCTAGCTTTAGTTTGCTGTGAATAGAGGTGTCGTATGTTTGCGAGCTATTATATATGAGAGTCACCTCTTGGTTTAAAAATATATAACCAAAGTTTGAAGTATCAAAAGTAAATTAGTCAAAAAGTATCCTGCTTGATGTACCAAAAAAAATAAATTTTTAAAATTATACCATGTGATTTTTCATTTTAAAAACCCTCCCCTCTTTGATGCGTTCGTCTGAGATCATAATTAAACGTTTTATGAGGTATGTGCGCTGGGGGGAGAGGTTATTGGCAAGAAAATGGGTGATGCTCCTCAGCCTTATTTCGTTTCTCTAGATCGGTAATGTCCTCGATACGTTTCCCAGCCATGCTGTAGGGAGCTTCAGCAAACTGGCGATTTTAGATGCAATCTTTATGCCTAAGATTGGAGAAGTGTGCTGCTAAAGTCTACGATCTATACATGTGTATGAAAAAAAGTGACTGCACTTCTGTGGCGTCTATGAGTGGGGCATGTAACCTTGAAGCTTACCACGTGACGGAAGGTGAACGGTAGATGTTTGATGGGAAATATGCGTAAGCTTAATGCTGTGACCTTCAAGGACACTTGCAGTGAAATATAATATGACGTAGTTTTTGGCAAAATGAAGCCTTTCTATCGAACTAGGGATGAAAACCACAAGGATATTTTTATGTAAAATTAACTCACCTTTCAGATGATGCCAATTGTTTATCGCTGGAATTATTACTAAGCGATACAATAGCTATTAAAAATGTTTTTTTTTCGGGTGTGCTGCGTGATGATCAGGTTTAGCCTGACGTTTCGTGACCTCTACTGGTCACTTCTTCAAGAGGGAATTGATCAACGGTTTTCACTAATATCCCTAAATTTTTGATACGAGGTCAATAGGTCTCGTTTTAAACCTTCGAAATCAGCCTTGTGAAATAAGTATGCCCTCCTCTTAATGGGTGCCTTTTTGTCAGTACTAATATGGAATCTAGCGTTTACTGCCCTGTGATTATTAATTCCGTTCACTGTTACTACGTTAAGGACCCTTTCCGGTATGTTAGTCGCCAAAAGATCTAGAACGTTGTTACCTCTGGTCGTTTTTGTGACTAATTGATGTAAGGGATTAGATGTGAATGTGTAGAGTGTCACACAAGTCCTTATCTTTACCGCCATCATGTCTTCTAGTCAATCGAAGTAACCTTGAAATTACCACCGATAATTATGTTATTGCCGTTATTTTGACGTGTGAGACGTTTCATCTGTCTATCCAACTCTAGAACTGAATTTAAGTCTGCATCGGGTGGTCTATAATATGAGCAAATAAAAATTCTTTTTGTTGAGGTATTTATCTTTGGGGAAACCTAAAGCTTCCATATACTGCTTTTAATGTGTTATAAAACACTGTGTAAAAAGGAAGCAATAAATTTAAATATATTTTTTTAAACATTCAATGAAGAAAAGTGGAATTTATGAACTTGTCTGTGGTGACTGTGAGGGTGAGTAATTAGGGCAGACTTCAAGATGTTTCGAAATCAGGATAAAGGAACATTATAGTGCTTTCAAAAACAATCATGACGACAAGATCAACTTCTCAAAACACCCTTTAAACAGTGACCACCATAGCGGTTTTAATGTGTCAAATGTTGCATTTAACTAATAATGATCGACGTGATGTCAACGCTTAAGAAGCAGCTCGAAATTTTAAAAAGAACTCGTGACCTCGGGTGCTAACCTCCCGGATGAATGTTTGTTTGCCTCCACTTCCCCCATCCTCTCTCGACTGTTGCACAATAACAAGTCCCCCACTCCCCAATTTTCTTCCCTTCCCATCTCCCCTCCCCAGCCCCTTCCCCCTTCCACCAACGATGTGTTGACGTATATAAGGAACTGTTGCATGATTTTTTATCACCTGAAGATGATGCTTAAGCATTGAAACCCGGGTCGTGTATGTTTTTCATTTTTCCCTGGTGTTTTAAAAGTTTCCAACAGAAATAATTTCACCGATGGAGGCATAGGAAAGGTTGGAGGTGAGTGTGAATGGTGAGTATGGGTGGTGGGGGAGAGAGTATGCCAGTGGCACGATTTTCATTTCGGTACTTCAGTCTAAGAATTCGCCGGAATAAGTATTTTTTATGGAATAATGCGATCATTAATTAGTCTACTCACGGCAAGGCTTGAAGCGTCCGTGGCGATGGTGATGACGAAGGAGGTGAGGCAGTTTCCTCCGATCGAGTCCCTCAAGACGGACGTGAGCAGGGAATTCCGATATGGCACGTGGCGGTGGCCCTTCGCGGTGGCGGTCGCCTTGGCGGTGGCACTCAGCGCCACGATGACCATCTCGAGGAAATGGAGGGATCGGTTGATGCTCTTGGTTTCCACCAGCGTCACGCCGTCCAGTCCGAACTTGGACGCTCGCTCGGACCTATGGGATGTTAGTGTCAGGTGACCTTCAAGAAATGGCACTCAACGCAGCTGCGTGCTGGAAATTCCAGGAACTAACTTATTATCAAAGAAAATTCACCTAAAACTAATGAGAAGCATGAAATTGACTGGAATGAGCAAATGTATTGGCACGACTATAGCTCGGATTTTTCAGTCATAAATACTGGTAAAAAATAACCCACAAAAATAAATTTGTGACCTAGCCCCATAAATAACGCATATATTATTAAATAAATTTTGAACCAATACACACATTTATATTTTTATTTCACAGCCACAATTCCTTTCATCTCACTGATAGAAAACGTATAATCGTCTGCATTTAACTAAATGAAAGGTGGTGTCTAGGACAGTCCTGCCTATGATTATTCACCCGGTAGGTTGGAAACTCTAATATTTTGTTAAAAAATGTCTACTTTTGCAAATATCTACTCTTTGAACTCTTAGCTGACCTTCAGACTGTTCAAAAGTTACTTCTCCTCCACTCCCATCCATGTTTACCCAGCATTCTTACGTCTGCAATCGCACATTAGAAACTCGGCGCAATTTGTGAAGACCCTACGCGACATTCAACTGGACGAGAGTGACATTCTAGTAAGCCTCGACGTCGCGTCCTTGTTCATACACGTCCCTCTCGCGGATTCTCTACGCCTCCTGAGCAACAGATTTGACGGAGACACTGTGAAACTTTTTCACCACGTCTTGACATCTACGTATTTTCAATTGGACGGGAAATACTTTGAAAAAGCAGACGGAGTGGCTATGGGATCGCCTTTATCCCCAGCCATAGCTAATTTATTTATGGAAGATTTTGAAGACAAGGCACTCGACTCTGCAGCATTGAAACCCAAGCATTTCTTTAGATACGTCGACGACACTTTCGTAGTCTGGCCCCACGGCATGGACACCCTCAACCAGTTCCTACAGCATATGAATGGACAACATCCCAATATACCTGTAATTGCAAACTGTTACAGCCCCCTCCCATTTGAAGATTCATTTTCGATTCCGCAGCGCGCGAGATATGCTCAAGCCTCGGACCCCATCACCGACCCTCGAACGTTAAACAGTAGCGTCCCGTCACTTTAACAAGTTCTAATTTCATTGGTCTCTCATATAAAGTTTTGAAATAAATTATATATTATAGTTTGAATGATTGTTAAAAAGATGCGCTAATTTCAGTCCTTAATGTTTATTTAAAACGGCGCCGTGATGTTATTTAAAAAAAGTTGCTATCTCGACTTCTATTGGTTGTAGATGGTTCTATTTTTTTTATTGAATTCGTGTTTGTTAACCAGATTTTAAATGTTTTTTTTATTAAAAAGTTCTGATATTGAAAATAACAAAGATATTCTATTTGTTTATGAGGAAAAAAGTTACTTTATTTAAATGCAAAATTTTACGACCTTATTTTTTAAAAATTCGACTATTCATTTTCACACCTTATTAGATAGGCTCTTCATCTTCAAAATGCGAGTAGCTAAACCTTAAAAAAAAAAAAAAAAAAAAAAAAAAAAAAAAAATTGGCAACTGTACAATCGGTGAAATTTGGCGGTTTTTGCCCCAGGCGGGATAAACAAATAGGATTTTGCAGCAATTGTTGAACCTACAGCGCTCATCTTTTGCACACATTTGCTTATGAAAACGCATGTTGTAAAGATAATTGATTGATTAAAAATGAGGTTTTGCAAAGTTAAAACAATACCAAAAAATGTCAATTTTCATGTTTTTTTGCAATAGCATTTTTAATTGTTGACCGATTTTAGTTTAACAAGTCTTAAATTGTAGGTGTGTTTAATACGCACAAATCTCATGTGCTTCATGTTTCTCTACGGCCGATAGTTATTCCAATATTTTCGAAAAACTACTTTTTTGACTTTATTGTTTAAATAAAACAATGACGCGGAAAGTATTTTTTGAATATCGAGATGAGAGGCCTTTTCTATCATCGCCCTCAACACATTTACGCAATAAAATCGCTACTAAAAATCCTTTCGACTATTCGCCTTTTCGTTCGACATATGCACTGGACTACCATGCATGTTGGTGAGAGCTCACTATGTAAATTATCTAACCTATCTAAATCTGCTAAACCCTATGAAAGTAAATGTAACTACGACTTTTGATGCGTTAGCATAAATCGATAATGTTTGTCAGAAGGCGAAGCTACACAAGCACGCTAAAACACTACACGTAGGTATCCTACCAATGTTAGACGAACCGTTTGCATTAATATTTTTTGCAACTGAATTAATGGCCAGATATACAAGAATTATACTAGAACGTGGTCGGCGTGCTGTTAGTACTTGGTAGCAGATACGTATACAAATAAAACAAATAGATTATAGCTTGAATTTGTGGAAATCTTTCATATTTAAAGAAAGAAGAAACTTCAAATAGTATTTATCCACACTGTTTTATTGACACTACCGACCCAGGTTTCAACGGATAACCGCCATTTTCAAGGTCCTTGAAAATGGCGGTTATCCGTTGAAACCTGGGTCGGTAGTGTCAATAAAACAGTGTGGAAATACTATTTGAAGTTTCTTCTTTCTTTAAGAATACAAGTATATGGAAGTAAATCAGGTAACTAGCTACATTACCTATCGACAAACCTAGTTACAAGTCTCACTGGCAGCTGTTTTGGTCACTTAATTCGTTCATGGTTCATAAGGTGCAGTTAATATTTCCGTGGAAAATGAAATCAAGACAGGAATCCCTGTTTTCTGGACAATTTACCGGGGGCTGAAAAAGGACATTAAAAACCGGGTGACCCTAGACCCGACCGAGGCAGGGGGTTCCGTTTTGAGCGCATATTTGCTCTCCCGCGCGCCGGGACTTGGTTCTCAGCCGCGTAATGTCAACTCGGAACTTGAAAATTTTTCACTTCAGATGTGGTAATTTTTAACAGTGTTTTGAAATCGTTATCAATGCTTGCATTCAATACCGTAATATACGAATCTGCAATTGCTAGGGTCACGATCGCGACGAAAAATTTAAGTTACCCTGCCAGGTCAACAAAATGCAGCTTGGATCTTCGGACTTTGAGAAGGTCGGGGACGCGGGACGTCAGGTGCACGGTGAATATGCAGTGCGACCGCGATGAGCAAGGATTCATGGGAGTCTCTGCGATGACCCTGTGACGACAAAGGCGAAATTAGAACACTTGCATCGGCCACGCCTCCTCTATAATAAGTCATTTTACCCTGAACTAGTTACCATATTATATGCAGTATTTTGTAAGCCCAGTGTGTTTCAAAACCATTAGGCACCTTCTGTGTTCAGTAGTGACTTTCAGAAATGCCGGAGCAACTTTTAAATAAAATTTAACCCCTCAGAAATAACTCTTGATATAAATCATCTTAAGAGACAATTTGCAACTTACTTCAACGTTCTTCTTTTTGTATAATCCTTAAAATTAAAATTACCCAAGGCTTCATCCTAGGAACATAAAAAACAAACAAATATTAGTTACCAATATCAAGGGATCGTTATACACCACAGTTATCGGTCAGCAAACTTGAGTGTCGTCCAACTGCCATGGTTTAATATCTTCCGCGTAATCCCCATTGATGGGAAAAGTATCGGAAAATGTAATCTGGCTTAGTTAAAAGTACATGGGAATATTGTAATTAATTACAATTACTATTTATAAATAAATCAGTAGAATTGCAAGTAAAATTAATTTTTAGTTTTTATTTAATATCAAATGAATTTTTAAATAATAATTAATTAAATTACACAGTTTTTTAGATATAAATATTTTAATGCATGGAGAAAAATGGCTTTAAGTGCAAATCAATATCTACTATTGCGATCATCTGCTTACTAGTTAAACGAAAATAAAAATACTCAAAAGTCTCCACCAACATTGTTAGTACTCAAAAATTCAGTCTGATCACGTAAATAGTTACAAATATATCCAATTGGTGATTCCAGCGTCATTTCATTTTTTCGCCGTGGAAATGGGATAAAAGTTTTTTGTTATCATAAAAATTAATTGATGCCATTTATTTCACTTTTCTAATCCGTCTCCGAAACGTCCTTATATTTGTTGTGAGTATATTTTTTTTCGTGTGCTTGTGTTTTTAAGACTATTTATATTTGTTTATATTCGCAGAGTGCTTTCACGGAAGTATCATAAATCGCAATAAAGAATAGGTGGAGCAAATAGGTATGGCACGATGAACAGAAAAACACAAGAAAGGAACCTTGGTGCAACCTTGGTGCAACATGCCTGCTCAAAAGTCTTGACATTAAGAGGAGAGGCCCATGGAGGGAGAGAAACGTGGGTACAACAATGACGACTACGTTGAAACAACAGTCGAATATAAGGTTGTGGGTGGAGTGGACAAAACCAACACTCCCGGTCGCCCAATTGTCTCCAGCATCAATTCCCCAACAGAGCGTACCCCAGTACTAGTTGACCATTACCTCATCCCCTAGTTATATCTCTTCCCTTATTCATCAAAGATTCATACCACTTCCTCAACCTTATCCACGCCACGTCTCTATCTCCCCTAATACCACTTTGCTCATGGCCACTAAAGACGTTACCTCCCTTTATACGACCATTTCCTCACGATGAAGGCATAAATTCACGGCCAAAACACTATTGACAAAAAATGCCTTCTCCTTCAACCATAAAATATTCCTTCAAACAAAAGGTACCAACATGGGTACTCGCATGGCACCATCTTATTCCAACCCGTTCATGGGCCATCTCGAAACTACTTTCTTAAAAAATCAAACACTTAAACCTTTCTTCTGGGCCCGCTGTATTATTTTTATTATTATTTATTTGCCCTCGTATAAGGTCATACACATAACGGTATAAATTACAAACATTTCACTACGAGATACATAGGTTCCCCTTAGGATAACATCCTGTTTGGGGTTAACCGACTCTTCTTAGTCTTACAAAATTTACATCAACGCAGAAAACAAAAAAATCAGTCTCTGCCGCCAATTGCAAATCACTTTCCAAAATTTATCAGAGGATACAAAAAATATAAATAATAAGAATATGAAAATAGAAAATATACATTGTTAACGTCGGAACACACAGCAGAATTTGATCAGAAACATTGCAATTAACAAAGACAAAAAATTTGACATGATCCTTTTTGCAGGAAAAGAGTCTAAAGTGATTTCATTACAAGCAAGCGTAAGATACACAATACAAAATAAAATAACGCAAGTATCGTCGTTATCAATACAAAATACCTTTACTCATCCCTTTTAAATAAATATTCTACCTCCTTGTTCTCGAATAACCAGTCCTTAACAAGTTTTAAAAATGTTCTTTCTTTATCAATACCAGTTATATTGAAAGGTAGGGAAACAAACAATTTAGGGTCAAGATAAAGAAATTTTCGGCGAAAAATTTCATTTTTTGGTTTTGGTATAGCAATATTATAATTCGTTCTCAGAGTATAGGTTCTGGGTTTTTCATGCTCTCCACCACGACTTTAAAAAATCTTAAAACCTTATAAACAAACAAATGCCTTAGGGGTAAAATATTCACCTTTTTAAATAGATGAAAGGAATGCGCCGTGGTCGAGGCTCGCGTCATTGCCCTTAAAAACCTTATTTGGGATACCAGTAGTGGATTAATATTTGTGGAGTAAGTTCCTCCCCAGCACGCAATTCCGTACTATAACCTCGAGTTCACAAGGGTAAAATACACGATCTTGAGCACAGATAATGGACAAATGTATCTCAATAGGCAGAATTTTCTAGTGACGGAGATCAATTCTAATTTTTATTTATTTATGTGACTTTTCCAAATACAGTGCTGGTCAATGTAAATTCCTAGATACTTTATCTGACTTGCTCAATTTCGGTGCATTCACCACAGGATAGGAATTTGCCATTGAATCATTGGTCACATCTATATAAAAGTTTATTTTGTTCTACTCTCATACTTTTTAGGCTAAACAAGACGTACTTCGTTTTGTTTCTCAGTTTCATGGAATTATTATGAAACCAGCATTTCAGCTTGTTTAAGTCATCTTGCATCTGTATATGCAAGGCGTGTACAGTGTATACTACTAGTTGAATAACACAAGGCTGTGTTATCAGCAAAAGAAGTTAGCTTGCCATGAAAACATCCATTGCACAGATTTTTCACAAAAATTAAAAATAAAATGGGACCCAGAAATGAGCCCTGCGCCACTCCACAGGTGAGATGTGTCTTTCGACTATATCGGTTGTTAATCCGCACACACTGATACCCTTAGCTAAGATAGCTTTGAAACCAGTTATACGGAACCCCTCGTACACCAGCTAGCCACAATATTCTTAGTAGCATTTTATGACTGACAGAATCAAAGGCTTTTGTAATATCTATAAACAATCCCACAACTTTGTATCCACAATTCATACCTTCATATCGCTTTGAACAGAATCGTAACAGGGCGTCCTCAGTCCATTTTGCTTTTAAAAACCCAAATTGATTTTCGCTGAAATACTTTTGATTATTCAAGAAAGACAACAATATATTTTTAACCATATTTTCTAGGATTTTAGAAAAACAGGCAATGGACGACTGGACGTAGCTCCGCCCATAAACGTCACAGCGAAGGTCACGTGACCGATCCAGCAGCTATGTGGGAAACATGCCACCAAGCTTACCGTGCCCGGCTTGACTCGTGTGTTTATCGTCCGTTTGTGACTGAAGCTCTCGTTCTTCCTTGGTTGATAAAACGAATTAATTTGCGATGGTGCAGTATTGTGTGGTTCCCGGGTGCAAGAGTAGTGCATTTACGCCTAAGATATTTTATCATTCGTTTCCAAAGGACAACCATTTGAGAAAACTCTGGGAGGTGAAGATACGGCGTGACGACAGAGCAAATAGAAAAATATCCCAGCGCATGAGGGTATGTTCACTCCAATTCAGAGAGGAGGATTTCCGCGAGGAAATTTTAGGGCAACGTCGATTGAAATCCTTCATCCTTCCAATCATGCCTTAAGATAATTTATTTCCATTTAAGCATTACTTTCTTACCTCGCTTTCACAACCACGTCCTCGTCGAGAATGCCATGGCCAATGAACAAGTACAATTTCACCCCATGAAAATGGTAAAAATTCACTTAAATGAGTTCTTCATAATAATGCATTAAGTTGCCAACTCAATAAAACCTTATTTGTTTACGTAATAGCTAATCTTCATCAATTATAAAGGCAGTAAAATTGTTTCTGCATCATTTGAACGGAGACCGATACATTTACGATGACAGAATTATCGTCTATCTGCCCTTCAGTTGCAGATTATTTCCCATTATGAATTGAACGTAATATATAATTGCTACTGGCCACAGGATAACATTATAATATACGATAGAATAATTTCATACTCTGCAATGCAATTTGCCATCACAAAGACATGTTTCCCATCGCTTATTCCTTCTTATAGGGAAGACGAACACTACAAAATCTTGGTTATAATTTTAGAATTTCCCAAGCATATGTACGAACAAGTATACTAGGATTTAATTAAAAAGATAACACCACTTTCGTGTATCGTAATGGTAAACTTAAGTAAAAATCAACAACAATTCCAATGTCGCCCTGTGAAACATCACGTAAATGGGGTCTTCTTCAGGGAAAATAATTCATAAACCTTGCATTGCCCTCAAAAACCTCAGGTGTTTACTAAGTAGCAAATCCTCAACAATTATAAAGACAGTAAAATTATTTCTGTATCATTTCAACTGAGACCAATATTAACATTTTTCCATGCCCATCTCTCGTTTACATTTACGTTCGCGTCAATGCCACTGCAAACTTTAACAACAGTCAATGGGAGTTCCCAGGCCATTACTGTCAGTTGAATAAGAAATCACAGAGTAGAATAACATGTATTACAATAATGATAGTTCTCGACCGAAGGACTACATGCGTGATATTGGCCTGTAGTTATTTGGATCCACCCTATCACCTTTCTTCAAGATAGGTATGACGATTGCAGTTTTCAATTGACTTGGGAATACACCAGTTTGCAAGCTTAAATTAGCTATGAATGTAAATACTGGTGAGATTGTTTCATTTATTTCCTTTGCTACAAATGCAGATTTGCCTTCTACTCCTTGAGATTTCTTCGGTTTCAACTTCATTATTATATTTAAAACTTCTTTTTCGTCTACAGGAGCAAAAAAACATAGAATCTCGAAGAGAGCAAGTTAGAAACTAAATCATCATATTTCATTGCCTCACATTGGAGATTTGGGCAATCACTTCCGGAGTCTATAATTTCTACGAAATGATCATTAAATTCGTTTGCAATGTCCTCCGAATTTCTGCCAAAAGACAGCCATTGCCCGATCTTATATAATTAATACCTAGATTAATAGTTTTTCCACCGGTAGTTGAATTATGAATACGTCATTGTTTAGCTCTATCACCGTTGTTAGAGTCAAACGCGTGTATGTAGAAATTTTCTTTCTGATTTAGAATATTATAGTCCAATTTACGCATATACGATTTGTAATACCATGCCAGATTATCATTGCTTGGCTGTTTACGCATTTTGGATTAAAGTAAATTTCTCTTAGCTATTGTATTGCATAGAGATATTGTTATGTTAGGTTTAAGCTGTTTATTACTATTGCTACGTTGAACAGTATTTTTTGCTCTATTAATACAGCACTTAAAGTTCTCTATAAACCCTTTTATAGGCTTCATTGGCGTTGCTCAAAGAGAATACTTCATCCCAGTTACAGTCCAATAGAAGTTCATTTAGATAATTAAAATCCACTTTATATATATGCTCCTCTGATTGACGTAAGGAGGGCACATAAATTATATTGGTGTTAAAAAGTATTCAATCATATGATGGTCAGTCAAACCTAAATCAGCTAAAACCAAAATATTGACGACATATTCGTCTTCTGGCCTCACGGTTGTGATTCTTTATCTTATTTCAAATCTACATTGAACACTTAATTCTCAGTTTCCTTCACATCTTCCATTTCTGACTCCTAAATTAAGTTCCTGGACATTAATATCCAAGTTAAGGACAGTACATTCATCACCTCCGTCCACAAAAACCAACTAACCTCTACCAATACCTCCATTTTAACAGCTGTCATCCATATCATACCAAATGCTCCATCCCTTATTCCCTCTCTGTTCGCGGCCATCGGATCTGTAACAATGCCCCCTCTCTAAAAGAATACGCTGAAAACCTTCATCACTCCCTCAGAGAACACGAGTACCCCGAAACACTGCTTTAAAATAAAATCCTTCCTCCCACTGCCAAATATACCCCTCGGACCAAGGCCCACCAACCTGACCAACATAAACATGTTACCACATTCTTCCCTGGAGCACACAGAATCAAAAACATACTGAAAGACCTGTATCCAATCATTAAAATAATACTTCTACTTTCCTCCTCTTACCTCACGTCACAAAGTTTCCTATAAGCGTCCCTCAAATCTGCGAGATATTCTAAAATCCATTAGACCCTCCCCCCAACCCACATTTTCTTGGCTAGCTGAATAACATAAGGGATATATTTGAATAAGATATATTTGATAAAATTGAATGTTAGAATTTAATATTGCTTATCTTCATATATAAAAGTTCAGCCTGCGTACGTTTGTGCACGAAAAGGAGACGGTCGATTGGCTTGAAGTTTTGACGCAGCATTGCATTCGAATACGAGCACGTTTTTATAGTGAAGTGGTTGCAAATTTTGGGGTTGTTTTTACCCTAATATTGTTAACATTGACTCCCATAAGAAAAGCATCGAATTCGGTGCAGGTGTTTCCTTATTTGCTTTTTAAAATTACCTACACTCAAGATATTGGATGAATTTTTAAATCATAGATCGCATAAAAGAATTCTGTTTTTAATTATTTCATTCAATTTTCTTATATGCTTCGTTTTTGTCAAAGTATTGTGTTTTTATTTCTAAATTCATCAATTTTTCTTCCTTTTCAACAATAGACATTTCCTTGGCAACCAGGCGTGAATATCCATTTAATAGCGACTTCATGGATGGCTATTCGCTCCTGCAGCATTTAACGGCCAGGTTCAGTGACCAATTTGATATTGGTAGTCAAACGACTACATTTCCCCGTTCCCCTTTCCTTCTAAATGACCATCGACAAGGCACAAGGTCAATAGCTTCAAGTATGTGGATAAAATCTGGAACATCCATGCTTTTGATATGGTCAACTATATGTTGCATGCTCAAGAGTGGGACAGCCGAAAAATTTATTTGTTTTTGCAGAGGGCGGTAAGATCCAAAATATTGTATATCCCAAAGCACTTGAATACATTTTTTCAACTTTAATGTACTACACAAAAATCATTGTATTTAATTTATTTTTTACATGTAAATATGTCCACTTTGTATATGTGTGCCTACTTAGAAAGAAAAAGAGGCATTGCAACGCATGCCGGAAACAGCTAGTTTATTATAAGATATTGTAGCATATTCACTGTTCAGGTCTAAATCGAAATCCTCAGTTGAAATTGGTAGGAATAATATTTGAAATTGGATCGATTGACCGCGAATAAACTTCTCGGCATGGAACAAATAAATAAAGGCAAGTGATATCCACTAACCGATTTGCTTCTCCGAAGAAGAGAAGACTCATGGCCTCTCGTTCGTCGACGGCTGGATGAAGGGAAAGGTTTCTTATGTGGCATCTCTGATTCGTGTCTTCCATCACAGAAATTCGCCTGAAACGAGCATATCGTCTCTAACAAAAGTATCGAAGAGAATGCTAAATTGCAATGGCTAATAATATTTTATGTAAAACATGTAATAATACTCACGGGAAATCCTCCGGTTTCAAAACGTTTGCTTTGCGTGTTAATAAGTCGAAACCGTATTCATTGTATATCTCAATGTATGAGATATGAACGGTGTATATTTCATCTCTCTATAGGGATTAAAAATAGAAAATGAGAAAAATTCACAATGGTATAAAATCTAGAGAAAAGTTTACAAGTAGATACTTTTATCTTTAAAGACCATATCTTGGCACATTTTTAAACCTATGATTCGACAGGTTTGTAGCGGCGATTCGCTTTTCGTCACCCCTATGACCATGACTGTGCCTTTTCAGGGGTCACGGTTGCAATTTCGAACTCGAAAGTTCTTCCATCGTATTTCTTTTTCCCAAAAACATAACAATTGAAAGTTTCGCAAAGAAATTCTGTCTTTTTTGTATTTCGAAAAATTTAACATTGAAAGCTCATTAGGCAAAATTTGGATTTTTGGTTGGACTCTATTTATGGCGTCAAAAGGTCATATTTATAAAATTTCGCTTACACCTAACAAAACTTACGACCATTTTCTACCTAGGTACCAAATTGCATTCATGTGGCACGAAAGAAAGTTTCTGAAATTATAGGTTATAAATGACACACGATCATTGGGACACTGTATATGGCGTGGTTTTCCCACCTTTTTTTTAAACTGTTTGTTTCTGATTTATCCACTGGGAATCATATCAAAAGAGCGATTTCCATGAAGCGAAAAGTTGATAACCATTGTCTCTGTAAAAGCATATGGCCTGTTTTGCTATTTCCAGCATCTGACAGCATTTAGCCTAAAATTTTTAGGTCCCATCTGAAAAACCTACTGGTGCGCTTGAAGTACCTACTCTCCACGTGGATCTCCACCTAAACAGGGAGGATCTTGATGGCGTAGAAAAATCAACGTCCGGACCGTTTGAAATAAAGGCCGCGCTGTCGGAAAGCCGAAAATAAACAGAATTAATCACTTACCGAATTAAGAGACTTGAACAAGTAGTTAAGCGCTCGTGGAACTAGCCCTCGGTCTTCGTAGCATTTAGTCCCTCCGATTATTGTATACGTTTTCCCGCTGCCAGTCTTGTACCACGTGAAAGAAATGGATAAAAATACTATTAGTCGTGATGGATTAATAATGCATAGAACCGTGCTACGTAACCTAAGCGTTATATGTCGGGGTCATACAAGTGTTCCTTTTATATCTTAAATACATCAGTGAAGTGGCGGAAACTTTGATTACACCTCTCTCTTCCATATCGTGCTTTGAACTTTCCCTCCAAAACTCGTCCCTTGAATAATAATTGCTGACCCTCAACAATTATTTCGCAGTGTCGACTATAATCGAAGAATTCCAGCCTTCCACTGACTCAGCCCAATGCCTAAACTGCTGCCACTTCGGCCATTCCCTGAAATACTGTCGGCTCCGTATGCGGGGCGATGATATACACTAAAAAGTCTAGACATGTAGCGAGGGATATGTCTATGAATTCAAGGGATGACGCCACAATGGGTAGTTCGGTGTGTTGAAGGGAGGAGTCAATTAGGAGGGCAACGCCGCCACTGGGTTTGGTGGAGGATTTGGTAGGGGTACGATCTCCACAGTAAACTTGATAACCTGTAACAAATAGGTTTATGTTGGAGGTACGGTTGGTTTCGGAGAAAATAATGACGTCAGTGGTGTGCCGGGAGTTGAGCCGGTGAAGATCAGTTACTTAGGAGGAAAATAGTGGAGCGACGGTATGGTTGGTTATGGTCCATTAAAGATATCGGAGAAAAGGGTAGGGGAGTATATTAGATGTATGGAAGCTCTTTCAGAGGGAGGGGCAGATTTAATCTTCAGAAGAGTGAATCGGAGCTGCATGGACTACGGATTCCCAATTAATGGGGTCGGTGTCAGGGTGGATATCTCCAGTGGGTACAGGGTGAGAGTTGTCAAAAGGGTAAGACGTTGTGAGGGGGAGATATGCAGCCATTGGAGTGGAAAAGTGGGGATCCGATAGCGAGGAGTCAAAAGGGGTCAAGATTGGGTGTGCGATGGGAGGACCCGACTAGGGTGATTCCACATCAGTACTGGGAGGAGGAGGTTTGGGTGTACTCCGATTAGGCTGAGGTTGCGTGGGCTGATCTGAAAATTCAGGAGGGGGAGATAGAATGGGGAAAGATTCTTCATTATTAAGAGTGAGAATGTCTGCAGGGGGTAAAATAAATATGTGTGTGGGCGGTAGTGTGAGGCTAGAAGCAGGATGATGATGATGAGCATCTGTTTGTGGAGAATTGAGGGGGAGAATTGAGGGAGAGGGAGAGGGGCGATAGTGAGTGATTGGGGTGTGTTCTAAGGGGGTGAGAGGGGGAAGGGATTTCAGGAGGAGGGGAAGGGATCCGACTTGGGGTGCGAGAAAGGGGGTTAACACGTCCACTATCCCCATAATTAAAGTGGGGAGGGGAAGTTTCAGAGACCGTGCATTGGAGGGACTTATTCCTTTTGGCTTCGGCTATAGCTAGAATGCAGGGCATTGCCGATATGGGTCAACGTGGTTTGTTTCAACCGCAGTTGCAGCAGCTAAATGGTCCTCCCAGCAGGAGTAAGCAGTTTGGTTTTGGCACAGTATATATGGATTATTGCATTGTCGAATATTTCCCTCGCGTGACCTCAATCGCCTACTACCTAAACCTATTTCAAATATGGTCCTAGGTGACATCAACAGCAAACACACACTCTGGGGTTGCCGACAAGCAAATACACACGGTAAAGCACTGTTACACACTTAATCAATGAACACTATCTTACCATTCACACTCCCTCGGAATATGCACATACATCTCAGAATACCACGACGCGCGGACACGTCAGACATCTCGGACATGTTTCTCTCTCCCTCTTCCAAATATCCCCCTTCATCTAATCCCAGCAGCCAGTGTCATTCACCACTACTCTTCCGACCATGTTCCTGTCCTCTTCTCGACTGAACTTGCAACGCAAGCCCGTGAAACTTGACGTCGCGAACGAATTGACTGATTTTTGGTGGGCGTAACGAGAGAAAAAACAATGAAAACAACCTTAGCTAGTTTGAAATAACTTCAATGACAGTATTTATATATTTACAATTATTACAGTATAACACAATCCCGTAGGCTAAATACCGTTAGCCTTGTCTTTGCAAGACGATCACAAGTGGAACCAAGCCGTCACGTCCTTTCATCGGCGCGGTCAATTGCAAAGAGAGCTGCTATGATGGCGGTACACTTTTCCAGCGCAGGAGGGGAAACAGCTGGCCAGTGGAGGAGTGGGGTGAAGAGGGGAAATGTTATCACACGTTGGATTGGTGGGAATATCCGCAGGTCGACTCGAACGTGGAAAAAGATGTCAGCACCAGCGCGGACAGTATAAAAAGCGTGCTTGTGTAGAAACCGCGATGACCGGAGCGATCGCGCTCACCGGGGCAGATCGATGCACTTAGCTCTTCGCTCGGGCACTTTGACGAGACGCGACAGTCTCCTGCGGTTTCTGAGTCTCCGAGGATTTTCGAGTCTCGAGGTTTCGAGGGGGGGAAATTTTGGCACAAACTCTCTGCAATGATCTCCCTTCTACCGACTTTCGATGCCCGAAATTGGAAAAATACGTTCACCTTCTGTCCAACCCAAATGTCACCTTTTCCGATCCCTAGCCCAATCCTCCTTCAATACATTCCGCCATCTCGAAAATAAATAATGTCATCCACTCTGCTCTCCATAACTCTGTAAAACTCCAACCCATCCTTCCCCTCATCTCAACCGCATTCCCACTCTACCTGCTATCCCCGATCCAAGATAAAAACAAGCTGAGATACAAATACCAACCACCAGTTCCACAGTTCTTAAATGTCAATATCATTCCCTATCAAGACAGAACTACTCAACTTTCGGCAATCCAAACTTACACAAAACAACAACATCGTCTGGAAACTCACACGCGTCCTGCGTAACCCGATAAAAACGACACACCTTCAATCACCGTTCACAAGAAAAAACTGGCCACGAGCATTGGGGGGGGGGGGGGGGAAGCCTCCTCCCCCATTCGAGCAGCGTTCGCAAGTGACGAAGCTCTCAGGACGAGGGAGAATCTCCTGTCCTGATATCCAACCTCAACCTTTCATACTTATCTTCCCCCGAACCCTGCTCTCCCTTCGAAGTTAAATGTATTATCTCTTCCCTCCCAACAAATGTTCCTCCTGCCCCGATGGAATATCCTCACGTGCCATCAACCTCCTTCCACTCTTTCTCCATCTCTCAAATATATTTTACGCTTGCCTAGCATCCTCATATTTACCAGTTTCCTGGAAATCCTCAGCAATAATTATACTCCCAAAATCCGGAAAATCTTCTCAGGTGTCGAAAGCTATCACCCCATTTCCATAATTCGTACCTTCACCAAATAACTCGAAAGAATTAATCCTGTCCCGACTACAAAAACTCCCTACTCCTCTCTTCCGTCATGAACAGTTAATATTCGCCCCTAGAACCTCCACTGCGCATCAAATCAGCCGCCTCACGGAATACATTTCCTCTGGATTTAACCAAAAACGAGTCACCACCGCAGATTTCCTCGACATAACTCAGGCTTTTCATTACGTCTGGCATGATGGGCTCATCCAAAAGATTACCAGAATACCAATCCCGTTAAAACCATTCAATCTTTTCCACAGAACCGTTGCTTATCCATTAAACATAACTGCTTTCTCTCATCCCCATATCCCATCACTACTGGTGTGCCACAAGGCGCAGTCATTAGGTCCTTTTCAAAACATACCTTGATGATCTTCCCTCCTTCCCCCTCACCCAACTATTCCTCTATTCAGATTGACACTCACAGCTGGTGGCCGAAAAAGAACCAAGACCCCTTGCAAGGCCACCTTGATCTTATTGAGGATTGGTTGGACACCTTAAGATCAACCCATCTAAATGCAATATTCTAACCTTCACTTTCAATCGAAAAAATAGCCAACCCTACCCTGCAACTAAATAACACCTTTATCCCTAATACCAATGCTACCACATTTCCAGGCATCATCCTAAATGACTCTCTCTCTCTCTCCTTTATCCAACACGTATAAAATATCATTTCCAAAATCACCCGTACCATATAGTAATCATGCTACTCTGTATAAAATCATATTACTCTGTACCCGTGCTAAATTCGCTCTCCAGCCCCTTCTTCATAGGAATAGCCATGTGCCACTCAACTCCAAATTGACCCTTTTATCCTCCATAATCCTTCCTCTAACTCTCTACTTGAATGGCGCGCAGTTATACCCTACCACTTCAATAAGATCGAAAATTGGTCTAATAAGTTGCTAAGACAAATTTCTGGCTCCTTCTGGCAACTCTCCAATTCTCACGTCCAAACTGATCTCTCCTTCCCTCCAATCAAAGAATTCATAGATCAGTTCACTCGTAACTATTCCTTCTCCATAACATTCGCACATCTCCTCCCTGTGGTCCCCCACCCTTCCTTCTGGAAAAATCCTATACCCACATCAAATCCTTCCTCATCACTCTTAAAAAGAAAAAAAAAACAAAACGATCGATCCCACCTTTTACCCACCTTCCTATGTTAAACCTACCCTTTCGGCAGTTTTCAAACAAAAGCCCAAGTGATCCACTATATATCAAGTCCATATGCACAGATCCCTCTCTACACTCTATCACCTGCCTAGGAAAAGCAACAACCTCTCCTATCCGACAAGCTTTAACGCCATCAAAATCAATCGCTAATGCTGGACGATCATCTTCTTCCTTCTTCCTCCCCCCAAAGTGGAATGTGTCTTCCCTTTCCCAACCTTCGAACCGCAATAAACCTTCCTGACAAAATACATATTTTTTATCTAAGAACCCACACCACTTAATAAATATTTTTTTAAATCTTCCTCACCCTTACCTTCCACAAAACATCACCCTTAAACCATACCGAAGAATGAAAAATACACAGCATTTCTTGAGGACTCACTCCCGGAAGAAAGGAAATAGGATTGCTACCACAGACTCGGACTCGGAAGACCGTAGAGCAGTGCTTGTTGCCAACCTTTTTAATTCCCAAATCTTCGAAAAAAATAGCATACTTTCGCACCCCTTAAAGTAATAATTTGTTTAAGAATAAGAAATGAAAGTGACGTAAACAAATTTCTATAATCAATTTTGAATAATATAAAAACAAAAATAAAATATATGTAAAAGGAAAAAAAATTACAACAAATAAAAAGTTACATAAACTCCACAAAAAGGTACTCAAAATATAAGGAAAAACTGAAATTAACCCCTGGTTAAAAACCCTGCCGAAGAATAATTTGAAGGTCAATCATGTTTAAATATCAAAGTCAAATTAAATTGTAAAGGAGGAAGGTACTTTTCCGGCCAATTAGCTGAATAAAATCTTCTCGGGCCTTCATCCGGGTGACCTATTCCGTTGCGTCCGATGTTTCGAGGTCCGACAAAGACCTGGTCATCAGAATCGGATATCATAGGGATGTTGCGATGGCGAAAGCCGTGTCGAAACGTTGGATGAGCCTGTCACCCGGAAGAAGGCCTAAGAGAAGATTTTGTCAATTTTTCGAAAACTAGAAGCTGAAGGTTTTAAGACAAGGGAAGTTTTAACAAGGTTCTATGAGATGTTATGGGTGGGTTCTGGCTGGTCAATTATCTATAGATTCCTGAGGTTCATTGGTAATTACCGCGCCCTGTCAGTGAGGACCGCTAGTAGGCTACATAGTGGGTTGTTAACTTAAGGGGCCACAGTAAGTAATGGTAGCAATGAGATTATTCTTATGGGTCAGAATGGTTTCAATTATGTAAGTAGTTGAAATCGTGTCGATTGTGTATAGAAAACATCCCATACAGCACAGGTTAAGTCATACATAATGTATTTATGACGTATACTGATGTATATTTTACATTGTGTATTTTTTCTTGTTATATTGCTGTATAACAGCGGTATTCTGCCGGAATTTACATCATGTAAAATAATGTATCTTGTACAGCAAGCATACACAAAACTAGAATCAAGCTAACAACCGTTATTTTAAAATTACGACCTAATGAATCAATAACATGATAAGGAAAATTACTTTCGTGGATTTTAATGTACCCTGGAAAATGATGCGCCTGTGGCAGATAATTGAATTTAAAGAAGTCACTCAAAATATCGTAATTGACTCACCTTGTATTTCCTCCATGATCCGCCATTACTTGTTTTGGAAAGCAGAGAAAAAGTCGTGCGGAGAAGTTGTGCGGACTTAATTCATGTTTCTAGAGTTCGCTCACTTACGAATTGTAATATTTGGTGGCCATCTCAAAGTAATAATTAAGGTGCGTTAACTGCATAGTATTTTGTATGACAGTAATATTACATCGAATGATAAATACTGGTTGTAAAACTATGGCTAAAAATTGGCTGTGTCAAGCCGGCAGAAGGAAGGGTTCCTCCAATTTGTATTTGCCTGACACGGAATAAAGATCTCCTTTACCACATTAATTTTATAATATGTATTTACTTTAATCCTATCTTTGATATTTATCGCCTAACTATCCGTGGCTATTTTGTTTATGGGTTATAATTGGTTTGATTTCAATGTTGGGGAATAGTTTGATTGCAGCTGGCTCCCCTATAAACACAAAAAGCTGCAGCAGCGCTGCACATGGATTTCAAGGTTGCACGCGCAACTCGCACTGAAGGAAGCGCTGCCGCAGCGTCTCCGCAGCGGTATTTCGGAGCGCGCTGCCAAAGCGTATAGCTGCAGCGCATTAACAGCGCATGAGTGATGCACGCCAGCGACACGCTGCTGATGCGCTACCGATGCATGTTCGTGAAGCATGAAGCCACCGCTGAAAGAACATAGGCTCTTTTACTCCTCCCTTAACGCGAAGCAATGAGAAGGTTGAATTGTTAGTGATAGTATTTTTTCAGGCACCTGTTTTATCATATGTATAGAGATAATTTAAAATAAGTTGAAAAGATAACTATTGATGTAGAGTACGAAATGAATTTCTCAGAATGGAACACGCAGTTTTATGACCCTCCCGTATTTATCGGTGTCAGTTCCAATTTCCACAATTTGTCGGATAAAAACATTATTCATAGGGCACGCGCTCGCATTGGAAGCTACATCAGATGCAGACAGCCACGATACATTTCGCGCCTAGTTTGAATGGAATGGGTTGTACAATTGAGTAAGAGATGACGCTGACTACCGTTGATATCTCAGATGAACTGTAGATTGTTGCTGCGTAAAGTGCATCTTTTATTGAACAGTTTTTCATCACGTAATTATTTTAGAAACTTCATCTTTATCACAAGGCACAATATATGTCATCGTAGCTTTCATGATAAGCCATTAAAAAGTACATATTTTTGGCTCTCGACATACGCAGCCGTGGGGGACTCAATGAAATCCATGGGATATAGTACTTTGTGTATCTCTTGAAATTATGCCGGGCCGAGTTGGTCAACTGTAGAAATGAACATTTAAGCGGTTTTCGTTACGATGTAACGGATAATTCTACGTGCTGTTATGATTGTTATTTGCTTTGGGACATTTTTAAATTTAGGTTCCTTTTATACTTTGAAGAAGTGGGCGAGCAGGTCGAGTATAATGTTTTTGGGGCTGCGGCTCGTCAGGTTAGAGGTGGTGGGAGGTTCGCCTAGAGTTCATAAATAATAAGGCATTTGGAATGTATTAAAAATTATTACGAAAGCGTTGCCGCAGCGTGGTGGAAGCGTTACTGCAGCGCTGTTCATGTGCTTCAATAGCGCTGCTGCAGCGCCTTTGTAGCGCTACTGACACGGGAATATCGGAAATTTGAAGGTATCGGGCTTGCTGCAGCAGCGCTTCCGTATCGGCTGCAGCGCTGCGACATTGCGCTGCTGCCACGCTTCAGCAGAATTTTGTGTTTACAGGGTCGGTATTCACCTATAACGTCCAAATTTATCGGCAAGTTGATCTACTTAAATTTGGTACTCCGTTGAGTTATGGATCGACAGCCGTGAACTTAGGTGCAATTCCTTCATTTATTGAAAATTGTTTCTTAGGTGCTGAAATTGGTCATAAGATGAGCAACCATAAGTCAACCATAAGGTGAGAAATCATAAGTGATAGTAATGCTTCATTTAAATGAAAGAAGATACATTTCCAATTTCACATAACCATTGTTTGCACAATCTTTAATATCCAATATTCTTTCATAGCATGCGTATTAATTAATTGAAATGATTAAAACTTATGCAAACAATAGTTACATGAAATTGGGGAACAGTAAAAGGTATTGGGAAAGGGGAATAGATTTTCATGAATTACATGATGCTATATAATGTAATTTTCATGTATAAATAAACGATTGTACACTCTGTATTACATTGTACTATATATGTATAAGAGGACATATGAAGCATAAATACAGTTAAATTACACAGAAAATACAGCTGTAAGACACTTGAATACAGCATCCAGTCATGGTGTATTTTGGCTGTATTACAGCTGTAATACTTATATAATACACTATGCGTGCTGAGTGGGATTGCCATAAATGCTTCGAAAAGCTCGAGAAAAGGGGCTGTTGTTCGTTGTATCCAATGGAAACCACTTTTGAAGCAGTCGTCACCTGCCGAAGTATAACATTGAATCGCTGATTTTTACAATATCATTTTAAGTAAGGAGAACTATTTATGGTTTTCCACTGTGGTAAATATTTAATGCATTCATGGGTTTTAAAAGAAAAAAAGTTGTATAACAGTTAAAGGATACCCCAAAAGTCTTTTGGTCACTCGCAAGGGAGATTCAAGGCAATGGATCAGCAGTTAATCCACTACAAAACGAAAAGGGCGAATTATTAACAAGCAGTTCGGAAAAAACCAAGTTTTTAAACTCCTTAATAGTGTGTTCACCAAATCATCACAGATTACATCCGTCACGGTAAATGATCATTTACGTTGAAGGATGCCGTCTATTGATATTTGCACTCACGGAATAGAAAACTTGTTAAAATCTCAAAGTCCAAAAAAATCCCAAGGCCCTGGAAGAAATTCCTGCCCGCATGTATAGAAAATTAGCTACAGAAATAGCTCCCTACTTGCAGATAAAGTCACCGAACCAATCACAGAACACGTAGTACCCAAGGACTGGAAAATTGAAAATGGCACAAGGGCGGTGCTAAGGAACAGCTATCAAAGTACAGACCGATAACCCTCAAATCTTGCCATGCAAAGTCCTTGAACACATAAATGTAAGTTCCGTTATGAGACACCTCGATATGTTTAACTTGCTTATAAAAACGCAACACGGATTCAGAAAGTGAAGATCTGGCGAAACTCAATTAGCACTTTTTAAACATAAAGATTTAAAATGTCATTTTTGCCGCGAACGATGAGATACCACAATAGCACCTAATGAGGCATAACTAGATTTGTCGATTGGTAGTGTAGCTAGTTAGTTGATTTACTTCCTAATACTTACGAGGGGGGACCCAAAAATAACCGGACACATTTTTTTTAAAATACCAGAATTTATTTTTTTGAGTTAGAAACGTTAGCCACCTTCGAAGTACTCTCCATTTACGCTAATGCATTGGATCAAACGTTTTTTCCACTGCGCGAAACACCTTTGGTACTCGTTCTTTCCGATGCCTTGCAGCGCCGCCTTCGATTCTCTTTTCACCTCTGTCTGTCTTTGAATGTCTGCAAAACGTTTCCCTTTCAGCTCTTTTTTCATTCGGGAGAACAAAAAGAAATCACAAAGTGCTAGCTAGATCTGGTGATTAGGGTGGCTTAGGAAGCGGTGTCATGCAGTTTTTTGCTAAAAAATCACGCACAGAAATGGCTGTGTGAGCTGGTTCATTGTCATGGTGGAAGAACCAGTTTCCACTCCGCCACAAATCGCGCCGTTTCAATTCGTCTCATTTGCAATTCTTCAGCTAAAATGCGCTGCACTGAACTCCACGAAAGACCAGATGGTTCAGCGAGTTCATCAATAGTACGCCTTCTATCCTGGTACACAAGCGCATGAATTTTTTCCACGTTTTCATCAGTTCTGGACGTGAAAGGCCGGCCCGGGCGTTGAATGTCTTCGATCGCCATGTTGCCGCGTTTGAATCGCGAATACCACTCATAAACTTGAGTTCATTTCAAGGCGTGTTCTTTATAAGCTGTAGACAACATATCAACCACATCCGACGCACTTTTACCGAGCAGAAAACAAAATTTCAACGCTGCACGCTGTTCTCGAATATCAGCCATTTCCAAAATCGAAGAGGTCGATACACTCGTCGAACGAAAACTGTCACAGGGGCTCGCTACAACCGTCTAAAAGGACGCCGCTTGCAACAAAGACTCAGGAGAGGTTACTTAACACCCATCCAGTGGGAGAAGCCCGAACTACAAGAACGACGCACGCAGCGAATTCCGTCCGGTTATTTTTGGTTCCCCCCTCGTATATCCTTATCTGCTACCAAGTACTAACAGCACGCCGAGCATGTTTTCAGTATAAGTCTCGTATCTCTGTCCATTCATTCAGTTGCAAAAAACATTAATGCAAACGGTCCGTCTAACATTGGTAGCGTACTTACAGTGTGTTAGAGTGCTTGTAAGGACTCCCCTCCTGACAAACATTAGCGCTTTACCAATTTTGAGGATACCGGGACTGTAGCCACACGGTTGTTACCTTAAACGGAGTCACTCACAAGTGCACATTAGTGCCATATTCAAATGAGGAAAAATCATTCGCCTTGACCGGGATTCGAGCCCGGATCCATCGATTTCGCGCCGAGTGCTTTAACCAGTTAAGATACCGAGGCTCGTTAGCTTAACTAATTAAAGCACTCGGCACGAAATCGAGGGATCCGGGCTCGAATCCCGGCGAAGGCGAATGATTTTTCCTCTTTTGAATATCACAATTAGCGATTCATGCTAATGCATCAATAGTCGTAGTAACCTTTACTTTAATAGGGTCTAGTACAATGCATGTTGTTGACTTCTCACCTCCTCCTACACAATGTCCTTGAGGAGGTTTGCAGAGTGTTTTGTAAATGCAGATGTAAAAGATATTTATCTAAATTTTCACCGATGCACAGTGGGCTGAAATCGAAAAAAACTGGCTAAAATTAAAAAAGGCCTTTTTTGTAACTGGACGCTAAAACTTAGCATAGTCATTCTCCATTGATAGGAGCATGAAGTGACGCATGTCGTTTGTTTCAGTTCTCAAGCATTAATATTATATGAGGGCTCAAATTTTAACCAAGTTTGCAAAAATTCCCCGCCTTCAATTTTCTCTGAAAATCTCGGAAGTCAAGCTTGTGCAGAACATGTTTGCGTTAAGTTGTAACATAAAAAATCGAACTATAGTATATACAAAATAAAAAACCTTACATGTGATTTTTCATATAATTTATGTTTATTGCTTTTTCTTCAACTGTTATAAAACAAAATGGTGGATACCGTTTTGAGTCAATTTTTCGCAATTATGTAGTAATAAAATTAATTAAAACATCGATAAAAGCGGAGACATTTACACAAGACACTATCCTAGGCCCCTAGGGAGTGATTTAAAAAAGATTAGCTGCGACGGCCGTAGGCGACCTCGAAAAAAGTTGTCTTTTCTAATTTGCAGCTAATGTAAAATAAGGAACATATTTGATTGTGTATACAATCACAGCCAGAGAAATCTCAGGTAAAGGTGAGCTTTCGTCCCGCAAGGTAAACATTTATTTTTGAAAAACCTAGGCAATTGACGATATTGAATGTGATACATATAAGTAGAGGAAGAATGCGAATTTGTAAAAATATAAGAATCATACCCGTGTGACTAATAGTTTTTGAGATATAGACGTTTGAAAATGACCAATTTTCGATTTTTTCGTCCGTTTTCGACGCCATGTTTGGAGGTTTTCACGAACAACCGGTAGAGGGATAAGACTGATTTCACGGGCACTGAAGTGATTTCAATTCCGCACCTCTCCACGTAAGGGCATAAAAATGGACTCCTCGGAGCAATTATAAATTTTCCCAATATTCTTCTAACTTAGCTAACGCAAACCTTTCCTCTTACCCATTCTGGATGTCCCAGTGCGTTTTTGCCCCCCCCCCAGTCCTTTAACGCACCAAGACAAAACTTGGCCACCTCCTGATGTGAATCACTACCTTGTGAAGCATGGCATTTCCGCGGACGGCTTCGCTGCGAGGCTTTACTCGCATTCTCAGGTCATACCAATTTCAAGACTTAGCTTCACGCGAACGAAATATGCATTAAACCTTCGTAAACTTTGAAGTTCTGTAACTATACATACATATGAAGAACTATGAAGTATTGTTTTGCATGCATCAATGGTTTTAGTTATATAATTGTTACATGCGAAAAAATACTTTAAATTTTCGGAAATTCCTTTAATTTAATCCAAATAAACACGAGCATTATATATATATGGGAAAGCTAAGATGGTTGCGAATAAGCTTACCTGGCCGTAGGCCATAATAGTTCCATTGTATCCTTCGAGTACTCTGTTAAATAAAGATACATATATATTTATTACTTTAAGTCAAGTAGGCTGGTATTAGCTCTAATTATTGCCCTATTTACCTGTCAATCACTGGCTTCGCGATTAACAAAAAAATGTCATTTTGCGTGGCAGATTCCTCAATGACTGTATTAAATCTAGTAGTGACGTCATTATAGTATCGTGAAAAAGAAGAATAACGTGGTGTAAAAATAACAAATTATTTCTCATTTATATTTTTTTGTAAATCCTGAGTAAATCTCTTACCTAAATGAGTACGAGGCGGTCTCCATTTCCTTTACTCTCCCTGAGCGTTTTAATGTTAAGATATCACCGGATTCGCTTCTATTCAGGCTGTATCCCTATGAGCGTATTATCATTTTAATTTAATGCAGTGTAGAAGGTAAATCAATATAGGCAGATGTACGAGAAACACTCACAAATGCTCTGGTAGCAGAAGGTTTTAGTCTTGCAAAAATGCTTATTGGATTATTTACTCTTGCCATTACAACCACCTTAAATTAAAAACTTCCAAGATTCTTCTTCACCAGAAAGAGAGTAATTCAAAAATGATTAATCTTGGTGTAGATGAACACAAAGATCACGAAATGAATATGAAAGCATACTTCCGAACTCAATGCTAAGTTTAATTTGCAATATCAAAAATGCTTTCAGTCCTGTTGAAATAGATATTTGTTTTCAACGTTTACTTCCGTCATTATTTACATGAGGTTCCAAGGTAACAGATATATCTGTTGTGTTTAGTGGCACGGCACAAATTAAGAAACGGAATAACGGATTTTAATAAACTGTGAAATACGAAGGTGACCTAAGTTTTGGTTCGTTGGAGTTATCAGGGGCATAGCTCAGGTAGTAATTCGGGAGCTCTCCATTCACAGTTAAGATCATTGATATTCATTCAGAGCATTTATAAGGGGTTTTTCCAATCAATATGTCGAAGTACTGCGCACATTGGAACACAATGTCAGCGCACTTTAGCGAATCACACGAATGACGTTGAATGGAACCACGTTCGCTGGCGAAAATGCTTGGTAACCTGCTTGGAATTTTGTGAGTGAAAAACAGTCACGGTCGAATGTTTGGTTTAAAGTCATTGAATTCGTTCAGAGTAAAAAATTAAAAACGTTAGCTTCTTATTAAAGAGTAATTAAAAAAAACCTCACAATAGGCATGTCTGCTGCCATTACTTAAAATCAACGAACTTGACAACAATCACGGAAGCCATTATCGACGTTCTTTTGTTATTTAGTGCACATCAACTTTGCTCCCGATGTTCAAAGTGCGTTGTCGCGCTGTCCAGTGCGCAGGGTCTGTACCGAAGGGAAGACAAGTTCGCTGCTGTGTTGCGAAGTGATTAGCGCGCTGGAGCGAATGGAAGGCGGCACCCTTCATCAAGTGGGCCCGATCTCACGCGACACCCCAATTAGGTCGTTGGCCAAAACGATATATGAATCACTTAATAGATATAAGGAATATCCCGTGTTCATGAATGGCGCTATGAATCGATCTCTGTGCCACTAAGCGTTCGGACTCGCGTAAATATTTAGCAACCCAGCTCTGCATAGTACATATATTTTATTTATTTTCCATGCGAGCATTACGATTACTAGCCCGGAAATGGTTTTATACTTCATTTTTGAATACTTTAAAGACTCGGCAGAACATGACTATTGATATACTTCACTCACTCAGTGATTCAACTCGAAGGTTGGTTTGGATAGTTGAGGGTAGAGCTCACCCCGGACTAAGCCACAGGCGTGTGAATTTCACACATTCAGGGTAGGGGGGCCAGTTCCTTTCCCTGGGCCACCTCGCACTCCGAGGAGTTTTTTGTTCAGGGGCGTCCAAAGGCTTCACCCGGAGTTGAACCCTTCGATCTTCGATTCGAACCCTTTGAACCCTTTGAGACCCTTCGATCAGTAGCCAAGCGCTCTACCCACTAGGCCACCACGCTCCCATTAAATACTGAAAAACTCCCTTTAATATACTTAGCAAGGAAATAATTTTTATTCCGCAATTCGCCGATTTATCCATTACATTAGGTAGACACAGTGGCGGATACATATGGGGGGCGCGGGGGGCGCACGGGGGCCTTGCGGGGCCGCTCGCATTGCCGCCCGCGCCGCCCCCGCCAGTCAGCCCGCACGCTATTCGTTCATCTTTCGTCAGTCGACCTTGAGTCGAGTTATCGAGTAGTTGTACTTTCTTGTGTAGCACGCGTGCGCGTCCGCGTCATCGTATTTTATACGTTTCTGTCTGGCACATAGATAGCTAACCTACGAGAAAAGTCGCGGCCATTCTAGAGATCTCGATACGTTATTCTGTCTGGCATTTGTTCGAGAAAAATCGCGAATATTCTACTGTTTGTATTTGTTCACACTCCTTAAAAGTCTGGAAGGGAACATTCTGGCACCGAATGTTCTCGAAACAACCGAGCTACATAAATAAGGGAAGCAGAGTCACTGCCAGGCAGTCAGTTTGAAAGCTACAATCGTCGCGATAACTTGCGCCTCCCCCTTGAGTTTTTTCTGTATCCGCCACTGGGTAGACATGAAGAAGATAGATAATTTTTTACCTAAGTATGTTTTATTAAAGATAATAATAACTTTAAAAATTCATTTTGGGCGAAAATATAATTATTTAAAGGAGATTTTCAAGGGGGAAAGTAGTGTTAAGAGAAAACGAGACCCATTCAGTATATGAAACACACATAAGCGTTTATTTTAGAATTTTCCTGAGAAGAAGAGTAGCTATTATTGACAAAATAAAGTTTTAATTCAAACAGTAAAATACCTCCCGAGAAAACAATTTTTCTCTCCCATATTAACATTACAAATCTCATATTTAAAATCACACCACGTCCAGCCTATGCTTCATATATTCCTGTGCAATAAAATTACCACTTTAAGATAGTAGTATTCCTTTAAATTTGGATATGAAACGATTAATTGGATTGGATTGAAGTGGTTGAATATGAGATATGATGGACTATTGATAGGATAAAGAGAATATACTTACTTGCTCTGAAAGAAAATAAAAGTCTGATGCATCAGATGAACGAGTTATTCATAACCAAGCAATATCACTTACTTAATAAGAGTGAGAAGGGTGAAAGAAAAATAAGGGTCACACAGGAATAGATAAATAAATGAATTGACTCAAAAGCTGAGTGATGATAGTTTATAAGTATTGTGAGAAGGGACAATAGGGATTCTGATTACCAGAGCAGTTCTGTAGACTGTTGAATAGTGAAAGGATGACGAATATATTTCGTTAAAGGCAGGTGGCAACGAAGTAGGTATTTGAATGGATTAAGTAGTACTTGATTTTAATTTTTATTAAGTAGGCTATTGTCTAGTGCCGGTTGGCCGATGTCTGGCGAGCTGGAGGTGGTCGTTCGCGAACAACTCCCCGGATGTTGGTAGTTGATTGCGACTGGGGAAGAGCAGTGGTAGCAACTCGCTTGGGCCGCCACCTCACAACCGTGGGTGGAGGCGATGGCCAGCACGCGAGCGCGGTTGTTCAAGAGGCTCTTTGCTGATTCCGGCAGCAGGTGCCAATCAGAAGAGGCACCCAAGATTAGGGCAATCTCATGCCTATCTCTCTTTGCTGGAGTTCTGAGTGTTCTTTAGCATGCATAGAGCAGTTCTTGGTATCATTCGGTGTCTCCGCAGGTATCCCAAGGGACTCTCGGGACGGAGATCTGAGAAACGGCGTTCCTGCCTGGGACGGTGTGTTTGGTTGTGAAACCAAGGGCTGACCCGCCATGGGGTGCAGGCCCAACTGCGTGAGAGGTACCGCTTGGGTGACCAGCCCACTCGTGCTAGGCCCAGGGTCCTGGGGCGCAATGTTCTTTTCTAGCTCAGCTATGCGGGTCAATAAAGGCTGCAGCCAGGCAGGTTCCACTGATGTTGAGGGTCCGCCAAGGAGAGATCCGAGGGGGGACCCTTGGCCCTGTGACCTCATTGGAGATGTGTTCTGGATGAGAACTGGTGATCGGGAACGAGTCCGGGATCTGTAAGGTGACGGCATGGCCTGTTTCCTCCGGTTCTTACGTTTATTTGCATCCGCCATGGACACTCTCAGGTAGCTGAGACAGGTTTCTTCGGTCGGGATTTCTTGTACTGAAGAGACGCCCTCGGAAAGACTGGGCGTTAGTTCCAGCGACAGCCTACGCTCCAACTCAACCGCGTCGGTACCGAGGAAGGCCAACATGGCCTACCGTAGGCATACAAGCTACGGGAGTACGGTCCACGATGGACGGTCGGCAAGGTTGGCTGCCGTTGGGACGTACTATGTGGCATTATAGGTTTCAATTAATTAATGCCAAATAACTGTTATCGAGATGTGATGGTATTTCCTCAAACTATCAAGGAATTGCCATTTAATAATTATAGTTCTCGAAGTTACATTTATCCACGGAAATGACTAGGTACATACGACTATCTGTATGTGGATACTTCAATATCGGGCGCTAGAAAATGCGCATAGAGTCGTAGGGTGCCTAATAATGCAACATGGGTACAATGACGTTAGGAAAATACCAGATAGGATGTTATTACGTACCGTAATTGCACATTCATAGTGATTAATTGCAAATTATCATTTTTGTATTAGAGAGAGCAGGGAAGTCAGTGGAAAGGTAATACGATATGAATCGAGAATCATTTCACGAAAACTATTTTTTTAAACATTCCTTCATGGTTCATATGATATTCATTCAAAAACAGTTCAGCCAAAATTCATCTACGTTGAACATTCTTTGAACATTCTATGAAATATTCCAATGAATGTTCTTTGCACTATCAGTGAGTGCCAATTGAACTTTCATTGAATGTCCTTCTTGAATGATCTTTGAACGTGTAAATAGTCTTCACTGAACTTTCTTTGAACATCTTTTGGACAATTAATTCCCCACTGGGTAAGTACACAGTCACAGAGATTATGCGGCGAGAAAAAATATTAAATCAGAAGAAAAGATTATTTGTTAAAGAAGTCTAGGTGATACTCCCACAATAAAAACTTTGAAAATATTTTTTTAAAATGTCAGAATAGCCTTATAATACAACTAAGATTAGCTTTTGACAATTATTATGCACGAAAATTTCAGCATATTTCTGGGAATCCTAAGAAGCAATGGGAAATTGTTTGGGAACTAACGGGAAAAAGTAAAGGTGGCCCTACAACGATATCTCTGGAATAAAATGGTCTAAATATTACCAACGCAACAGATTTGACTTATAAATTTAATGAGTAATTCCCTTATTCTTGAATAGTTGAATTCAAGTATCCCTGACTTTTTCAGAAATGTAGCTCCTTTAGCCAAGAAAAGTCTATATATTTCGATCCTATTTCTACTGGTGAAATAGTAAATATAGTGAAAAGTCTTCCGCAGAGAAATTCGCCCAGGATGGATGGCATTTATAGAAAAATTATTAAATCATTGTGATCGACAAAATACTTCCCATTCTCTGTCATTTATTTAATCTAAGTCTTACAACTGGAATCTTTCCCAATGCTTTGAAAACGGATGTGGTTAAAACCCCTTCTCGAAAAAGGTGACCGGCTTGATATATAAAATTATAGGCCCATTTCCCTTTTATCTGTGCTCTCAAAAATCATTGAAAAACTTGTTAAAGTTCGACTGGTAAAATCTTTGGAAAAAAACAACTTTTTTTAGTAACAGTCAGTTCGGCTTCTAATCTGGAAAAGGCACGGAAGATGCCCTGCAAAATTTCATGGGAAGTATATATAGAGAGAGGCCAGTCACCTTATGGACAATATTGGGGCTTGACCTTGCAAAAGGTCATCTAGTTCTAATTTTTTAATATGTTATTAGGATCTATGTCAATAGTAAAAATCCAAATTTGCAGCTTCGAAAGACCTGTGAAATCTGCGTAGTAAACAAAAAACTGCGCAAATTTAGCACTTTTTTGTTTTTGCTCAATACCTCCTAAAATATGTGATCTTCAGAAAATAATTTTCTATTCTTATTTAAAGAAGATAAATTATGCTACAGTTTAAGTCCAAAGTAAACAACGTTCGTTCAGAATATTTTGAGAAACAACTATTTAAAAAAAGGCAGTTTTTTCGAATAAGTGAAAATGTTTCGTTTTGGTCATATTTCTTATCATATATCGACAAAAATAATCATCCCACAGGAAAATTGCCGGGAATGAATCTATAGTAAATTCACTTAGCTTTAATTTGAGCTCAAAATGATTCCTGCAGGCCCAATAGTTTCTTCAAATATGTGGCATAAATGTTTTTTATTATTCTCCTCCATTTTTTTATTATTCTCCTCCATTTTTTTATTAATGTTCTCTCCCATTTTATTTATATTCTCTCCCATTTGTTTCATAAACATCATCATGTCTTGCATAGTACAGGGGCTTTCAACTGCCACTGGGCTAACATCACTCTGCTCGACTCCCGGCATATTCTGCGTGACAATGTCTTCCTCCCCACTAGACACTTCGATTATGCTCAACGGATTATCCTCAACCGACTCCGCCTCATCGTCCTTCGGGGGTTCCCCATAATTTTGGAAGCTACTGCCCGAGTAAGCCATGCCGCCGGAATTTAACACAGAAAAAGGAAAATACACGAGAGAAAATGAACATACGCTATATTTAAAGTGATTAAATGCCCGTACGTTAAATGCAAAGGGTAACACGCTTAACGAGGTCAAAATCTCGGCCAACGTTAAATTAAAATACAACGAATTGCGAGTGAATGCAATTAGTTCAAAATGTCCCACAATGTCAAATTCCAGCCACACGTTAAACCCATCGTCGAATGACAAGCCCCGCGTTGGGCGCCATTTGTAACCCGTGTCCACACGAGTAAGGGGAAGGGGAAATGGGAGGAAAGGTGGGAGGAAAGGAATTCAGGGACGGGGAGGCGGGGAGGAAAGAGGGATGCCGACTAAGCTTTTGAGCAAATGGGTTGGGGTTCATCAACGATCGCGGGGTTTCGAAGTGACTTAATGCATAATGGCGAACGGATGGTTCCGCGAGGACAGGTTTGTGGGCAGAGACAGTAAAACATGGAAATATCCTTTTGCAATATCGAACTATTTAATTCAGAGAATAACACTAAATACTAATCTAAAACTAAATTTAAACAAAACAAATTATGATGCGTAATAATTGCAACAATACATGGCGAACATTCGCAAAATGTCAATCAAATGAAACAGTTTTACCCTTCAAGGTCCTTTTTCCCATTTCGAGAATCACTAGGGAAAAGTTACAATATTTTAACGGTTTGAACTTAACAATTTCTACAATCACGCACCCTCAATTGAAAACTAAACACATTCACACGGGACCAGGGGGGGAAAAACACGGGAATAAATATGTCGACAGTACGAAACTTGGGGCACTTTCTTCTTGGGTTGGGGAATCTCTTCTTTGAACTATAATAGGGCTATTCTTCTTGGATTGGGAATGGGGGGCTCTTCTTTGGTCTAGGAATGGCCGTTTTAGGCGGGCGGGATATAAGTGGTACTTATCGTTATCGGGGATAACTGGTGCAACTGCGGCGGCGCTGGCAATGATCGCCCCGTGCTCTGCACGTAGCAGCTGATGATGTAGTTGGTTTTACTTGAGCGGAGACAGGCGACGGCGATGGCCACGGATTCCTTGGGACCGCTACTGGACACGACTTAAATTCAGCTTCCTTATGCGTCGGTCGTCTCTCCCTTTCCGTTCCTCGTCCGCACAATGCGTCTCTCTCGCTCTCCAACCAATGTTTCAGCCCTCCTAATTTTTGGGTGTCAGCCGCCACCACAAGAACCATCACATGTAAGTAAGTCCCGCCCCGACCATCCTCTGCCATTTATATGCGCTAGCGCGCGGGGTGAGAAGGGGGGGGGATAGGGGGATAAGGGGAGGTGGCTTCACTTGACGCAGGCCGCATTATATTTCGAAGCACAGTCACTTGCAAAGCATGAGCGGTGGATGGAGGGGGGGGGGGAAAGGGAAGGTCGTCCGCCGAACGGCGGAGATACACTTAAGAAAGGGGGGGGGGAGAACGTGGTGCAGGGAACTCACACACTCGAACACACATGAATCATTCACTCACACAGCGATGACCTTAAAATTAACACAATATACAGCACAAAACCGCCTCTTCCACAAACCCATTGCAACCGTCCAATCGGGAACGGTTACAACTGCCTCCCTCTCCCAGACAAAAAATTGCCGCTGGGAAAAGACACGGGAATTTATTTGTAAAAGAAAAAGAAAAACAAAAGAAAAACAACTCCAACCCTCACAAAATAAAGGGTGGTAAAATAAATCAAACTTTTAACGCGTCCCACGCGCTGAAATCTTAGTCAAACTCAAAAGGAAAACAAAAGACTATAATGTCTCGGAAAAATAAGGAATCAGGTTGTGGAAATTGTGGACGCCAATAACATCTCCCTCCTCACTTCCCAGCTCACACGCGTTTCGTGCGACCACCCTGCGAATAACATACGGGCCTTTAAAAATAGGGAAGAATTTATGAAATAGTTTTAACTTCGAGTCGGACTGCTTCGGAGCTTTCAAGAGAACCCTATCTCCTTCCCTGAATTCGTAAGTTTTCGCCTTCTTAGCGTTTTTCCGCTTCCTACCGGAACGTCGCAAATTTCTAAGAACCAATTGAGTAACCCTACCTGGCTCCGGCTCGTCCCCTTCTTCTTCTTCCGGGAGCATGGCATAGGGCCGTCTAGGCTTAACGCCGAAATGGGCTTCGTAAGGTGACATTCCGATAGATTCATGGGGGATTTCGTTAAGCCATTTATTGATGAGGGGAATCACCTCGGGCCAACTCGTATGCCGGTCCGCACAATACACACGAAAAAGCCGGGATATTTCCCGCATGATCCTCTCACTTGGATTCGACTGTGGGTGGCGAATAGAAGAATGGATTACTTTAATCCCTCGGTCACGTAACGTTCTACACCATACTTCACTGGTAAACTGCGTTCCATGATCAGTAAGAACCTTCTCGGGTCTACCACATTCAACAATGAATTTATTCATTAAGTGAGTTAAACAATTCCTACTGGTAGGTTTATTAATAGGATAGACTCGCACAAATTTGGAAAAGACATCCACAATTACAAGTACAAATTTATTGCCCGCCCGGGATTTCGGAAGGGGGCCATACAAGTCGAGGGCGTACAATTCCCGGGATTTAGAGGGTATGATATTCTGCATGGGGCCTGCAAATACTCTATTAGGGTATTTGGTTTTCTGACATAAGTCGCATTGGCGGATTATTTTTCTAATGTGACGTCCCATACCCTTCCAAAAGAACCTTTCCCTAAGGATCAAGGCGATCTTCTGACTTCCAAAATGTGCGAACTTAGTGTGAGCATGTTTAATTAATCGCTCTGCCTGTCCGGACGGGACCCATATTCGGAACTCGGGCCGATCCCTACCCACTCTTATATGAATAATTCCCAGTTGGTCTTTAAACCTATCCGATCGTCGACTAATATTACGGAAAGAAGGGTGGCACCGGGGTAATTCACCACTTAGGAATCGAATGACCGGACCTATCCTCGGATCGTCCGCCTGGGCTTGTCTCAGTTCTTCATCGTCTCGCCATGGCGTGACCTCGATCCCCAATTCAATATCAGCGATAACAAACTCCCTATCACCCTCGGTTGTTCCGCCCGTCTCACAGGGATTCCGGCTCAAAAAATCTGGACCAACGTTCTTCTTCCCTTCACAGTATTGAATATCGAACGAAAACTCCTGGATCCAGGTTGCCCATCGCAGCATCCTACTGTTTCTAAGATGACATTGATTCAAAAATGACAATGACTTGTGGTCCGTTATAATTGTGAATTCTCGGCCCAACAGAAAAACTCTGAGCTTCTGTAACGCCCATACAATCGCTAGCATCTCCTTTTCCGTTGTAGAGTATGTGAGCTCCGGACCCCTGAGGGTACGGCTAATTAGTGAAATAATACCATCTTCACCGTTTTCCCTTTTTTGGCTTAACACGGCTCCAAGACCGTAATCACTACTATCAGTGCTCAAAAACATGCGTTTCGAAAAGTCGGGATGGGAAATAACAACATTGTTGACGAATAACGCCTTGGTGGCGACAAACGCCTCCTCATGCTCGTTACTCCAGTATCGCGCATAGAACAATTTTTGAAAATCTATCATATTTTCAGGAAAAGGGAATATGGCGTCGGCCCAGCCCTTAGCACCGTCCTCCAACATTTGATAGAACAACATGGGTCTTAACCGTTGGGGTATGGCGTGGAGGGAATAATAATTTTCCACACCGCGCATGAACGCCACGGGGTGTTCGGATGGCTTACCACGGAAAACCAGTTTCGGGGGTGGATTGGGGACATTTAAGGAAGAATTTACACCATTTATTTTTTTGTGCTGATTGCCCTCAATTTCGGACATAATCTCATCCATCTTCCTCTTCTGTTCGATTTTGACTTCCTCCAATACGTTCGCGTTTCTCGACACGTTCTGTAACACTACTTCGACTTGGCTTTTCACGTTCCCAATCTCTACTTGGTCAGCTTGGGTTTGGGCGTTCAATCTTTCAATCCGACACTTTAGATCACTTTCAATGGCACCTATTTCCATCCTAACCTCCCCAACCTGTTCGCCTATTCTTTTCTCTACGTGCCCTGCAAGTTCAACTCGGACCTCATGGATTTCCTCCCGGAATTTTGCAATCTGACCCGAAATCCTCTCTTCCATTCTAGCATTATTCTCCTCCATTTTTTTATTATTCTCCTCCATTTTTTTATTATTCTCCTCCATTTTTTTATTAATGTTCTCTCCCATTTTATTTATATTCTCTCCCATTTGTTTCATAAACATCATCATGTCTTGCATAGTACAGGGGCTTTCAACTGCCACTGGGATAACATCACTCTGCTCGACTCCCGGCATATTCTGCGTGACAATGTCTTCCTCCCCACTAGACACTTCGATTATGCTCAACGGATTATCCTCAACCGACTCCGCCTCATCGTCCTTCGGGGGTTCCCTATAATTTTGGAAGCTACTGCCCGAGTAAGCCATGCCGCCGGAATTTAACACAGAAAAAGGAAAATACACGAGAGAAAATGAACATACGCTATATTTAAAGTGATTAAATGCCCGTACGTTAAATGCAAAGGGTAACACGCTTAACGAGGTCAAAATCTCGGCCAACGTTAAATTAAAATACAACGAATTGCGAGTGAATGCAATTAGTTCAAAATGTCCCACAATGTCAAATTCCAGCCACACGTTAAACCCATCGTCGAATGACAAGCCCCGCGTTGGGCGCCATTTGTAACCCGTGTCCACACGAGTAAGGGGAAGGGGAAATGGGAGGAAAGGTGGGAGGAAAGGAATTCAGGGACGGGGAGGCGGGGAGGAAAGAGGGATGCCGACTAAGCTTTTGAGCAAATGGGTTGGGGTTCATCAACGATCGCGGGGTTTCGAAGTGACTTAATGCATAATGGCGAACGGATGGTTCCGCGAGGACAGGTTTGTGGGCAGAGACAGTAAAACATGGAAATATCCTTTTGCAATATCGAACTATTTAATTCAGAGAATAACACTAAATACTAATCTAAAACTAAATTTAAACAAAACAAATTATGATGCGTAATAATTGCAACAATACATGGCGAACATTCGCAAAATGTCAATCAAATGAAACAGTTTTACCCTTCAAGGTCCTTTTTCCCATTTCGAGAATCACTAGGGAAAAGTTACAATATTTTAACGGTTTGAACTTAACAATTTCTACAATCACGCACCCTCAATTGAAAACTAAACACATTCACACGGGACCAGGGGGGAAAAACACGGGAATAAATATGTCGACAGTACGAAACTTGGGGCACTTTCTTCTTGGGTTGGGGAATCTCTTCTTTGAACTATAATAGGGCTATTCTTCTTGGATTGGGAATGGGGGGCTCTTCTTTGGTCTAGGAATGGCCGTTTTAGGCGGGCGGGATATAAGTGGTACTTATCGTTATCGGGGATAACTGGTGCAACTGCGGCGGCGCTGGCAATGATCGCCCCGTGCTCTGCACGTAGCAGCTGATGATGTAGTTGGTTTTACTTGAGCGGAGACAGGCGACGGCGATGGCCACGGATTCCTTGGGACCGCTACTGGACACGACTTAAATTCAGCTTCCTTATGCGTCGGTCGTCTCTCCCTTTCCGTTCCTCGTCCGCACAATGCGTCTCTCTCGCTCTCCAACCAATGTTTCAGCCCTCCTAATTTTTGGGTGTCAGCCGCCACCACAAGAACCATCACATGTAAGTAAGTCCCGCCCCGACCATCCTCTGCCATTTATATGCGCTAGCGCGCGGGGTGAGAAGGGGGGGGGATAGGGGGATAAGGGGAGGTGGCTTCACTTGACGCAGGCCGCATTATATTTCGAAGCACAGTCACTTGCAAAGCATGAGCGGTGGATGGAGGGGGGGGGGAAAAGGGAAGGTCGTCCGCCGAACGGCGGAGATACACTTAAGAAAGGGGGGGGGGGAGAACGTGGTGCAGGGAACTCACACACTCGAACACACATGAATCATTCACTCACACAGCGATGACCTTAAAATTAACACAATATACAGCACAAAACCGCCTCTTCCACAAACCCATTGCAACCGTCCAATCGGGAACGGTTACAATATTCATATACTTTTTCACACCTCGGAAATTGAAATCTAGCTTTCGGCCATTTAAAAAATCAAAGAATGGGTAAAATAAACTTTTTAAAGAATATTTGAAAAGCGTAGATGTTTTCTTCTTCGTCAAAAAAATAATGAAGTGAACCAATTAAATGTTTCGGCCGTGACGAGATGAAGAAGATGACTGTTTCGCCGTTCTCCTAGTTTTTCGCGTGTTTTTCTTCACTCTTTCGACCGTAGGAGCTAAATTTTTACACTTATACACTATTCAATGAATGTATTTTGTAGTTAAATAAACATGGAGTAAAACGATATATTACACGGCTCTTTGTAGCTTCGGCGGAATTTCGTACGAATGCTTAAAGTTCAGCGTTCTACCTTTTTTGCGGCGATAGTAGGTACCAAATTTAATCCATGCGGCACGAAAGAAAGTGTCTGAAATTATAGGTTAGAATAGACACACGATCAATGGGACACTCTGTATAGTATATACACCACAGCTGTATCATCCGCAAAGGATGTTAATTTGCCGTTGAATATTCCAGTATTGAAATTATTTACATATATATGGAACATTATAGGACCAAGGACTGAGCCCTGGGGGACCTCGCAAGAAAGAGACGGATCTTGGCTATAACTATCATTGATTTTCACATACTGGGTTCTCCCAGTTAGGTAACTCTGGAACCAGCCATTTACGACTCCTCTTATCCCAGCTTGCATTAATCTTTTCAATAATAAAGTATGATCTGCGCAATCGAAAACTTTTGTTATGTCGACAAACAGACCTGCTACTCTCTTATTATTATTGATTCCATCAAATATATCAGAGCATAACTGTAAAATTGCATCTTCAGTGCTTTTACCTTTAAAAAATCCGAATTGACTATCGCTAAAGAACTTGTTAGTTTTTAGGAAATTTAACAGTCAAATTTTTATAATTTTTTTCTAAAACTTTAGAAAAAACAGGTAAGAGCGATATTGGTCTATAATTACAAACCTTTGTTTTTTTGGGTACGAAGTGGTACGATTTTTTTTAACAGAGCTGCACTTTTTCCCTTCAATGACTAGCGTTCTTTCTCTCGGGTTGAAGAAAACCACTTTCACTTCCAATATCACAACACGTCTGCCAGGTCCCAAAGGCGTTAAAATTCTATCTTTCCACACATTTACCTATAACAATGATATGTATTGATTTAACCCTTAAACATGATAATTACTCACAGTAAATTTGTCATCGGAAATTTCTCCATTTATATAAATACTAAGTACATTTTGAAAAAATAGTAACTCTTTACCTCTTGAATTATTCAATGATCGATATCAATTCCTCCACTCCTGTCATTAACTTTCTCCTGCCATGCGTGTTTTACTGTGTTTGGTTGGTACCGCACCAAATGTCATCGCAATGAAACACCGTCAAGCATGACGCACGCAGTCTTTTAACTGTTCGGGGGAAAATTTGTCATTGATCAGTAAGTCGCGGATTCTGCAACAGAACTTTTTATTTTTTTTAAATTTGCGGAATGAAAACCCCAGCCCTTTTAGCCTCTCATTGTACTGGGGCTAGCGTGAGGAAAATGCTCCAAATCCAAACAACAATTCATCAAGTATTTTGATAATTGTTGGAAACTCTTGTCTGTGATAAAATACGTGCAACATTCGGCAAATAACTCATTGAGTGAACTCGTCAAGCACAATGCGAGGTCGTTCGCGATTTTTTTTTCGGCGAAAACACTTCACTATCGACTCTTTCTCGCCTTTTTTAAAATGACATTTCGGACTGTTTTCTCATTCACGCCTGCACAAATCGCTGTATTGTCCACCACTTTATTGGTATCTACCAATAACCAAGTCTCATAAATTTGCACTGTCAATAAAGAGATTATTTCCTTATCTCGTCTACTTAAATCCTTGTCTCCCCCCTTAACGGTCTTAGATTTTGCAGTCTGAGGACACTTTTTTATGGGAGGCATCTGTACATAACTTTTCATAGTACAACGGCACATAATTTTGACGCCAACCGATTTAAAATATGAAACGTTCACCAGGATTATAGCCCGGAATCTATATTAACTATAATAAATAAAAACTATTTGCAAAAGAAGTATAGCTGTAGAGTGGCGTTACTCAAGTGTTGCGGGCCATTCCATAGCGGTGCCATCTTGCGAGGAATTGAAGCCATCCTTAGGAGCAGGCAACATTTGCTACTTCTGCGTTCGGCGTGCAGCGTCCTCGCAGGAAACGATTCAAAATCGACATGTCCCTTGTCCCTTCCAAAAAGACGCTCATCGACCGGCTTCCGCAGTTTTCCTTGAACATTTCAAGGTGCCAATACATAGGTTCATGCGAACAGTTCATTTGATCCAAATTTATTTTATAATAAAATTAATGTTGCTCTATTTTGCATTATTTTTTATTTGAAACCGCATTCTGTTAGAGCTTTTGGAAACAAATTGACATAGGTATTAGTTCGCGCTGTAGACTCTCAAAAATATTTAAATAAATTGTTAAAATATATTCAAATTACATGCTTCTCCGGGTTTTTTGTTGTTTACAAAACAATGTGTGCGTGTCTGAAAAAACAAGAAGTGCTGAAAATCGTTTCGTTCCCACGCCTCTATTCACTCTTGCGAATTTCTTTCTTGTCATGGACGCGCGTGTCAGGCGGCGAGAGCGGGCTGAGCTGTAAACCACTCGGAAGCACGGAAACATATAACGCTTGAATTCGCGTTTTTTCACATCTTCGCATCGCCAGAGTTGACATCTTGGGGGCTATTTCGTAATTCCTAAAACCAGAAATTACGTCTCAAAAGACCGAAAAAGACGCATTTTCTACAGCTCCAAAACTGCTTCCAAGACGGCATGGATCTCCGACAGTGCTCTGCAGAGCTCTTTGTCTTGACTCTTCGGCTCTTGACCAAATTTCTCTGTCTCAAGTGAGTCTCCGGCTCTTTCGACTCCCGATCATTTTACCGCCTTTGAGAAGTTCAATTTCTGCTCCGCTATCGCAGACCCTCGAATGCTTCGGTGTTGTCAGATGGACAGCATATTTCACACCCGCTTCCCTTGTACGCATGCGAATTGATATTAACTTTGATTGGCTGCAATTGTTTAGAATAATTTTTAATATTAAGATTTAAAAAATTCAATGCCAGCGGAATGGAAGTTACCTTTCTCAGAACTATTATACACTTTCCTCAACACGCTCCCATTCGATAAATGCATTCCTAATTACTTGTCATTCTAAGACCTTTTTCGGATAAATAATGGAAATTGCTTCAATTTCCCCATAAAATATTTCATTACCAAGCCACGGTACAACCGCCTCCTCCCTCACTCAAACCAACTGCGTAACTACGACAACAAACAACGGCCAATATGCAAAACAAACTAAGAATTTGTACCGAGGATGCCGTAGTTCGGCGAAACGGCCGCGGTCGGCTGTATATTATTTAGTATGAATCCAAAGATTCTTGCTTAATTTTATTTTTGTGGAAAATTGCACGTGATATTTCTTCACTATGTATTTAAGTTATCTATGACACCTTGGCATATAACTTCAACACAAATTTAGTAGGATATACATTGATACTTAATTAGTATCCTCCAGCTAATCCCCGACATTTACATACTGATCAAACTTCATTGCCATCAAAACACAATATTCGCACTATCACATCAAATGGATAAGTGATCATTTAAGTAACTCTCTTTACAAATCCGTACAACACTCGCCTAGGGCTTTCATTGCATTTTTGTGGCATGTATGGTTACCTACCGTGAGATATATGAGGAGGCATCTTTAACAATTTCCGCTATTTCCCCAAAGCACACACTGCAACACAGTATTAAAGGAACAATCCTTGCTAATGATGATAAGGCGAATAAATGAAAAGATCACATGGCGAATAAATGAAAAGATCATTTTCAAATTGAAAAATACTGAATGAAGCATAATGAACCACCATACAATGCACAAGTACAGAGAGCAATCATCATCCTTTCACTTGGACACCATTAACAACTTAAGAGACTAATATAGAACAATAATTCCTGCCGAGTCAAAATCCAAGTGACAAATGATAATTACTCATTACCTGCCTTAAACGTAGATGGCTTTATTTGTTCAACAAAATATCATTGGAGACAACAACGCAATGAAATAAGAAGATGACTCTTGATAAGACAAAATGTACTAAATTAAACAATAAAACACTACATTATTTTTTCTTTCACAGGAACGTAAGCAGCCATACATACTATTCAAGAGCATTCCACATAGTCACAAACTTCATTTCAATTCTAACAGATTCCATATCTTAGTTAGACAAAAGTACAAACAACGAAATGATTGATGTTATGCCATCTCCGACGCTTGCTAAGTATTTGTATCACTTTAAATACAATGCCAGTCATAACACATTTTTTAAAGAGATAACGTATAAATTTAAACCTTTTTACGTAAAAATATCACCACTTAAACGCACGCAATCCGGCGAAGCACATTATAAAAACTTGTAATCACTGGCATGTCGCAATGTACACAGTCAAAACGCAAGAGAAACACTCGTTTAAATATTATCACAAAAAATTAAACAGTGTTTTCATGCACATTGAAACTTAATGATGCCAACTTAATTTTAAATCTTGAAATTAAATGCTCCACTGGGATCATTTTCTTTAAATGGTCACAGCTAAAAACTAAAACTAGACGTGCGATTGAAACTATCTTCCAACATTATGCTGCACAGTAGAGGTGGGCATTTCGAATCAATTTGATGATTCGGTTCATGTGATTTGGTTCATGGTAATGAACCGATTCTTCAAATCGTTCATAATGAACGAAAATGGTTCAATGAACGATTTTATGGACTGAACCAAATCCACGAGTCCTCACGTAAGCGTTTTGCGCACCGTCACATTGGTATCCTGTGATTTCCAGCATTGTCAGTATACTATGGCTATCACGCCGAAGCAATGATTTTTTTTTCTCCGCTTCATGATACCTTAAATAAAACACCTTCAGAATGTTAAACTTCTTCAATTGCTCCAGTTTTTTTTAATATTATAACTGTGCTGTTAACAATCCATGGTTTGCGAACTTAAATGAAAAGTTTAACTTATATCATTCATTGATAGCCAGAATTCACGCTAATAGTAGGCACTTATTGTTAGTGTACTGTGTACATACTGTCACTGCAAGGAGGAAATTACGTAAATTTTTATGTTAAGGCTAATGTACTAGCGGGAACTAGCCGTTTCAGTGTTTATTTCCCTGGAAAATTTTCTCATGCATAGATTAATGTATCAATTTTGCTACTTAGACATTCATGAGCACTCTTAAAACGTTATAACCGCATCAAAATTCGTCTCAACGTGACCCGATATGAAAAAAACAGGAGAAAACGGCTTTTTTCCAATTGATTATAAAAATCCATAAGGAACTAGTAGTATAAAGTATCCAAAATGCCAAGACAAAACATTCAATAGTTTTTGCACAAATTTATTTTTTTATCCCGTTTCTGTTTTTTTACGTCATTTCTCAAGCTTAGGGCGGGTTAACAACAAGTTGCACATTGACACATTAAATTTCAAGGTTTATACTAGTAATTTAAAAAATAACGGAATTAATTATTAGGATTAAATTGTTTATAAATTCAAGATTTTAAAAATAGTCATGTTTTTAGCTATAAACAAATAGAATACGGCTCAATCTATTAGTTCTATGAAAATGCTGATGAATTGACGTGATAGCTAGAATGTCCAATATGAGATTATTTCAACTTTATATCGTTTTTAAATTTCTAATATAAACTATAAAATTCAATGTACACATGTGCACATGTAGGGGAAGGTTGCCGAAATTGGACCGTTCCCTAAATTGGACCGCATTTGTATTCCCACCCCTATGAGTATATCAAGCAGTTGAGGTGGCAGTACTAGGTGGTGACACCATTGTGGGCACGTGACTAGACGGTCAGGGAGTTGGAGTCATTTTTCCGGTGTGGATGGTCGTTAGCGTGATTTGATTGTTCGTGCTATAATTATTTACCCTCAGTACGTAAGCTGCTGTCTTAAGTAAAAGTAAGTAATCACTCTTTCTATGGAACACTTTTAACTCGAATTATGATAGCTACTTACGATATACTGCATTTGTGTGTGAAACCTCGTGCGTTCGTCTGGCGCCATTATTATTATGACAGGAACCTGTTGCCTAAGTTGGACCACCGAGTGTTCCCTAAGTTGGACCGGTCCATTTTAGGAGACTATTGAATGATGTAATTGGGAAATTAATTACTTTTTAATAATATTAATTTTACTTCTACAATAAATATCTAACATATTTGGGTGAATGTCTGAATAGGTTTTCATGATGGAAAAAAGGGGTACGTACGGGGGGACGAAAAACATTTGCAGATGGCTGTGGCAGCATACAAGAACGGTAACTATGGACTCAACGAATGTGCCCGTGTGTATGGAATGCCTAAAGCTACAGTAAAGAGACACGCTTATGGTAAGAACATTTTTTTGAATGCAGTTAAATCCTTCGGTAGGCAAGCAACCTTTACTGCGGAGATGGAATGCGTGATAGAGATTTTGGACCCTGGATGCATAAATTCAGAATTGTTTGTATCATGGCACAAGCATTTCAAAAGGCATGTGAATTGCAGTATTGAATCACCTGTACTTCTACTACTAGATGGTCACACCATACATAGAAGAAATCTGGAGGCAGTCGAGTATGCTCGAGATCATGGCATCATCATGTTGCAGTTGCCAGGCCACACAACCCACCGATTGCAGCCACTTGATGTGGCATTGTTTGAGCCCCTTCAAACATACTTCAACCAAGCACAAGAGAAATGGTTGCGTCAAAACGTGGGAAAAACAATCTCGCAATATTAGATATCTGGACTCTTTAAGGAAGCTTATGGAAGAGCAGCATCTGTAGGGACAGCGGAGAGTGGCTTCCGTGCTGCTGGAATTTGGCCCGTTGATAGAAATGTTTTCTCTGATCACCATTTCGTGCCATCAGAAACGTTAGCGGTCGATGAAAATGTGGATGATGAGCCTACTTCTAGCAAAGGTCTCAAGCGTACCTATGAACGCTTTTCAGAGGGTGACACTAGTGGCAGTAGTAATAAGTTTCAGAAGACTCTAAATGAATTGTCCCCTCTACCAAAAGCATCAAAATTAATGGCTAATCGAGGAAAAGGGAAAGCACAATATGCAGTTTTAATTACGAGCAGCCCATACAAACTGAAATTAGAGCAGTGTAAAAAACGAACGGAAAAGGTTAAACCGATGAAGAAAAGCTTGTTTTCCGATGAACAGAGTTACGATCAGCATGAATGTGATTCAAGCTGGTTTTGTGTTTTGTGTGGCGCCGTAAAGGAAGAAGACATGATCCAATGTATGAGTTGCAGATCATGGGTTCATACACGATGTGCCAAAGTGAAACCCAGCATAAAGAAATATATTTGTAAAGACTGCTGTTAGACCTTTTTGTAATGATATTAATCACTTGTTTGTTTTTACACTAAAAAAATTGATTTTACACTTTTAATTCAGTTGCTGTGACACTTTTAATTCATAATTTCGCAATTTTATAATTTTGTAATTAATAATTTTATTTTTTATGAAAATTTAAATGTGATTTTTTACTATTGCAAATATAGCGGTTTTTTATTTACATGCAGGCAGGCAACAATGATGGCAAATGGTGCCCTTCTTTTGAATTTAAATTTTTCTTTAGCGCAGTTGTCGATAAGTATTTTATTTAAGTTTTAAATGTTTAATTTATCAAGTATTAGCCAATTGTAATGCAATTAAATAAATTTGGTGCAATAATCTTGTTAGTGCCTTTGAATACGTTTTAAATAAATAATGTTACATGGTAATTTTTGGTGCATTTAGTGCTTTCAATGAGTGTTATTTTTTACATTATGGGCACATTTCTGCATACTTAAATGATTTTAAATTTTTACTAAAACACAAATGCTAAGTCGGCTTGTTAAAAGTGTTCATTAAATTATTTTTCATAACCATAAAACATTATTATACACCTTATGGATTGATTAGCTATTATTTAAAATGTTTACGTAGTGAAAGAATAAATGAACTTTGTTTTTGTCCACATTATTTTTATGATACGACTAGTTTCGAGGCATAGGCTTCATCAATAGGTACAAAATTTGGAATTCATTTTCAGTGTTATTTATACTCGAAATAAGGGGGGGCGGGGAAGGCTGGATGTGAGACACGTGAGGGGAAAGAATAAAGGAAGGGTGGTGATATGGCGAGGCAGGAATTAGTTGCATTCTGGGAAGAGTGGTGTGAGGGTGATGAGTTAGTGAAAAGGCCCTCGGTGGGGATTAAAAAATCTTCTCCTTACTGGCTAGGGAAGAGTATTTATTGTGGTGAATTACATTGTTTTTCGATAGTTTGGACTTATACAATGTAACTCACCTCACTGCAAACGCTTCCCTAATAATTAGGGGCACCTCACCCGGTCCAACTTATGAAACTGTGAGTCCAAATTAGGCAACCGGTTTCCCAATTTGGACCGTTAGCATTAGTTCGGTTTTTTCCACTTAATTTATCTCCAGAGTAAAATATTGCAAATATAAAACTAGTAGATGAAAGGGAAAACTGTGAAGTATGTTATACAGCATTAAAATTTGATGTGGAATAATTAATAATGGAAATATGCAAGAATATAAAAAAATGGTCCAAATTAGGCAACCTTCCCCTACATTGTAAAAAATGAAAACGGGATAAAAAATTCATTCGTGCAAAAACTATTGAATATAATGTCTTGAAATTTTGGGAACCTACTTTGTTGTTTATACGTACTATTAGAGCCTTATATATTGTTATTATATATATATATTGTTCAAGATTGATTTATGTTTAATATGTTTTTGCATTGATATAAACAACAAAAAGCAGTTTTTTATAGTGAATCAACAATGAGACGAATTTTGGTAGGCTCATTTCGTAGGTTTTTGTAAACATGTACAACTTTTGTTTGAACCGTTTTCCATAAAAATCAATAGCTTGTTCTATAAGTCGGAATAAACACTTTTTCACATCGTAATTTTTAAATAAACGTTTTCCCTGCAATGTTTTCTATGGCGCCAAAAATAGCATTTATTATAACTATCATCTTATAAATAAAAATGGATTGCGCATTTTGTTGGTAAGCGGTTAACTTGGATAATGGCTGGAACTATTTCGCTGAAATCTTCACAATTTGTTCATCCCCGTTCCGGGACGGTAAACGGGTTATAATATATAGTGTAGGAATAATACATGAATTTTAAATTACATTTTCAATTTTTCCCATAAGATTACACGGAGTTTTACATTTTTCACGGTGCAGTGCTTTCATATTTCGTTCATTAAAATACTTGAATTTGTACCGATCGCTTTTATTTTTCCTTCATCGGAATGAAGAAACTCTGAACTATCTTATTCTTTCGATGTTTTTATGATAAATCATCCAGTAAACGATTAATTACGCAATTTAAACGATTTTTGTAGCTCTTTAAATGGGTCTTTCATTGTTGTCTCCGATCCATTTCTGATGTAAACAAACACCGCATTTCGTGCTAGAGAGCTATGAATAATGACTCTTTTATACATTGCTCAAAATTACAAAAATCATGTTTGGTTGAGCGAACGTGCTACATTGGCTGCGAAAAACATTGTTATAGACGAATTGAATTTCAAGATTCAAAGCAAAATTCCTGGCGAATTGATGACGTGCAAATCGGTGGATTCCGTTACTACCCAAGATGATGTCGTCAACTATCCAAGCGAATTTTTAAACTCACTGGAATTGCCCGGATTGCCACCTCACAATCTCCAATTAAAAGTCGGATCGGTAATCATAATGTTGCGGCACCCGGCTTGCGGTGAAAAAACTGTCTAACAACGTCATCGAAGCAACAATTCTTAAAGGAAAGTACAAAGGAGAAGACGTTTTCATACCACGCATCCCAATTATTCCAATCGACATGTCATTCGACTTCAAACGCTTGCAGTTTCCAGTGCGGCTTGCATTCGCAATGACAATAAGCAAATCGCAAGGGCAGTCATTGAGTGTTTGCGGCATTAACCTTGCAAATCCATGCTTCTCGCATGGTCAATTGTATGTCGCCTGTTCCCGTGTCGAAAAATCATCAGCTTTGTTTGTTTACGCGCCAAACAACAAAACAAAAAATGTCGTGTATCATACAGCGTTGCATTAACAAAAAGTATTGATGCCACAGCAAAGAAATAGGAAAAAGGCATTTATTTTCTTTGATTATACTTAAACACCGATCTTGCACATCGAAATGCACATATAACACCTTGAGATTCGTGTGACTTCAAATTTAATGGGATAAAATAAGTCATTTGGTTGACATTAAATTCTGACTTTTTTATATTTATATCTATCTTAACATATTAAAAACGAGTGATTTCCCTTTTCTTTATTTTCCATTATTTCAGACTGTGCCACCGGAACGCGTGGACAGGTACCTACAGCTATTAAAAATATATATCAATTTGCAATGGGAAATTTAAAAATAGGGCATTGAAAATGAAGAAAAACTTCAATTTAAACATTTACCCATGATAAATAACTATGCATAACTGTTATTAATATGCTGATTGAGTAACTATACACGTCAAGTGCATTTATTTTGAAATGACCTCGAGCGAAGCTGGGGGCATTTCAAGTACAGTACACAGTCTATCGGATGAGACGTTAAACTGTGGACCCCTTGGCGCCGTTCGCAAGAGTAGGCTTATGCCGACGCCAGGTGTCCCTCCATCCTTCTCTGTACAGTTTCCCTTGGCGCAAATGACCTTAGTTGTCGGTCGCCGGCTTTAAAATACTACTACTACTATCGAAGCCTGGCATTTTCGCTAGATTTATATAGAATCCACCCTAGTCGCGTCGGAAGAGAATGTTGAGCGATTGAGAAAGTAAAGTATACGAAGTCCTAAGATGTGCATTTCTCGACGCAGTTTGGAACTTGGCATTGCTAAAATAACTATTCAAAATTATATATGAAGTCTTAAATTGCATGCTAACAATATTCAACTGAGGCATGAAATCAAACCAACGGATAGACCTACATTTGTTGAATTTTCTGTAAAGATGCTGGCTGACATGCTGAAGTGACTTCAACATCAACACTGATATCAAATCTCGGACAGGTGCTGTTAAATCACGCATTCATTTCATATTGATGACTCGATAATAATTATTTCTCGAGTAATTGACAAATGAAATCACAAACAACGTTTTCGATGACTCTGTATAAAGATGAAATAAATATACACTGGCAGAACAAAGTCTGCCGGGTTCAGCTAGTTCTGAATGAATTCCATTCATTAATCTCAAGTATCTATATACCTACTTTCCATTCAAAATTCGACTCGTCTAAAATCCCCAAATCCAAATCTAACAAATCAATTCTCCACGCGAATCGTTCGTTTTGAGCGATTTGTACTCAAATCATTTTTGAACCATTCGATTTTCCATGCAAACATTCATTTGAAACGATTTGAATCAAGTAATTCTTGAATCACTCAAATCTTCAGGGAAATCGTTCATTTTGAACGATTTGAACGAGAATCATGATTCAATTCATTCGGTTCATGCCCGAGAATCGTTCATTTTGAACGATCCGTTAATGAACGACACAGCTCTACTGCACAGCATTGTGGACCACAATTCACATTTGAAATCCAAGAATAGTGTGTTTCAAATGATTTGTAGCAGGGCTGGCGACAAGGGAGGACAAAGGGGGCAAATGCCCTGGGGCCAATGATAGTTAATTAAAAATAAAAATTTGAAGTTTAAATAAATTTAAATGCCAATAAGAATACAAACGTTTTTGTTTAAAAAGTGAAAAAACAAATGAAGGTAGAGCGTGTGTCAGTGGAGAAGAATGACGTTAGCGTTGCTCTTGTTGCAGCGCTTACCAAATAGCGGCAAAAGTAATCGTCCCACATGAAAGTTATCAAGAATAAATCTATAGTAAATTTATTTAGTTTTAATTTGAGATCAAAATGACTCCTGCAGGCTCAATAGTTTCTTCAAATATGTGGCATAAAACCAAGAGTAAGGAAAAATGGATTATGGGAATAATCAATGTAAACAGGTCACATAGTAACTAGTGGTAATATTTTATCACAAAAAAGATGTCATTACGATAGTTAATATTCACACGCTAAAACTTAATCTGCTACATTATAATTTCACTTGTATCGATGGTCCTGGCTTTGAGAAATCTTCGGTGAATCCCCGAGCATTTTGAGAGAGCTCAACTCATTCGACAAAGATAGAGACGTCTTCAGCGTCGTCGGAATCCTCAATAACAACAGGTGGATGGCTCTGGTATGATTTACCACATCTAAAGTTACATACTGCTAAGAATTTTAATCCGGCTTTGTGGCAGCTGCATCCCCCAATCCATCCTTTTTTACATGTACAAGATATCAAGCGCAATAGATTCTGAGGAGCGGGATCTATTATGGCACTGACTGGGATAAGACCTAGGTCGTAGATCTTCCACCCCCAATCTGTAGGGCTTTTATTAGCCCCCAACCACTTCTGAACTTGGTCTCAGAGGCAGATGGTCTCAGCAGCCATCAAGTGGATGCGAGACATCTACGTGGGGGCAGCTCGTCTCCGGGAAGCGGCAGTACGGCTCCAACGCTTCGGCGAGCGAGGGAAAACCCCTCGGAGAATAGGCTTAATATCGAGCCCAGATGAGTATGACGAGGTCATGTGCCGAAACCCTCGTGTACATAGGTAATTTTATGCCTGTTTTCTTTTTTCTATCTTTTTTTGTAACCCTTAAGGCCGCTATTACTAATTCGTGTAAGTATTTGATAAGGACCAGTCGTCGTGATAAGGACCGGCTGGAGCACCCCCTGCCATCGCCCACCTTGATGCTGCTACTCTCCCTCCCTCTCTTCTCCTTGCAGGTGACGTTACCGGGAGGATCAAGAGAGAGAGGAAAGGCGGAGGTGGAGGGAACGCCGGAGATCGGAAGGAAACAAAAAGTGTTGTGCTCATAGTGATATAAGGGTTCATGCGTATAATATGTAATAATGTGACTCGAAGTTTTTGTTTTTTCCTAATTGTATTATGGTTAGGCAATGCTCGTTTTATGTTTTTGTTGTTAAGTTTGATTGTGTAAATTATGAGAGGACGCTGCAGTGTAAGTGATCTGTGGTCATCTTAATTACTTTTATAGACAATGGACTCGGTTAGGGTTGACCAGACGCTCTCTCTGCGTGCTGCGAACAACGGGGGGGTTATGGGACGGGCAAGACCTGTCAAAGAAATGTATATTTAATTTAATGTTTAATAAACTATGCGGTTAGGTAGATAGGTAAAATGGTTTCAGGTCATATTCTGACAGTGAGATTCTGCAGTATCGGCAATTAGTATAACTAAATAATATTTTTATTTTGGTATCTATGAAAGAAAATTATTTCGATGGTTACAATTTTACCTCCGTAAATAAAAATTTCATTGCCAAAGATACAAGGATTTCTAGATTGAGGATCAACATTTTGAAGTAGGGCCAAATTTCGACAAGGACAAGATACCTCAGTTCCATATCCCTGCCTCGGCCGTGGAACTTATTTCAATTCATTCTCAGTTACAGAATTCTTCATACAGACCAGTTACACAACAAAAGATTTCTACCTAGGTGGTAATATGAAAGAAATTCGTCAGTTTGTAAAACTATTGTTATTTGGCTCTGTAATACCACCATTATACAATTTGTAAAAAAAATAGTAATTTGGCTCCGTAATACAAAGGTACTAGCGGACATTTGACACTGTATGACAATTGTAATACAATTGGAATACGAATACCCTTGTTTTGCAATACAATCGAAAAATGACAGTAATACAGAAACATTACCAAATTTGTGCTGTCTGTATATGTATCAGGGACCATAAAGAAGGGTTTGTTAACCAATAATGAGCAATTTTCTAACGTATTGGGGCAATTTTGCTTAAGTCTTCCATAGACTATTCCTACGACGGAGTGGTCCAGAACGGTTCTAAATTATGGCGAGAATTTCTGCGGCACTGGTGGGGACTCGTACCGGAAGGTTCAAAGTTGGTGAAATTGTAGATCGTCTCTCAGACAGCACACATTTGGTAGTATTACTGGATTACAGTCATTTTACAATCGTATTACAAAAATGGAGTATTCGTATTCCAATCGTAATACTGGATCAAATGTCCGCTAGTACCTTTGTATTACAGAGCCAAATTACAATTGTTTTACAAATTGTATTATGGTGGTATTACAAGGCCAAATTACAATAGTTCTACAAACTGAATTTCTTTCGTATTACCATCCAGGTAGAGATATTTTACTCAGTCACTGGGGTGTAACTGTCTGTATGAAGACCTCTGTTACTGGGAATGAATTGAAACAAGCTCCACCCACGTTGCATTTCAGCTGGGATGGAACTGGGGTATCTTTGTCCTTGTCAAAACGTTGCCCAACATCAAAACGTTGATCCTAAATCTAGATATCCTTGTATCTTTGGCTATGAAATTTTTATTTACGGGGACAAAATTGTAACCATCGAAATAATTTCATTTATTGGATCACAAAATAAAAATATAATATATTCACTTACTTCTTGCCGCCTCCACAGAATCTCACTACCAACATATTATATATTAAATCATTTTACCTACTTATGCCTGCCTAACCGCATAGTTCGACATTTCAAACGTCCCTAATTTATATTGATGTTTACTTACTAGTAAGCTCGTAGAAAGTCGTATGTACGAGGCCATTCCCGTGCGTCAAAGTGACTGCGAGAAATACTTTAAAATGTCAATGCCGTGATAGTTTGATAACATCTCGAGAACAGTTATTTGGAATTAATTAATGCCAAAAAACTGCAGGCATTACATATGGTATATAGAGAATACAGGATGTCCATATATTTGCTTTATAGTCTATATTGGTTGATATTCCGAACTTTGGTCCAAATCGGACTATATATTGGGGCAGGGTCTGTACTTTGGCCAAAGGTAAGCTACAATTTTTACACTGATGCAGCCGACACAGCACTGCGAAGTTTGAATATGCGTGCCTGGAATTGCTGCTTTATTCGTCTGCTTTTTCTGGCTCCACACTCCTGTGGTGCTCGGCACTCGTCTCTGCCCGGCGGCGTGCTTGCCTGGCTGCGTCTTCCCCTCCCTTTCCACCTCACCACACCCTTCCACCCACCGCGCCGGCTCACCCGACTCAACAGGCTCACTCGACATGATTGTTGTTCGTTTAGATTGGTGGACAAGACGCGCGACGTACGTATATTCAATTTCATTTATAAATTATGAATAAAATTGGTCATATTTGCAACTACCTTGTTTCTCTCAATTTTCGCCGGTACTATAACCTCTACCACACAAACCAGACAAAGCTGAAGAATGAAGTGCATTATTTTGCATAATATTAATGCAGATTTGGTCTGATTTGCCTTGATTTTCATGCATATTATGAGTCCGTTTCGGTCAATATTTTGACGGAATTTGGTCTATGAAGTCTATATTTATTTGCCCTGAGCCTATGGGATGCCTGTAACTGTTAACCTATATTGCCACATAGTTTGAATATAAATGCAATATTGCTGTGAATAAACAAGATTTGTCCAAATCCCGCACGTTAGCTTCAGTGTCGTAGCTAGGGGCTGGCCAGGCGGGCGGCTGTCAGGGGCGCAACCCTCAGGGGACGCACTTTGCAGACCCACAACCAGGGTCGCTATATTTGCATGCATAGATATTGAAGAGCATCGGTATAAATAGATAAATTATATGTATATACACACAAATATAAATATAGTTTTAAAACACAGGCACACGGAAATTAAAAGGACACTCAAAAAATATTTTACGGGACGTTTAGACGGTCAAGCCGTCCTCGTCGGCGACAAGAGACTAGATTTTAGATTAGATTGTTGTTGGGGGACCTTCGTCAGGAGCCCGGGCACTTAGACCTTTCTTGGTCCATTGTGCCAACCCCTTGCCTGTCTGCCACTTGCAGACAGGGGACAAGAGCACCTCGGTAGATGTATGGAGGATTGGCCTCCACCTGCCTCGCCCCAGTACCAGGTACAGAGGACGCCCTTCCACCAACCGGCCCGGTCTGGGTCTCCCTCCGGCCTCCCGGTATAGGTATGGAGGGAGTATCATCTCTCCATCCATGCCTGGTCGAGGTATGGAGGAGGGTCACCCATCCAACCACCATCCGGGCCCAACGTTGCTTAACTTCGGTGTTCTGATGGGAACCGGTGTTTTAACGTGGCTAGGCCCTTGCCCAACAAGAGACTAACAATTGGGTTCTTTCAACCCAATGGAACAGTAAATATAATCCAAAGTTTTCAAAAATGTAATTTTAGGCAGTTCCTTACGCTTTGTTTGACAGGAGATAAATTGCAATAGCTGTTCCAATAACTTCTTGCATTAAGTAGTGGTCTGTTACCTCGGGGGGGGGGGGGGGGGGGGGGGAGAGGCGGAACAGGAGAAGGGGACTGGTGGGGAGCGGGAGCAAGGGGTTTCTATTGGTCAGTGGGCCAAATTCAGCCCGGGCGAATCAAATTCTCTTAAGATTCAAATGAATGCCATCTGGCGAGTCCTCAATTCAATATTTGTTGCTGATTCAGGGAGGGCTTCTAATATATATTGTGACATACCGGTTGTATTTCCTTTATTATTCTATGTTCACACTTACGTTTCGCGAGAGTTTGTTGGAGAGACGGCTCATGTCATGTTTTTGAATTACCGCTGTTATATTTTAAGGTGCAGATGTTTGTGTTTGGGGTAAGAAAAAGGTGGCGTTGGTGGTCGACGGTAAACCAGATAAATACCGTGAACGAGGTTTTTGTGGGGGCATTTGTCATCGTGAAGGGCATTTAGTGGATAACCTTCTTGAGGGCATTGGTGAAAGGCATGGTGGTGGAGAGAAGTGGGTGACTGGCCTTCGTTCGGGAGTGCAACGTTACGTGAGGTGGAGAGCGCGATCATGACCAAGCGGTCCGGCAAAACGTCGTGGAAGCCGTGCTGAGGCGTCCGTCGGCATCACCCAGTGGAAACGAGTATCCCTGCCGTGTGTCGACCTACAGTACGACCCATCCGTGGAAGCGACATCGTGCCGTTGCAGATACGCTGCTTATCCAAAGATTAAGTATCACGGGCACGTTCCCACTCCCTTCATCAATTCAGTAGATATTGAGCGTTGTCTACAGTCACCTCTCCCACCCGCTAGATCCGTCCAATTGTCTCCATCGACAGGTGTAGTGATTTTTGATTCACAGGTGATTACGAAAATCGTCACCTGGTGTCGAGCAGGGCGATGTGCTTCAAGTTCTCTATGCTAAATTCACTGGTCAAATCTGTCCCAATGGAATAAACTACCCTTGGTGTAGAAAGTTTTCTCATTTTTTGCGGAGCATAGACTCCATATTGTATAAAAAATCTCCCGTAGATAGTCTACCGTAAGACAGTCTTTTAAAGACGAGGAGCCTGTAAATTTTGTATAAAGAGAGTTAATTTGTCATTGTTTCACCATTTGGTCGGAAGGTTGTCCTTCCGTGTTTGCTTTGATTACTCATTTATGTTTCATGATTCATCAGTCCATTCATCCGTCATTAGTTAGTAAGAGGGTAATTTTTATTGATTTTGTGTGTCAACGGCTATTTTTTAGTTGTTTGAATAAATTCTTTTGTTATTTAATCGAACTTTGAGTCGTCTCTTAACGCATGACCTTAATGATCCTTATTTTTAGTTCTCTTTTGAAACAATCGCCGCGAACGCGTATATTCGGAAAGACCCCCACCTTTCGAGGATACTATCTCATTTGTCTACTTGCTGATAGCTTGGCCGCGGTTTTGTGAGGCGCCCCTTGGTCGCTCTGTGGGTGGAGTGCGTCACTTCTCCCTCGCCTCGTGTTCGGCGTTTCGCCAGGGGGGGAGCGGATAGGGAAGTGGGGGGTTAGATCACGGCCGTAAGTGCTGGGGCGGCGCATTCGAGACGAGTCGAACGGAAGTCGGTTTCACAGCGTACCGTCACAATATATATAGAGTGAGAAGCATTTATTGAATGTTTTGCGATGGGAAGCGGTATGTTTAGGAATGGGATCAATGAAGGGAGGACATGTGGGAGTGGAGGTGCCCATTCTTATGGCCACAATAGATGTCACTTCCCTCTATACGAGTATATCCCATCATGAAGGAATTGAAGATCTCCGTTTTGATCTCTCCCAACGCCCAAAATCACATCTTCCCTCCACCAACTTTATTGTTAACTTTATTGTTAACTTTATTGTTAACAGAATTAGTATTAACTAAAAACGCCTTTTCCTTCAATAATCAAGTTTTCCTTCAGATCAGAGGGACCGCCATGGGTACTCGCATGGCACCTTCTTATGCAAATCTATTCATGGGCCATCTTGAAAGCACTTTCCTCAAAAATCAACACCTCAAACCTCTCTTCTGGGCCCGCTATATTGATGATATCTTTGTCCTCATGGCTGTGAATCTCTGTCTTCCTTCATTTCTGCATTAAACTCTTCCTTTTCGGTTTCCTTCGCCTCTTCCGTCTGATTCTTCCATCACATTTCTGGATGTTAATATCCTACTAAAAAACAACAAATTCATCACCTCTGTCCAAAAAAAACCCACTAACCATAACCTTTACCTTAATTTCAATAGCTGCCATCCACCACATACCAAACGCTCCATTCCATATTCCCTCTCTGTCCGCGGCCACAGAATCAGTAACGACACCCACTGCCTTCAACAATACACTGATAACCTATATCACTCATTCAGAGAACGTGAGTACCCCAAAAAGCTTCTTACCAATAAAATCCTACCCCCCTCTGCCAAATACACCCCTCGGGCCAAAACCCACCACCCCAACAGCCTCGTTACCACATTCTTCCCTGGCTCCCATAAAATCAAAAACATCCTCCCCGATTTATACCAAATGTTAAAGAATAATAATTCCACTGCCCTCCTGTTACCTTCATGTCCCACAGTGTCTTTTAACTGCCCCGAAAACCTGCGAGATATCTTAAAATCTACGAAACCCACCCTTCAACCGATCGCCCCCTCTCCACCACTCTCCTCAACTTGCTACCATCCTAGATCCAAATGCTGCTCCCTCCTACGCTCTTCTGCTACGCCCTCTTCCAATAAATCTTCCTGAGCAGCTAACTGTATTTCTACAAATATCGTCTACCGTCTCTCGTGCAATTTCTGCCTGGCATTTTACGTTGGCGAGTGTACTACCCCGTTTTCAATACGAATGAATGGGCACCACCACTCTACCACATGTCCTCCCTTCATTGATCCCATTCCTAAACATACCACTTCTAATCGTAAAACGTTCAATAAATGTTTCTCTCTCTCTATATTAGAAGCCCTCCCCGAATCAGCAACAAATATTGAATTGAGGACTCGCGAGATGGCATTCATTTGGATCTTAAGAGCATTTGAATCGCCCGGATTAAATTTGGCCCACTGACCAATAGCAACCCCTTGCTCCCGCTCCCCACCAGTCCCCTTCTCCCGTTACGCCTTCCCCTCCCCCGAGGTAACAGATCACTAGTTATCACTTTTTCCAGGTCAAGATAAACATCCATTTCTTAAGTATATCAAAACCATGAGCATTCAATATCCAACGAGTTTTACATAACTGTCTGCTTTAAGGTAGAATATCACAAATAATAAAATTCAATTGCAAACTACTGCATTCTACTAATTCAAAAGTTCATTTGATAGTGTTTTTTAAAGGAAGTGTCTAGCAATCAGAAGTTGTAAGAATCTGATAATTAAAAACAAGATTGTATTTTACATGTTGAGGGAATAATTATACACATCAATGATTAACATTAATCGTAAAGAAAATTTTAGTAAACAGTTTTGCAACATACACCAATCACAACCAATAAAATTACATGCTGGTAATATAAGATGAAACTTACAGAAAATATATTTGGTAGAAAACAAATATGTACTTAGGAACAAAATTTTAAAATTTTGATGACAAAAACTCAACTCGTGTCAATGTCAATCATTCTCGCCCAAACTGAAAATCATTTTCCAAACATTTTGTCAAACACCATCAAAATCGCCAAAGGTCAATAACGGCAATGAAAAAAAAGTTTAAGATAAAGCCAACATGAACGTTGAAGATATTTCACTTTTGGGTCTTCTTGAATACCTGTTTTCATGCAGAACAACAGAATGGACCAATCACGCAAAAAGCACCTGACTGCACTATATGACATGGACCAAAGACTGCATCAACACTTCAGCAGACCTGAAGAAGCCAGCTGAAACGCAGGCAAAATATTGTTCAGGAAGAATATGGATGGATATCGAAAAAGACCTGAAAATCAAGTATCTTCAACTCCAAGACTCCGCGGAAGCCTTCTCATGGGAACCAAAGTTTTGGGTTCTGTGGAGGCTTCCATGTGTCACTTTTATTGATGAAAGTGTCTCAAGGACAGCTCTGACAAAAATTTTCTGTCATTAATACTTAAAACACTGAATAACTTTGGCTTATGAGCAGTGAGAAATGCATTTTGAAATTAATAACAACATTCACAATTGCAATGACACCAGTGTCACTCAATGAAAATTTTTAAAAAATCAGTACTTCAAAATATTTACATAACATATGACAACCAAGCACGAGGCAGAAACAAAAGTTTCACCCACGACAGGCAAACAAAATACACACCAAGTTTGGCTCACTGCCATTCAACATACACTTAGGCATAGAAATAATTAGGTAATCAGGTGAGGACAGTACATAGTGCCGGCCATGGGAGTCAACCCCCCCTCTCAAATCTTATCTGGCAGACGAACAATGCATTGACGAGGACAAAAGCATCACTTTATTTCAATGGGTCCCCATGCAAGGAGTGCTGAGCTCCACAAACTTCTATCACAGTGACTTGGACATCACACCAGGACATCCCCTCCCCTTCACATCCCCTTCTTCAAGCGATCACCAAGGGCTCATCGTCCGAGAAGCCACGGATCACAGGCGAATCTTCCTCATCTGCAAAGAGACAGCCATTGCACCCAAAAATATTACAACAGTCTCATAGTTTAAATTCCATTTCACTCACGTATTCAGACTAAGGAAGACAGAAACTAGAACACAGGCATCATGCAATCACTACATCACAGCTGCCACAGAATGGTGAAATGCATGTAATTTATTCTAATATCATTCACTCACTGTCGGTGGGGAGTGGTCACTGTTGGGTGATGCAATGCAACCAACCAGTGCAGTCAACACAAATATGCCAGAAAACACTACACGTGTTCCACAATGGATAACTCACGCACCAATGCAATTCCAAAAACCTTAAACAGAGACCTCGGAACACACTCACTCATCAAATCATAAGAGGCCAGTGAGCAACTACGTACACAAAATTGGTCGGGACGAATGGAATGTCATTTAAATACATTTGCTACATAAGAGTCTTCCTCTTGGCACGAACAAATGCATACCATGTGATTCCACTTATGGCACACCACTGTTACAATCAAATTCATGCACAAATGGCGTTTATTTCTTTCTTCTTTTTTTTAATTCACTCTCTGTTGACCTATCTTTTAATATTGAAGATTAATTACGTAATTATAATAAATAATTTAAATTTTCTAATCCCCCACCCTACAAGGAGCAAGGAGTTTGCTGCTGTCATAACGGCAGATGAGGGGTTTTGCAGATAGATAACCACACCCACCATCATCACGGATAGGTGGTCACCCTGCTATCGGACCTTACGCATACTGCCTCCTTCTGCATGCCCGCTGCTAGTTCGTGCTATAAGCACAGGGGATGAACTTTAGGTCATATGATGAGGACTATGAGGTTGAAAGAGTTGCCCACGTATATTTGCCTCAGTTTGTGCAAAAGGTCTCGATATTTAGTCTGCATTTCCATCTACTTTGCATCCATGTTCGTTTCCGCCAGAGCCGAGAACTCAAGCCCAAGCGTGGGTGTGCGAGAGAGAGACAGAACGGCATCATCGCCTCCAACCACTTTTGGTGGTGGGGAATAGAGTGATTCCACCACAATTTATCTTTCTCCACGACAGACATCTTCCCTCCTGTGCATAGGGCAGCACCAACATTGCATCTATACTGTGTCTACCTTAACCCTGAAACAGGCAAGTGGGGTCGTATCCTATCCCACACAACCCTTTTTCATTGTTTACCTTTGTTAACATTAACTTATTGCTTTCATCATTATTGCATTTTTCACTCTTATTTATCTAATACAATAGGAATAATCATTTTCATACATATTTTTATTTTAACCATTAAAAAAATAATTATTTTCCTCTTTGGGGTCACTTTTGACCCCACTTGTCGGGCAATGATACCTTTGTCAATAAAATATTTTTTCACTACATAGTTATGATATCATCACGACAGATGACTCACATTATTTTTTTGAAAATATATAGAATTAAATCAATTTGTATAACATTTGTGACCTGGAAAATACACCCTATGTGATATCACTGGACACATGCCCGAAATCATTAACTTTGTTTTTATTTTGCGCGTGATCGGGTCTGATAGTGCATAGTTCCCCAACTTGAACTTGAATCTGATAAACGTGAAGAATTTCGCCCATTAACTCCTCATTATTATGCATATTCTTTACCTTTATATAAAAAATATAGCAGTACAGTGATTATCTTGGAAAATACGGGATCTTTTTCGTTAATTTTCGGAAAGTACGTTTAGTTCAAACCCGGATAATTCGAAGTTCAATTTTTGTGGTCCCTTGAATTTTGAATTAACGAGGTTTTACTGTATATGGTATAGCAAGTCCACCTGCCATTTTTCAACAAAAAATGGTTGTCATCTTGCAAGGTTTAGAGGAAGTTGCTGTTTTTATTGATGATATAGATATACGATTAGTCCAGCTATAAGTTTCGCACTAATTAAGTGTTCTAACCTGGTTTAACAAACACCACGTCCAAGTAAATTTGGAAAAATGCAAGTGGTACAAATTTTCAATTCAATTTACTTGAGACCACAAATTTAAGAAATCTGTAGTGTCAAGTAACAACTTGTGGTGACTGAATAAAAATGCATATCATGCGATACCACAAAGTTTACCCTGAGAAAGTTTTGTTTAATGTTTAAGTGGTATCGTGGAGTGGGGCCTGTCCTCGGTAATGTTGTAGATGGAGTAGAGATACCAGTTGTGTACCGCTCTATGACATTGTCACCCACTCAAAGGAAATACTCCCAGATAGGTAGGGAGGTACTTGGAGAAAGAGTAGCATTTGTAACCTTCCACAAATACCTGCAAGGTAGGAAATTCAAGATGGTTACAGATAACCTGACACTCAAGAGTTTGTCCCCCTAACAAGGGACACCACTTGTCGCCTCACCCCGAGTTAGGAGTTGGTTTGCAAATTTTCAGACTTACCAATTTGAAGTAGAATAGAAGCATGGTACTCTGTGGGCACCAGATCAGGGCTCCATCGACCACAAATCTCTTCATATGTGTGTAAAGTTGAAATGTTCTCTACCTTGTTTATTACGCCAGAGTGTGTTGCAGAATTTACTGACAAGGATCCTGTGCTTGTCAGAGTGAAACAGATGACTTTAGAGGGTTGGAAGTAGAGATGGGCAACATCGTTCATTCCGATGACCGACTCATTCATCGGTCGTTCAGTTTAAGGAGTCGATTCTTGGAGCTCGTTCTCGTTCAATTTTTTTTCGTACAGTGGTCCCAAATTTTTTATGCCCCACGCCCCTAAAAATTTTGATTTTTTTCTCGCGCCCATTGAAGTAATTATTCATTTAAGAATGAAATTGTAAATGACCAAAACAATTTTTTTTGATCAATTTTAATGTATTATAAAGACAAAAATGAAACATGAAAAAGAAAGCAAAATATTACAGAACAAATTAAAGTTATATAAACCAAAAAGTTACATCTATGCATAAATTTTTTTTTTACTTAAAACGTACGTTCAACTGTCCTCTAGTCAACTGGCTCATGAACCTTTTTTTCTTGTTATTACATAAGATTTTTTTAAAAACGTGCGGCCAGTGGCTCGTATACGCCGCTATAGCAATCCATATGTCTGCTTTACCCAAGCGATTTATTTATTGATGTTGTCTTGATTGACATGAGGGCACTAAATCCATACTCACTTGAGTATGTCGTCGCGAAAAGGTTGAGTACAGTTTTTTCACAAAGTTTTGGAAGTTTCTCGAATCACGATTATTACGTTCGTCAATGCATAATAATAATAAGAAATTAAAATCAAAGGCAATTCGCTACAAAACACGTTAAATAAAAATTTTGACTCCTATATTATAAAAGTCTAGATTAAATAAAAGGTATGGGGCGATGCCATGAAAAAGTAAAAAAAAGCGTCGAAACGCGCTAAAATTCATTCTATTGAATAGAGAAAAATAAGAACATCCCCATCTTTGATCGGGACTTGAAAAATATCCGTGGTTGGAAAACCTTAAGGTTCAGTTGTTATAAATGAATCAATATATTGAAATTCGTTTGAATAAAATGTATGTATTTCTTAAATGTACTTAAGCTTAATAAAAGCCACGGCAACATGCATATCAATATTTGAACCAAATAAGGAAAAAGTTGATATAAAACAGTAGCAATAACATACACACAATTTAAAAAATTGTAGGAAAAATAAAACATGCGTTGGTACATAGAATATTGTTATAGAATAGAATATCTGGAATTACAATGACATATAAAGACCAAACGCCATTTTTCGCATCTCGTTCCCTTCTTATTGATTGTTAAATTTTAAAATACGTATAATTTCAAACGAATGTACACAGTTGGAAACGTTTAAAAAAAATGAGGTGAATATTGTCGAATAACCACCACAGACCATAGATTTCTGAATTTTTCAGAGCAAAGACCCCGTAATTTTTTTCTGGAAGTTCGCGAAAAATCGTATATCCCTGTGCGAATCAAGATTCATTGAAAATGATTCAGGAATCCTGGATTCCTCCGGGATAACAGATTACTTGAGCATTTATTGAATCTTGGGTCTGCTACTCTGTGAAGAATCACTGATTCCCCAACGATTCACTGACTTTTATGATTCCTCAACTCATGTGATTCCTCGACTCATATATGATTCCTCAACTCATATGATTCCTCAACTCATATGATTCCTCGACTTATATGATTCCTCACTGATTCCTGAGTCTTCGGCAACTCTTGATTCACCTAGAGTCAGATGATTCTTTACTGAGCCATTGAATCACGAGTTCACGGATCCATCGGTAACGATTCCTCCCACTCCTCGTGCTATATGAGTACACAGGTCCCCCCTCTTCAAAGTTGAAGGGTGGGAGGACTCGTTCGTTCCTCGTTCGTTCGTGGCGTCTGTTGATTCCCCTCTTTGCCGAGTGGTGCGCCCATTTTCATCTACGCCGCCGAGTAGTCTTGATAGTTGTCGTGGTGGCCATGTAGAGGACTCTGTTACGAGTCGTAGGAACGACGGTTCACTACCATGAACGATTCAGTGTGTCAATTCACCTCAAAGAGTCGTTCGATTAGATTCGTTCGTTCGCGACCGACCCACCTCTAGTTGGAAGGACCCATATGAAGATCCTGAATTGAAAACTTATGATGTTCTACAAAATTTCTTGTCTCTTAATCAAGATTGTATAATAGTAGATCATATAGTAGTCATTCTATCTAAACTCAGAGAGGATGTCCTCACCTTATTGCATAGAGGCCATCCAGAAATTTCTAGGATGCACATGTAATCTAGGGATCATGTCTGGTGGCCAAACAGATGACACCAAGTGTTGAAACTCAGGTCGTGTTATTAAATAATTATGGAGTTTACAAAGTTATAAAATTATTCTGTAATGGATAAATTCCACAAGGTCAAGCCTAAAACTGTTTCCTTTATAAATTCACATATTGAAGAGAAGTGCGTGACTGAATCCTGTGCTATTGTAAATTTTTCGCCAATGACAAGTACATATTACAACCCCTTGGCCAACAACTCAAGACCCTGGGAACATGTCCACTTTGATTTCTTTCAAATTAAGAAAGATTTCCTAATTTTGTGGACAATTGTTCACGTTGAACCGATGTGTGAAGTCTACCTTGGCTGATGAAGAGATACTGGTGCTTTGCATGCATTTTTTTTACTTTTGGCCCCCCTTGCCATACTTGCTAGTATGTAGATGCAGCCCCATGCTTGCTAGTATGTAGATGTAAACATATAGTTATGGATAAACGACGGCCCTTTGCTTCTGTTGCTTTTGACTAATTTTGCACAGAAAATAACACCTTACTAACCAAGAATAGTCCACCATATCACCCAAAAGCTAATGGTCTGACAGAAGGAGCTATTCAAACGACTAAAGACTTTTTGAAGAAACTAATTCATAATTCTGATCGAGAGCGCGGAAAAAAAGTCTTTTGACTTTTTGTAAAAGTGGGACTTTTGTGGTTTTAAATACAAATCTTCACCAATATCATCTAATAAAACAGTTTTTAATGACTTTCATAGAGACTTTTTGGGACTTTTTTGGCGTGGCGGGACTTTTTAGATTAAAAGAGACTTTTCTGGGCCTTTTTATTTAAACCACACGCCTAAGTTAATAATTGGCTGTTGTGATCACATTTGTTCAACTGTGTGTTGGACACATCTGTGTTTTTCATGCGGTACTACACGGAGCAGAGATGTACTGTAAAATGTAAGCTCCTAACAATTGTTAATGCGGAATTTTATTAATAGCTCCGGAAACTGCAATGAATTCTTTCTATTGCTCCACCGTTCATGAAATAATCACACTCACTCAGCGCTTCAACCCGAAGGTTGGTTTGGATAGGTGAGGGTAGAGCTCACCCCGTACTTATCCATTTGCATGTCAAATTCACATATTGTTTCTTTCCCTGGGCCACCTCGCACTTCGAGTTTTTTTGCTGAGGGTGTCCCAAGACTTCACAAAGGGATAGATTGATCTGAAAGAATGCATTGATCTAATTATGAACCAGATTATTTGAATCTGGGTGGTCTGCTGACAAGCCGACAGCGCTACACTGTATGCTAGCACTCCACTTTTGTTTAGGAGATTAGTGGAAAAATGATACAATTATATGAAAGATCATCTAGAATTTCCGACAAGGTGAACGCGTCACATTGTGTGCAGATGATCATTAAATGAGCCTACATTGTAACGAGGCCAGGAATGCGCCCTTAGCACTCGATCGAAGAGGAAAAATGAAGGCTTAACAAGGACCGGTGAATGTATGCACATTGTATGTACACTATTCTCTTTTATATTCGAGTAAGCCACGTAAAGTCTCAGTTATTTGCTGAGGTTTCAAAGCGTCGTAAGATCATCGTCCGCCCGTTTGTGTAGCCCAAGGTATAAAGTGAATTGCTCAAGATGTAAAGGGAAGAAAATGTATAAGGTGAAAGGACAGGCGTCTTCTGGAGCCAAGCTGACTGCATGTGCTTCACTATGCAAGTATCTGCAAGTACTGAGCAACAGTATTTACTGCAATGCTTGTGAAAAAACTGTGAGTATCAATACAACTTTTGAATCTGACGACTTGAATAATTATAATAATTACCATAAGAATCGTTTGACATTCCCGAATAAGTCAATATTGTTAGATACATCCTTAACTATAAATTACGTGTGTTTTTATTTATATATCTTTATAAAAATACACAGACATAATTTGAGCAATTCTGAATTATACTTTTACAAGTAATTCTGATAATAAATGATCTTTCTCATTATTTTTCAAGATATAATCGGACAAAAAGTCTCATGTGAAACAGCACATTTACAGCTCATCGCATCTATCTCAAGTGAAATTAAAGGAGACCGTGAGCTTGCAGAGTTTACGACAGAGCCTACTATTGTTTACATCCACCAGTGATGAGTTTGCTTTGGACTTGTGCGAGCTATTTGTGGCATTGAACACTCCTACTCACAAATCAAAACACCCTTTATTCACATCATTTATGGAAAAATATTTAAGGAGGACAGTTCCATCTGAGAGTTCTCTTCGGAAAACTTACTTACCGATACTCCACGAAAAGGTATGAATTTTTAAATACTTTTATGTCGTAAATGCTCTCAAAATCTTTTACATACCTGCTCTCAGGATAGAAGCGTTAAAAACTTTGGTTTAATACGATTTCAAAGAAAAATTCAGCCGTATCAATCATTATGTTATAAAAATAGTTCACTAAAATATAACAAGGTATAAGTTAGTTTAAAATGTAACCTATACCTTGAATACATGCAATTCAACATGCGTAGTTTGCGTCGGAAGTAATATTATCTAGTGGAATACTTTTATTATTTTCTGGTGGTAAGCCGATTGGAATAAGATTAACAACGAAAAAGTATTAACTCTTACGAAGAAAGTAATTATGTGCCCATGCCAATTTTTTATTACTCTTTTAAGTATTTGCCTTCCTTATTATTTTTTTTAATGTTCTTGTGTTTTAGAACACGAAAAGTATCAAGGATGACCTGAAAGAAAGCAAATTATATGCCATTGCTGATGAGACAACTGATGTTAAGGGCCGATATGTGTGCAACATATTGGTAGGAAAATTGACACCAGATGAGCCCATTAAGCCCTACCTCGTGGGATCCAAGCAACTTGAAAAAGTAAATAATGAAACTGTCGCGCGCTGTATTGACGAATCCTTAAAAAGCGAGCATATTCAAATTAGAACTGAAATTAATTAACGGTATAACTTATGTTGATGAGTTTTTTGCCGCATATTTACCTTATTTATCGTAATGTACTTGCCAATTTTTTTTTACAGCCTCCTTGTTTGGAGATAATACTGCTAGAGAGAATTAACTTCTTCTCCTAACCGATGGAGCGGCGTACATGGTTAAAGCCGCCAAGGTTTTGGTAGTTTTCTACCCTAAAATGATTCAAATCACTTGCAAAGTGTATGCTCTTCACAGGGTATGTGAAGAAATTCACAAAAGATTTCCCACTCCAAAGAAGTGGGTTTCTACCATTAAAAAGGTACTTGCTCTTAATAAAACTTTTTGTTGCTAAAATATTACTGCAGAACTCATATTTAATATTTTCGTAGGTATTTTTGAAAGCACTATCGCGCGTGGAAATATATAAAACATTTTGCTATGATCTGCCATTGCCTCCGCATCCAGTTCCCACGAGATTTGGAACATGGCTGGAAGCTTGCGTGTTCAATGCCCAACACTTCGAAAAAATTAAGAATGTAAATAACTATCTGTAGTTATATTTGTGACTGATGAATCAATTCCATTAAATGTAATAGAATTCCTACCAGTTTTGCTCACTTAATAATAACTACAACTGCACGTTCGAAATTTAAGAGGAAAACTGTATTTTAATTTTTTACTTCAGGTTATACAGAATATTGACCCTGAAGATGATCCAGAATGTGTAGAAAATGCTCGAGATCTCTTACAAGATAGCACACTTCCACTGGATCTGATATGTATTTCAGCATCCTTTGGGTTTTTGGTTGAAAAAATCAAATACCTCGAATCTTCCATCCTGAGCCTCAGTGATTCAGTGTCGACAATTATGGATGTAAAGAAGAAACTTGCATGTGCAAAGGGTGAACAAACTGAAGTGTTTATACCAAATTGTGTAATGTGTTGAGTAAAGACGAAGGCTTCGAGTTGTAGCTCAGAACTTATTTTGAGCGACTGTCGCACAACGTTCACTATGGAAAACATGGAAAAATATCTTGTCTGCCACTACTTTATGACGCGTCGCCGAGGCAATGCAACTCAAAGTGAATGAAAGTACATAAATATTTTTCCTATATTTTATATGATGCAATTAAGAAATAAAATCTCTTATCTAAAACTTGTATTTTAACTTTAATTTCCCTTTCCAAAATAAAGATAGATATTTATCAGCTATAAAAATTATAGGGATTAACATTTTTCTTCCACAATTGCTGATCAGCAATCGAAGTGTTATTCAGAATTAAAAAAAATATTTTGTAAATTATGGTTTTTCCTTTCTTAAAGTCCACATAATAACTCGAAAACCCATGAATCCACATCTCCAGGCTCTTTTCTCCAACAATTCAGTTAAATTCAGCAACTTTCTCACGGAAATAACTCAGACTTCTGAGAGACTTTTTTCAAAAATATTGGTGACTTTTTAGGTGACTTTTTTTTGCAAAATTGAAGACTTTTTTTCCGCACTCTAGTGATAAAATGGCCAAGGATGTGAAGTTTACTGATTTTTTGACTTCTTATGGCAATTTACCTTAGTCTGTCACAGGTTTATTTCCAAATGAGAATTGTTTTAGGGAAAGCCTTCCACTAAATTGTCATTAATTAAACCAACCAAATATGAAAAAATTCCATTCTATCCCCTTTTAGAGTTGGTGATGCAGTGTTTGTTAGGTTGGGTGGTAATGATGTTGAGCAGAAATAAACTGTCGTGTAAACCCTTTCCCCTCTTGACATTGTAATTTCCTGAAAATGCCTCAGATAATCATGTCATTTATATCTGATTAAACCGAACAAGTTTCCAGTGTCTGACGAAAGAGATGTTCCTGTTGACAATACAACTGTTGCCACAAGTTGGTCGTCAGCCTGCTCAACCTCTGCCCCCCCCCCCCCCTCCCCAAGAATTCTTGTTCTACAAAACACGTACCACCAACCGCTGAAATTCCTCAACCACAAACTGTCATAAATTTACCAGACCCAGTCCCCAATAATTCTGGTATTCTCCAAAGATCAGGAAGAACCGTCTGTCCACCTGATCATCTTAATCTGTAAAAGCCTATATAACTGAGTTGTAAATTAATTTTAAGGAATGGAAGGATGTTGTACTATGGACATAATCCTCACATTCGCAGTTGTGATTTCATTTGTCTATCAGTGAGGATTGTTTGCAAGATGCCTTCCGGTTCCCACTCTCAAGACAGTTGACAGTCATGTATGTGACAGTCAAGTCAATAAATGAGTAAACTGCGTCAAATTGTCCTTTTATTCATCAGTGAACCCTGAACTCAGTCTGCACTGTCAAAACTAAGTCAGCCCTTGTCAATAATAAAAATATCACAGATCCCTTACTACATAAACAAAATTTTTATGATGCAGCACACAAAGAAACATGCAAAGATCAAGTAATGAGAGTAAAACTTAAGAATTATAAAATACAGAAAAGAGAGAAATTCAACAAAGCTCACCAATGAAATCTCCAACTGCAATGCAAGAGAGAGATATGTAAAGGGACCATGATTAAGTGTCTTTCAAGTAACAGTCACAAATGTAAATCGCATGAGTACATATTACTATGTTTGTACTTAACTGATTGCGATGTTTGACACACAACAATTAATCTAATTCCTGAGACCAGCAACCTGATTCTCCAATTGCACAAATTGTGAAAAAGAAACATTAGCTCAGTAAGGCACCACTGAGCATCAGTTGTACACACCTAATATGAATGAGCCATTCAACAATTAAACAAATGTAATTACTTTACTGCAGTCAAAAACGATTATATACCATTGTAATTGTAACAATTAATGTAGCAAAGGTAGGACTCTTACAAGAAGCACATTGTAGATTAAAAAAGAATGACTGAAATTTCAAATAATGCTAAGAAAATAAAAAAAAGCTGCTCTACCTGTATGAATAAATAAAATTAATTTCATTTCTCCTCAAAAATCTGTAAAATTCAGCAATGGCAGTATGTACAGAATGCACTATTACAATGATAACTGGCTATTTAGGCCAATTATTCTGACCAATTATCAACTTTATCTCATCCAAATTATCATAATTACTATAATAATAATAAGTTTCCGGCCATTATGATGGCAATTAAACCTGATTCTTGCCAGGGACTCGGAGGGAAGTGTTAGAACTGTAACAATGAAAAATAATAAAAATAATATTTTTTATTACACCATTAGCAATTGGATGCATGGTTTCGTCTAGAATTTAGGACAGGACATATAAACACAAAAATTACCATGCTAAAATGAACATATACAGTTGAGGACCTCAAATTCGTAATCCCAAAATTCGGAAAACCCTAAATCCGCAAGATTTGAAGCTAAATTTTCAAACAACCTCCACATGTTTTTTTGTTCTACCGCCACGCAGCGCCACTATCGCTTCCAGTCGTGGAACTATTGGAGACGATTCATGTTAGATTTACGTGATCTTACTGACGTAAATTTGCTTGTAAGGTGTTATACCTCAATTTAGACGTTTTTAAGATGAATGAAATGCCTGGAACCAGCCCAAGGACCCAAAATACAGAAAACTCCAAAATCCAGAAATCACTCGGTCCCATGCTTTCCAGATTTGAGGTCCTGTACTGCATATACAAAGTTGTTCAAATACGATCACTTTGACATTCTCTTATATCATAGAAGCATTTCTTCATTAGGAATTCTTTGACTCTCCTTTTGAAAATCACAGGAGAGGTAGTGGTTTTAAAGTCGTTTGGCAATTTATTGCACAGTATTGAGGCTAGGTGAGGTGCCTTTTGCAAAAAGGGAGTATGATAACTGACTGGCATGTATGCTATTGTTAGAACGGGTGGAGTAGTCATGATATACAGAGTTTATTGGGAATTTATCAGGATTTTCTTCAACAAAGCAAACACAATGACAAGATGTAAATAGAGGGCAAAGTTAGTATATTTGCTTCAGTGAAAAGTGGTTTTCCAGGAGTAAAGATAGAGACTTGGAACATGGCTTTAACCACTTGTTTCTGGGCAGAGAAGTCTTTACTAGCTATGCTTGAATTACCCCAGAACATAATTCCAAATGAAATATATGAATGCACTTTGGCATAAAATATCATTTTAAGAATGTCAATGGATACAACAGGAGCTAGCTTTCTAATCATGAAGATACCGACAAACACTTTTTTCACAATTTCAAGAATATGGGGAGACCAGTCTAGGTTTTCTGTTATTTGGAGGCCCAAGAACTTAATGGCAGTTGTCTTGTTTAAGCAAGTAACATTGCTATCCATTAAAAGGTTACTTTGTTGTAGTTTTTACTAGTAAATTGAATGAGCTGTGTTTTTTCTTTGCTTATTACTAGATTGCTACTTTTGCACCATTGCTGCATTTCGTGTATGGTGGTGTTAGTGTATTCAATTAAATTATTTAGTGAATCACCTGTAACAATGGCAGACTTATAATCTGCATAAAAGGTGGTTTTGCAGTGAGATAGATGATTTGGGAGATCATTTATAAAGACAAAAAATAATAGAGGTCCTAACATGGATCCTAGGGGAACACCCGAGTTTTTGCTAAGAGGTTTACTTTTTGCTACACAGTCAACTCTCGATTATCCGTGCTAATGGATGCACGACGAGGCACGGATAATCGAAAAACACGGATAACCGAAAAACATGGAAAATGCGGTCGTGATATTGACATTTCACTTCGTAGGATGGAAACTATTTCACATAACAGACTGCAGTGGTTACCACAAGACAACTAATGAAATACTAAATATTTCTATCATTTCAAAATATAATAATATCATAAACATTTATAAATTTATAGTTTCTAATGCTTGAAACACAACATAATGAGTACTTACTTAGCTTGACCACGTAGATAATAAAAGCTGAAATCTTGCTTATTTTCAGTAAATGTATGACATCGAGGTGATTATATAATACAAAACATTGTTATAATTGTGAGCCTCTGATATATCATGATATAATATATAGATTCGGCATTAGTAGGATTAGAAATATTTTGCATTACAATTGACAGCAGGTGTTTCGCCAAGAAAACAAGAGAATAACGAAATGTTAATTTTCCAGTTTGTTTATTTCGAATATCATGAAATCTTTAATGTTCATCCATAAATATTTTCTAATCTAATAAATAGTTTCTAATGCTTGAAATAAAAGATAATGGGCGCTTAACTTGACCATATTGATAATAAAAACAATAGCATGTCTTGCGTATTTGAAGTCAATGTAAAAATCATTATCGAAGTGAATATCAGAATAGAGCACATTCTTTTATTGTGAATCTCGGAAATAACAAGTTATTTTTTGCTGTTTACTTGATTTCTTCATGTTTTCTTTTAATGTAGTTCTTTTTTTATGTCGCAATAATCGAAATCAAATTGTCACATGTAATCCAGCTAAGTTTCAACCACGAATATTACCCCTTTAATGAGGTTTCCAGGTTTTTAATTTTGATCGTGAATATGCAGAAGAGTCATCTTCCAAATATTATTAGGGATAAATAGAAGTCGTGAAGGTAAATAACATACGTGTCAATGCTATACCTGTCTACTACAATATGGCCGGATGCACGAAAATGCCCCGCCCCCCAGGCTTCACTTACCAATGGTAGGAAGCATAGGGGGTGCGCCTTCCAGTTAACTCAATGTTTGCGCCATGACTAATGCCTTCCACTCTCTTCCTTCTGAGCCTCCCCTCCTCGAGTGATGACTGTAGGATCGCCAGACAGTAGTATTTTTTGATGGTGTGATTTCCTTTACCCATTTTCCCTGCGTAGGCACTTCCATCGTTTGGTAGCCGCTCCTCTCATCTTGCTTCACGTGCTTCCCCAGATTTTTATATTTGACCCGAATTGCTGACAAGTCATGGTTCTCACCTTTGTTAACACTTTTCCGATCTACTCTTGTTCCATCTCCCCGAACTCGAATATCAATCACGAGGTAAGGAAGGCAGAAGATATAGGGACTACTTCTGGGTGGTGTCTGTCCAACACCGAGTCAGTGATTTTTTCTTGGGTTCCCTCAAGCTTCTTTCAGAGGGTTAAGGGATTCTGGGGTCGTTGCCGACCTTGAAATGATACTCCACCCCTACCCTTCTCTCTCCTCTCTTTCAAGCCCCTCCCCTATTGGAAGCCACCTGACAATGGGAAGTTAGAGCATGGGGAAGCGATGAGTGATACTTTTGGTTCGCAGTCGTAAATGATAAGGGACTTCCAGCAGGCAAGGATGATGATGTAGCAGTTCATCATCGTAGAAAAGTCTTGGGGGAAATGGGCTGAGAGCAGGCTGGTAAATTTAAAGGTATACGGCAAAAATTTTGGTGACCTGGAAAATACACCCTATGGACACATGCCTGAAAACATTAATTTTGTTTTTATTTTCTGTGTGATCACGTCTGATAGTGCATGCTTCTCCAACTTTAACTTGAATCTGATGAACATGAAGAATTTCGTCCATTAACTCCTTATTTTACTGCATATTCTTTGCCTTTTTATTTAAAAAAATATATCAGTACGGTGATGTCTTGGAAAATATGGGATCTTTTTCCTTAATTTTCAGAAAGTATGTTTAGTTCAAACCCGGATAATTCGAAGTCCAATTTTTTTGGTCCCTTGAATTTAAAATTAATGAGGTTTTAGTGTATTAACTTATTTTGATTATAATCAGATTGGCATTCTAGCCACACAATTTTCTCCCTCATGGACAATTGGGGCACGATTTCCTATATCCAGGTGATAACTGTTCATAGCTCTCTGTAATTTGGATTGATCTTTAATTTAATTCAATTGTCAATTGCTCTCTTCCTGAGTTAAAGGTACGTATCTACATATGTATTTTCGTAGTGCTAAGTAACATTTATCTCCATTTGAAGCTAACACCATACGCAAATAATATAGTATGTGAACCTGTGAAGCATTTTTTGCTTCTATAGACACACCTACGAGGGCCATTTTTTTTCAACCTCCAATAGGCTAAATATGAAAGACAAGTTCATGTAAAACAATCATTTTACTACCAAAAGTTTGGTACATTTACGGTTACTTTTCAACATAATCACCGAATAGATTGAGACATTTATAGGGACATGCAAAACTCGCAAATGCGACAACGCGAATTTTTGCGCGAATTCTGGGGTTTTTCTGCGAAAACGCGAATTTTGTTTTTGATGCGAATTTCAACCTTTCAATCGCGAATTTCAACATTTAAATCACGAATTTCAACATTTCCAACGTGAATTTCTCATTTTCGCGGCCTCTGTAATTAAAATTGCGACTGTAAACATAAAGATGGGCAGTATATATGGAAAATGCCTTTCCGGTACAACTTAATTTAGAAATGTTACTCGGATATAATATTTCAATCAAGTTTGGTGAACATGAACAAAAGGAGTGAAAAATGCATGCCAAAATTTTGCTATACAGGCAGTCCACGAGTTACGTAATCCTCGACTTACATTAATATGTACTTACCTAAGTGGGAACCTTACTCAAAACGACGAAAATTACGGAAGTGACGGGATGCAAAGAGCGGTTGCATACTTTCAAGGGGCGCGTGCCATAGCATCAGCATAGTGATTTTCTTTTGTGACAGTTTTATCACATTCAACAAAACTTATAATGCCTAAGTGGACAGTGATGGCAAAGCAGCGTTAGGCAGAATTTCGACTACATGGATTATATTGTGCTGATAACAAAATAATTCTTTGCCGTTTTTACAACACAAATATCTTGTGGAAAAGGAAGGACATCTGCACGAAACACATATTGAGTGAAAAACATAAGGCTAATGTAGAAAAAAATTCTGCCGGTGGGAGTGGAATAAAATGGCAAGCATCCATAGTAATATTCCGAGTGTCATTTTTTTACAAAATTACTAATTCCTTGCAAGGTATGATAACTTCTAAAACAGAAGCTGTAAAGTCGATACTAGTGCAGATAGCATCAAAGGCATCAAAAAAACTTTGCTCTCTTGTAGTAGAAGACCCAAGTAGAGATAGATTAGAAAACAGCTTTTGACCCTCAAGTAGTTCTCACAATGGAGGTGAGCCCTGCCCAAAATACGAAATTGAAAAAAAGTTCATAGCCTTGAGTCAATTGAGATGGTAAAGTTGATGTTGGGGTTTGGGGAATTACGGTGAATGTTACAGCAACAAAATTTCCAGGGTTCAGTGGATATAATGAAAGCAATTCAGGTACTAAAATTGTTTGAACCATCATTTGCATTAAAGTGCCTTGAAGCAATTTGGACCCCCTGTGCAAATGTGGACTGAGAGAGATTTCTTTCCTACTACAACACTGTGCTAACAAATAGGAGAACAAATCTAATGAAGAAATTTTAGCCACACTTGCAATTTTTGCATTTGAAAATACGGACATTTAACTGTAATTTGCCTTTTTATGTAAATTGGTTAGGTACGTGAAATGTACAAAAATATAAAATGTGAATACAGCATGGTATTAATTGTTTAAATTCTCCCTAATCAATGATATTCAACATTTTTTGCCAACAGGTGGGCCTGCTGGGAGGAGAGCACTTAATTTACACCAAATATTTTGTCGTGAAAATAACACCGATTTCAGGGTAAAATAACACCGCTTTTGCAAAAAAATAACACCACTTTTGGCTGTAAAATAACCCCACCTTTTGCAGGTCTCTAGACATTTATCATATCTGTGAACAAGTTTTCCAATGCCCTCTTAAAAAAATGTTGCCGCCAGTGAATTCAAATTAGCATTGACGTTGGTTTGAAGATCTGCATTGGTTTGGAAGCGCTGCCCTCCTAGCCATGTCTTCAGCTCAGGAAAAAGATGAAAGTCACTGGGTGCTAGGTCAGGACTATACGGCGGATGATCGAAAATGTCCCTTTGAAATTGTTCGAGGAGCCGTTGAGTTGCACCAGCAGTGTGTGGACGAGCATTGTCATGGATCAGAACGATTCCAGAAGTCAGCATTCCTCTTCATTTGTTTTGAATGGCTCTCCGTAAACGTCTTAAAGTTTCACAATAAACCGCTGCATTGATAGTGGTTCTGGGCTCCATAAACTCCACAAGCAACACACCTTTTTGGTCACAAAACACAGTAGCCATAGCCTTTCTGTTGTTGAAGGTTTGTTTGAATTTTTTTGGTTTGCTTGGTGAATTTGAATGCATCCATTGTTGTGATTGTCGTTTTGTTTCCGGTGTGTCATATTGAATCCACGTTTCATCTCCAATCACAATTGATTTCAAAAAGTCCTCTCCTTCATGGTGATAACGGTCAAGAATTCCAAAGCTGACGCCATTCAGCGAGTTTTGTGGCCATCCATCAGCATTTTTGGGACCCAACATGCACAAAGTTTTTTGTAGCCTAACCGTTCAGTAACAATAGAGTACAAAACAGATCTTGACACCTCCAGAAATTCCATAGACAAAGCAGTTATGGTGAACCTGTGGTTTTCTCTAACCATTCTGTCAACTCGTTCAATCAGGTGCACTCTAACGAGTCTTCCGTCCTAGGCCCCCTTCATCATGCACATCATTTCGACCATCTTTAAACTTTCGACACCATTCACGCACAACACCATCACTCATTAAGTTTTCTCCATACACTCAGCTCATTCTCTAATGAATTTCTGCTGCACTATTCTCTTCTGCCAGCAGAAAACAAATCACACTTCGCAATTCACACTTGGCGGGAGAATCAATGATGGCGGCCATGTTTACGTGGTTGTAGCGCAACGCAAACTGATGCTTTGATATCGACAATGGCGGAGTGTGTAGTGCAAGAGTTGCGCAGTTACCTACAGCACATGCCTGCTTTCTGCCGCTCGCGTGGCATCCATACTGGGTGATCGGAGGTTGAAAAAAAACGGCCCTCATACATTCCTAAAATATCACTCTTTCGAAATGTCCCCTTGAATTTCAATGGCATCTCAGAATAGAACAAATGTTTTTATTTGCTAAGTATCAAAGAAAGCCAACTGGATATAGTATTTATTCGAGACCCCATTTACATATTCATATTCAGAACCTCAATGGCCAATTTATTACCCATCAATTCATTTTTTGTTCATTAAAATTATTTTGGCATTTCATTTCATAATTACAGCAAGGTTTCAGCGCATATTAACTGTTAACTGAAAAATTAGAAAATAACTGCATGATAGTTTCAATTCCTCCTTCCAGCTTATGCAGTCAACATTTTTCTTGGAAACTATGAAATTCCCAGCTTTTTCTCATTTTTTCCATGGCAGTTTCTAATTTTCATATTTTTTCTGCTTTTCCCAGATTTCCCAGGTGAGTGGCCACCCAGCTTTCATGATCCAATATTTAATTAATTTTGTTTCCCCCCGAGGATTCAGGCACAGATTCTTTTTTGTTCCAAGCCCAAGAACTGGTGCAACTGAGAGCCGAAGAACCGAACCCACACATCCCTAATTATGAGCCATGCATTCTAGAAACGGCAGACTTCGTTTCTTTCGCGAAAGTAGTGCTCAAAAGAGAGCAAGTTCTATCTTAATGAAAGTAAAAGCAGGTATGCAGCAAGAAGTCAGGGTGATGTCAAGGGGAATGGGAGGGGGGAGGAGGAACTCCTCTGAATGATGTTTTCATTTCACTCACCCAAGCCATCTCCCCCAGAGAATGTGGCAGCTCCAGATCTTGTATCATAGTGACTGTTAGCAAATGAAACGAAAGAGCGTTGAAGTCGTCTATGACGCAACCCAAGGAATGCAATTACAGCAGCGAGGACCAGAACAATACACACGACAGGAACAACAACACTGACTAGGTTCCCGGTGGACAAGACAGCCGACCACGTGCCTGTAACAATGAGAAAAAAAGCAAATTAGTCCCAAATAAGGGAAACTCTTCAAGCCACCAATCAAGATAATTGAGAAGAGAATCTCTAAGACTGCAAACTATGAAAGTTTATATTTGAAAGCCACATGGTGAGATTTTGCATATTTTATTGAGGAATTGTATACATTCTACATATGTACTGTTAGCTCAAAAATCAATGAGCTACGAGAGAAAATGCTTTGAAGATGGTTTTTTCCATTTTCTCAGTAAATGCATTTTCTGATAAGTAAAGGCAAACCAAGTTTTTTAAAATTTTAAATGTTAGAAAATCACTAAAGGCTAATTCCTTTATAGGCATCAATATGAAATATTAGCATTGTCACGTCTTGGAAACGCTGTGCTTTAGGTACATTGAGATAGGGCAATAGGTTTTTCCAAATCCTCAGCTTATGCATCGCCGACAGTGGTCTGAAGCAGTAGAATAGCCAGGGGGGAAAAGTCTCCCCCCCACCCCGTGTTCTGGCGCCCCTAAGTCTGTGAAAGTTTTCACTCCTAAGTCTCAAATGCGTATACATAAAGACGTACCTATGTGTATAACACGTTGTCAATTGTCGTATTTTGTCCAAACCCATCTGCCTATTGCATCATCCTAAAATTTGTAAAGTTTAGTTAACTGGTTAATTTTTCCTTATTCTTTAGAATTGTGAATAAGGTCAAGGAAGATAGATATGCCAAATTGCCTCCCTAGCTCGCTTTTGGACCCATCACCACTTATGCATTCCTTGATAATTCGTATTTTAGTTTTCCGATCCAACAACTTTCGTTTCCCAGCCATGATGTTGTATCAGTCGGACTTAACTTAATAATAAAGCGGAAGGATGACAAAAGAACAATGAAATGCATGGACTTACGAGGAATTTATTTGTGTGAATATGGGCATGCCATGTATGTCCGAAATGTGCATTTGAACATCAAATTGTGCAGAAAAAATACTGCTAGACAAAATTTCAATGACAGAGGACATGAGCACAAGTTTGTGCACGTTTGCCGAGATTGAAGCAGACATTTGCCACTCGTAATATTAAACAACCTCAGTGGAGGCTGGTTGTTGTCCTTGCTAATACTGATTTATTTTACATGTAAACCATAGGATTTTAAACCATTCTTTGGCCATCCCTTGTAAATTTGAGCTTCTTGTTATATGCCCTACACGTTATATGGGGCTTCTACTGTAAGTTGAATCTTATGGGCATGAATGAAGCACACCACATATGCACTTATTATCCCTTTAAAAGATTCAAATGCATAGAATTCCATTTCCACTTACCTGAGGGCATTTCAAGTGAGTTCACTTCTGACAGCATGGAGTGATAGCCATCAGTTGTGACCAACTGAACCGCTACTGAGTAGATAGTACCCTCCTTCACATTATTCAAAATAAAAGGAGGACCTGATGATTCATACTGCTTGGCTGTTGACATGTCAACATTGAGACCCTCAGAAACATACACCTTGTATTTATACCTATTAGAAATAAAATAAAAACAAGATAATATAGAACACAGTTCACCTTTTCTCTCATCGTTATGGTATCAAGTATCCCTTGTCAACTGTGGGGATTAGGTTTCTTTAAGACCCTGGGGTCGGCAAAACTGCAGTTGGCAAACCATTATGCACATGGAACTTATCAGGGGTTGCATTTCCTGAGCCACAATGCTGTGAGTAAAATTTAGCATAACTTTGTTCTCACTCTTCCAATGCACACACAGACATTTACGAAAACAAGTTCCCTTCTACTTTTCGATGTAATTTCTTGTATGATATTCTGTTGAACTAAGCTATTTCTCACACTTTCCACATTTTGAAAGTGATGTAATCAGTGTTCTTTTGTTTATTCTCGTTGCATTCTTTTTCTTATCGATTGTTGATACAGAAAAACCTCTCTTTTACACTTTTGACGGGGACGAAGGAAAAAAGTGTACATTGCAGGAATATGTAAATCGAGAGGAAATCTTAATTTGTAGAAAATAGAAGTAAAATCATAGCCTAATGTTAAATAATTTAATTTTATTTAACAGGCATTGTTTAATATGTGATGGATCACCAAATGGACACGTAAATACCCAGGTAGAAATGTTTTGCTCTGTCACTGGGATGGAACTGGGTTGTAACTGGTCTGTATGAAGACCTCTGTAACTGGGGTGTAACTGGGAATGAATTGAAACTAGCTCCACCCTAGTTACACCCCAGTTTCAGAGCAGCTGGGATACTCCCCTTTATTGAAAAAAAATTTTTACCGAAAGAGAAAATATTTTTTATGGGAGTTACGATGATGAAAACACAAATGCTCAAGATTTAAACGTAAAAAACTATGAATAACAGGAAAAAAATATTTTCCACACCAGAGTAATGAACTACATAATTACCTTCCACTCCACAACCCACACCACCTTACCACTGTCGTGCTACCGCTGTAGTGAAATGTGACGCAGTGTGTGACAGGGCTCAAATCCTTTTTTATTTTCATAAATTCTGTTTTACTGTCCGAGGGATTGCACACATACTCATGAGTATGGAAGAAGGGGACAAACTCATGAGTAAGGAAGAAGCAGAAGTTTTCAAATTATATGCAGTTTCATGATGATACCACGTTATTAAGCAACAATGGATAAAATGATAAATAAAAAAACATTTCTCACAAGCTCTAAGTTGATTTTTCAGAAATGGTCTAGCCGTAAACACTGTTAAAACCAGCACTTGTGTAGCAGCTTTGAGTAATTAAGATCTCATTGATTTGATGGTTGGCCACCCAAGGGGCATCCTAGGTGATTCAAGTCCAAAAATGCACCATCCAGCTACAGATCTCTCATCACAGGTGGAACTGGGGTGGACAGGGGTGGAAGAAGTCAATTAGCCATTACAGAAGAGTTACAACCCTATAATGCACCCCAATTCCACCCTTCTATACCTCCATGTTTAGGAGTCCACCCCTTTGCAGCCCAGTTACACTTCAGATACAGAACAGAAATTTTTTCCTGGGTAAATAAATAAACATAAGTTAAAAAAATAAAAGTATTCTCATATTTTAACTCAATCAACTTGATTTGAGGTGGTGTCTACCTATACATACACTTATCTTTGCATTTGTTCTTAAAAAATAGTCTATGTCATCCATGCCTTTAAGTTGGCTGCATAGGTTGTAGGCAAGGTCTTAATGTTTTTAAAACAACGTGGATTTTTGGACTTTCCTAAAACAAAGGGCTTCAGTCTCTCACTACCATCTGTATTAACTCCTAATAAAACAGTAAGGCGACCTTTGCCGTGCTTGCCCCCATGGCAAGGGTCCCCTTTGAAGTCCATAGGTTCTTGTGTGGCATTATTTAAAAAAAGACCTGTCTCGTCCACATTAAAAATGACTTTATGAGTATAGCCATCAACATAAGTATGTATATGCAAAGTTGAGCACTTCCAGTGAGAAACTGTTTCAGGATCAACACTTTCAGATTCACCACAATTGGTTTTATAGACAATATTATATCGACTTGTGAAATGGTCTATCCACCCATTTGATGCTTTGAAGTCATCAATGCCTAGCCTTGCTACCGCATGAAGTGCCTTTTCTTTGAACAAAACTCCATTACAGTGGAACCTGGTTAGGACGTTTCTCCTTAGCTCGTTTTCCTCTTTATCACGTTGATTTATCACAGTCCCATAATCATAGGGACAAAATACAGGTAAAATTATTTGGTTACTACGTTCTAAATACTGGCGCTTCCCTGGTTAGTACGTTCGATTTTACTTGCCCTTGAGCAACCCGACCACCATTTTCTTAGTATTATTTAGTCATGTAAACAACCAAAACTCCTAAGTTAATATACTAAATATTAACCCTTAGCATTTTCATTTTTATCCTTATGCATTCCTATTTTCGCAGCGTGACGTAAAACAATGCGCGGCCGATTAACGGGAGTGTAGTTCTTGAGCGGGCAGTGACTCATATTGCACGTTTTGTGATTGCAAGGACAGTTAAAATGGAAAGCAAACGAGTTGTGAAACAGATTACAACTGCAGAAAAAATTAAAATTCTGGAAGAAGTAGACAGAAATCCACGCGTCAAGCGAGTAGAATTGGCACGAAGGTTAAACATTCCTGCATCCACTTTAAACACGATTGTCAATAATCGTGATAAAATCCGAAGTGGTCATTGTGACAAAAAACGAAAGCGTATTTGTGAAGGGAAATCTCCAGAATTAGAATCCATTCTCCTTAAGAGGTGCAAACAAGCACGAAGTTCAAACGTGCCATTTGATGGCTCCATCATCAAAGAAAAGGCGTTGCGTTTGGCTGTAAAAATGGGCATTGTAAATTTCCATGCCTCCAATGGTTGGATCGATGGATTCAAAAATAGACATGGATTAGTTTATAGGTGTGTGCGTGGTGAGGCAGTCAGTGCTAACCTTGACGTGGTTGAAACTTGGAAGAAAATGACCCTGCCCAAGCTGCTTGAAGGGTACAGCCCCGATGATATTTACTATGCCGATGAGACTGGTTTATTTTTTAACTTATTACCAGATCGAACGTATGCATTTAAAGGGGAAAAATCGAAAATTAAGCAAGGAGAGACTAATAGTTCTGTTGTGCTGCAGCGACAGTAGATCTGACAAGCTAATGCCACTTGTGATAGGGAAATCAAAACACTCTAGGTGTTTCAAGAACATTAAAAACCTTTCCCTGTCAATACACAGCCAATCCTGCAGCATGGATGACAACATCAATTTTTGAAACCTTTTTGTGTGGGTTAGATGCCAAACTGAGAGGTAATAACAGAAAAATTTTACTTTTTGCCGACCACTGTGCTGCTCATCCCGTCGATACAAGCTACCTAAGAAACATCCGGGTTGAATTCTTCCCAGCAATCACAACAAGTCACCTTCAGTCCCTTGACCAAGGCATCATCCGATGTTTCGAGCACAAATACAGAAGACTGCTGGAACAAAAGAGGCTGGCCACCTTACAAACACCTGAGCGGAAGATAGACGTTATGCATGTGATGCACTTCGTCAAATACGCATGGTATTCCGTGAATAGAGAAAACATCGCCTGTTGCTTTAAAGCAGCAGGATTTAGACATTTGGAGCCTGAAATTATGGATGACACGACACAAGAGGCAGAACCTACTCATTTTCCTCTAGAGGAGTGGCGTCAGATTGCTGGATAGGTGAATTTCGAGGAGTACTGCAAGTGCGACGATGATCTTGATGTTTACCAGACCATGTCAATTGATGAGATTCACGAGCAGGAGTTGGTGGAAATAGATGATGAAGATGATGCCAAGCAAGAAGGTGAGTCTGATTCATCGCCTACATCTCCAACTCTGACCAAAACACTCAAGGCTATGGAGTACGAACTATTACGGAACTATACGTACGAATAGACTATTTGACGAATTGTGGGAGCAGATGACGCTTTGACTCTCCACGCGAAGCTTGATTCGAGAATATTAGAGCTCAGTAGATAAAAATAAAAAGCAGAGTACCTTGGACAAATTTTTCAAGTGAATATAAACCAATGAATTATAAAAATCTGTACGCAATAAAACATGTCAATTTAACTGTTATAAACCAATATATCGATCGATCTTACAATCGATCTTTTGGTATTATGCCAAGAATGAATGTTGCAGAAATTTAGGTAAATAGAATCATGATACAATGTTTCAGAATATTTTGATCAATTTTAAAACAAACATAAATTAAGATTATATTTAGAGCTATTTGACCTTAGAAAGGCTATATGACTTGGTAAAACATCTCTTTCTATCAATGAATCAAGGCAAAGCGATGTTGTTTTCACATATTAATATTTCTGGGAAAGCTATGAAACGTAGGAATCATTCAGTTTGCATTGGCTTGGCAAATTAGCTCTTATTTTGTTAATTTTATGCTTGAAAATAGTTGAGGAAGGCGTGAATATGAGAACTTACACAAGTAATGGTAATTATTTTGACTTCTCTGATTAGAATTTCCTGAATTACAATATTTACTTTCCTCGTTAGCACGTTTTCCTGGTTTGCACGTTCATTTTTTATGTCCCTTTCAAAAACGTCCTAACCAGGTTCCACTGTAATCGGTATACCTGCTGCTCTGGAAGACTGAAAACTATGTCTCCATTATTTCTTCAAGTTCATCATACTGAAAGTATTTAATTTATTTACGCCTTTTACCAATAGTCCTTAGCACTTTTCTCTATACTTTATATTAGTCGACTCTTTGCAAAATGTTGATTTTTTCTTCAAATGATAACGATTATCTCGCACACTTGTTTGCCATTTAAAAATACGTTTCCTCTTGACTGCAATTACTTGTATTAGTAATAAGTAATTGCACATTATTTAAAACAAAAGGTGAAGTAACTAAAAACGCAAGATGAATGGCAGTAGTGCATGAGTTACAAGAAATAAGAAAAAGATCGCTGCGAAGTATGAGAACAAAAGTTAACATAAATTTGAAGCTTTTCGCCACAATGATAGTGGTAGTCGGCCAAATAACATCTAATTAAATATATTTATGGCATCGGCTAGACTTTAAATGCACAGTTTAAAAAGCTAGTACGGCTCCTTAGTACCATTATACGTTCCTTTCGATAACAATTCTGATCGCAAGCATTACAATATTCGGCATAAATACTTTTCAGCAATGCTATCGATGTAATGTGCTATCATCAAACTAATGGTTATGTTTTTTTAGAAAACCATATAAATCAGCATTCATGCATCATGTTGAAGCATGTATTTTATCCGTATTTAACATAATTCACGTTCGCAGGGTTGCCAGTAGAAGTGCGCCAGCCGCCATCTTTCTCGGCTTCAAATGTCGTAAATGGCAGGATTTGAAAGAGTAAATAGCAGGATGAAAATACATTGGAATGATTCAAACATTTTTGGGACTGGAAGAAAATGTTGCAAATCACGGGTGAACGAGTTTTCACTGTATGTAAATATGAAGTAAACAGCCAATAATAACGAGGCACATCACTTCATGACACAGTTTGGAGCAAAAAAAGTGTTTGACGGAGACGTGGCTTTGAAGCAGAGGAGGAAATTCAATCAGGTACATTCCTGGATTCCATTGCTTGAGCCTTAGGAATAACTGTATTTAAGCGATGGTGTTCATGGGTCAATTCTCACATGACGTAAAAAACTGAACAAAAAAGCGTGTTGTATTTCCGCTGAGCAGTAAAATCATGTCTTAACATTGGTGAGTTATTTTGCAGTAGGTTTTTATGTTTGAAGGAAAATATTTTGAAAACAGTTGCAGAAGACAGCCATAAAAATTTAATCACATTCTACGTAGGGCGAAGCACAATACAAATTTGGTACCACATACAATTGAATCTGCATGGCAGGCAGCTATGTTGGGCAACTCATAGACCGCGGTTAACAAGGGAAACCCCCATGTTTGAGAAGACTGGCACACAAAATACTAACTGTGGAAACTCAAGGGCCACGGTTGAAAAAACTACAGTTGACAAGGCATGCCTGTACATCATAAACATAAGACAGAGTACTCATTATGAGTTGTGTTATAGAGTTGAAGATCCTACCAGATAACTCAAAGTGATCTGGTTTGATCTGATTGTCTAGTCTGATTGTTATCCATTTCTTTGGGCTTATGAAATTTTTCTCAGCGTCACACAAACCGGAAATATATCACACTGTTATCTTATATGTTAGTTAAAATTTTGCTGAGATATTTATACATATTCATTACTACAACTTTTTCAGTCATACTGCAAACTAAAAGGAAAGTTAACTAAACACTGGAGATATCATTATTATGGAACACATCAGATCCCACGTGTTCCAGATTAGCAATCTTCTACTGTATTGTCAATAAAATACCATTCAAGAAAAAAACTGAACAATATATCTCAAAATAAAATGTATGATAACTTTTCATAAATGAGAATGCATGACAAGCACGATAGATAATGCCTTGTCATACAGTCTCATTTGGAACTTTTCACAAGAAATAAGAGCAGCTTAATGGGGGAGATCCCCAGGACTCAGAGGGTAATAAAAAAAGTTCCATTTATTTTAGAAATACCTTAGTATCCAGTTGGTCAATTCATTGAGCATAGTAGGCAACATTCCTCAATGTTTTTCTTAAATAATGTGTTTTTTAAAATCTTACTAGTCTATTGACTAGTCCTATGCCATGTGCTAGTGACTCAACAAAAAATTAATTCGTATACTATTATAAAAAAGATCCTACAGTATTACACATTTAATTTTTTCTTTTTTGTCTAAATGTAGTTAATTTTACTGACTAAGTGAATAGCCATCGGTTAACAAGAGTATTAATTATGACTGACAGGCATTATTTCATTAAAAACCTATGCGCCACTGACCATGCATTACAAAGATACATACTCACTCTCCATCTTTAACCTGGCGTGTGACATCCTTGTCATCCTTCCAGTACACTATGTAGCTGCCATTTCGTTCTGGGAGTACTTGAATTTGGTGAGGAGGGAATATTGGGGGGGCTGTGTAAATAAATGGTTTACTTGGCATAGACAATCCAACCGTTTTCCCATCACTGGAAGAAGGCAATGTTTGAACTTTGAACTCATAATGCCCTCCATAATGGCCTCCTATTCGATGTTCAAGAGCAGAGCTTGCGCTGGGTACCAGTGAAATGTGCGTTGTCCACTGAAGGGTCAGTTCTGTGACGGTGATCTAAAAAAGGAAGGAATAACCAGGAATGAGACGGATCAAGTTGTAATGCAAAGAGGTTATTTTGTGTAATTCGTAGGTTATTTTGAGTTCATTTTAAGCTTCATTTTAAGCAATTCACTCCTTTTCGATGGGCAGTAAACTCTTAAGAAATACTATAGCATGTTCCCGATTTCCTGGAGATCCCCATGATTAATTATCGATGGAAACTTCTGTGGTAGTTTCCTCTAGAGAATCATCCCCCTCACTATTGGCAACCAATTCATCTTCAATTTACGTCTCTGTGCTCGAAACCCATTTCTTGCGATTGCAAAATTAGAAACTATTCTTTGTGCTTTGTGGAGGGGGGCACCAGCCACTCTTGGGGTATGGAATACCCCCAGGAAAAGGGAGATTCGTGGGTCTCGTCCCGTAAATTCGCAACAAATTATGTGCAAAATGGTTTTGGAGGGCGGCAATTGCTCCCCCCTTCGGGCCGCCAATGAATGCAGTCAATAATGAGCTACTAACCAATGCACCCTGTTGCTTTGTTGTAACTGTCCTGTACATCCTGTTGTGCAGGAAATACAAAGCACCCTATTCTCCCTTCAGATAGGAGGGGTGAAAATTATTTTAAGGTATAAGGGTAAGGTATTTTTTCTTGGTGCCCTGGGCATGTAGGTATAAAGGGAAATAAGGCAGCAGACAGGAAAGCCAAGGATGCTTTGACGAAAACAGACATCGATGAAGAAAAGATAACCCCCGAGGACGCAAGGAATATGACAAAAAGAGTTTTGCGCAAACTATGGAGGCTGATTTGGGAGGAAACTGATTCAAACAAACTGTGGGAAATTAAAGAAACCGTTTTACCCTGGGATTCATCTGTTAGAAAAAAATAGGAAGGAAGAGGTTGTATTAACATGTCTCTGGATCGGGCACACTGGCTTAACTCACAGCTTTCTTTTTACACATGAGAAGGAACAACATAGCAACAACTGCGATTGCCCTATCACCATAAAACATATTTTAACGGAATGTGTTAAATATCAGGATATACGCAGCAGACTGTATTAATGGAGACATAAACGCCATCTTAAAGGACGACCTTGTCTCAACTAACCCTGTATTATGGTTTCTTAAAGAGGCGAAACTCTATTGCCACACATGATAACCCTTGGACATCACACGTCTAGCCACTTTGTTTAAATGAGTCATACCTTACTCACTATAATTTTGGAAGATCTTAGCATAAAGTTATTTATATTTTAACCAATAAATTTTTGACTATGGACTGGCTGAGGTGGTAAATGACCTTAGTTGTCGATGCACCCTAACGAATAACTAGCTAACCTTGTTTCTTTACATTTGTTAACTATGATTTATGTCATTGGGGTGACTAACAGAACAATAAAGATTCTATTATGTAAGGTATGAGAGCATGCAGTGAATTTGATAACAAAATACAAGGTCAAGTGATGCAAAGCAAGAATAATAATAAGTAATAATTATTATACATACCATGTAACCAATCTTTTCAGTCATCTGGGGGCAAGATGAATTCCAAGTGATGATCATTACTGTTTCATTCTTTGGATCAGCAGTCACTTTAAGGTTCTTCGGAGGGGCGTACTCGTCAAAGTGGGTGAGCACATTTAAGGGGTGGCTGGAGAGTGGGCCATACCCCAGTGGTCCCACCAGGCCCACGTCAAAGACGTAAGATTCGCAAGCCTCTAGTCCTTTAATGGTCATGCTAAGGTCAGTAGTGGTGTACTTGGGGCCTAGAGTCATCCAATTAAGAGCAAAGACATAAGCATTAAACAAACGAATAGGTGTAACACAAGTTCCTTAAGGTGCACACATGTTGCAAAATGAAAACCGTTATCTGTTGATGTATACATGCCATGCATAAAGCACAGCAAAATGGTGGGCATGAAGTTCAATCAGCACAAGTAGTATGTATTTGAAACATTGTATTGAAAAGAAAATCAAAGGCTGTACCATTCTTACAATAAATCTTCCAAAAATAAAAGTATCATATCACAATCTTGAGCAAGAATCCTTGTCAAAAATGAACTCTCCATATTTATCTGCTATAATGTGTGATGATTTGTGCAATTAAAAAGATGCAACAGTTCTACAATGGCAATCGTATAGAAGCTTGTTCAATGCTTGAAATATTTCAATTTTTGGAAAATTATACATTGCATATGCATGCACTTCCAATAATATAGAAATAGAGACAGAGATTGAAGCTTTAATTGCCCATTTTTTGTGTTACCTATCCCATTCTGTTTAAAATATTGAAACATTTACATACATACAGCGGACTTTCGTTAGGACGTTCCTTAATAGCACATTTTCCTCATTTAGACGTTCAATTCCTCAGGTCGGCGTCACAGTGCATGTAAAAAAAACTATGGTTAGCACCTTTTGGTTACCTCTTTAGCACGTTTGCAGGAGGACCAAGCCAAATTTGTCCCAGGGAAATAACCGCCTCGTAGGTTAATCAGACGATGGATAAATCTAAAGAGGTTTACTTCTCGCATTAAAAAGATTGTTATCGCTTAAAATACTATTTTGATAGTCATATTATGGTTTAAAAAACGTTAATGAAGTAAGAAAAAAGCAATTTCAAACATTAGAATCACCTATTCAACGCTTGGCAAGGTCCCCACAAGCAGCTCATTTTATTGCGAATTTAGTTTGTTTTATCGCTGTCGCCGTTGTCGCCTATGGAATCAAAACTGCAAGAGCAACAACAGCGCATGTGATCATCATCTGCGTTATCATCAAAAACTACAGCCCAAATAACACTTTTAATGCCAATAAGAAGGGTTTATTTTTTAATTTGCTTCCTTATAAAACACTGGCATTTAGAGAAGATAAGTGCCATGGAGGTAAAATGAGTAAGGAGAGGCTGATTGTCCTATGTTGAAATGAAATTGGAATGGAAAAACTGATTCCGTGAGTGATAGGGAAATATAAACATCCCAGATGCTTCAAAGATGTTCAAACATTACCACCACAATTTTCGAAAAGTTCATGTGAGCACTGGATGCAAAGATGGATGGATAAAATCGTAAAATTTTGTTGCTTATTGATAACTGTGCAGCACACCCAAGACACTGCATTTTTAAGAAATGTTAAAGTGGTGTTTTTTCCTCACAATTGCACGAGTGTTCTTCAGCCCCTCAATCAAGGCATCATACGATGTACAAAGCATAAGTACAGGAAACTACTTGTCAATGAGAGGTTGGCCAGCCTTCACGAGTCAGGAAGAAAAGTAAATAGGTATTCTGAAAGTGATGCATTTTGTGAAGCATGCCTGAGACTCCGTTGAAGCCAAAAGCATAAGAAATAGCTTCCGGACCTCTGGATTTCATCGCAGTACAAACGAGGACGATTCCGCAACGTTGAGTGACGAGGCATCACATGATCACATCCTTGAGGGCTGGGATCAGCTGTATATTATACACAGTGTAAATTGTGGGAAAACGTAATTTCCAATAACGCAAATACGAGGTTTCACTGTAAAATGAATGTGCCAGATAATCCTAGTGAAGGAACTACCATGAATGTTATTAAAAATACTTATAAGTTCTTTAACCCATAGGTACTCAAGGTGCTTAGATGTCGGCTCATGCAAAAAGTTCATTTGCTTAAACTTAATTTTCAACAGGTAATGAGAGGTTGCCATCAGATTTGGAGTAGGTGGTTGTAGTGAGAGGTGAAGAAGCTAATGCTGAAGGCAATCATGATGTAGCAGGGGAGGATGTTGGGTAAGCAGCAAAGGGGAAGAAAAAGAATGGTCTTTATGGATGGGGTGAAGGGATAATAATAATAAGGGTACGATGGCCGGACAACCAGCCTCCCCATGGCGTACCCAGTAATGTCTTTTTCTGGTTAATTGTGGACCTAACCCAGTGGGAAACCCGAGAAGAATTTATCAGAGCATCATTTGCCGGGAAAGCCTGAAATCATACATCACATAATGTATTGTTTAGAACTGATTGTTAGGGATTTTCCCAAAACGGAGTATCACCACTTCAAGTTTATATTGCACGACAATTTTGTACACAATGTTTACATCCGAAAGTCGCCGTGATCATCAGAATCATTTATATTTAGAATTATGAACCCCAAAAATAAAAAATAAATGTAATTATATTTGGATGCAGTATACTTACAATAACTTTACATCTGGATGTTTGAATTCGATAACAGATAAATTTATCAAAAACAGGAACAGGTAATGCACTAAATCTCACATGTTATGTCAGGATACCAGAGTAAAAAATACGAAAAATGCAATTCCATACGCTGATGCATAAAAAAATGTCTAAAAAAATGGCTGAAAATAAGGCTAGTGGGTTCGCAAATGCCTGCGTCTTTATCTGCTGCCTAGAGATTGACTTTCTATGAAGGAGACAAGATTACTCATCCTCAGCTGCTAGGAAAGGCGAAATAGTGGCCATGGATGAGATAACTCGTCTGTGACACAATTTGACCCAACTGGTTGGAATGAGTTATATCATCAATGTCAGGAGAGGGGAGGTATGTATGCTACAAAGTCCCATACTAAGTTCTATTTAATTCTCATGAAAGACTCAAAAAATTTCACTGTTACGGCACATTGCAAACTTCTAGGTCTACTTGATCAACACCTTGCTCTTTCGCTTCCTGTGCTGGAAGTCGCTACCACCTTTCTCAGTGTCCTAGCCTCCCTTCACCACTGCTCCTATCTTGCATTTCATTTACCCTTCAAACACCAATCTACCTCCTATACTTATTTCAACAACAAGCAACATTAATTACAAGGACAAAATATCAGGTATTAGTTATTGGAAAAGTGAAATAATCAGCTCACCCCAAATGACACTGTAATGACATGATTCCTACCCAGGCTTCCACTATTATGAGAAGTATTCAAATACAATAATTGGAATGGGATGATTTCTTTGCAGGAATAGGGAAAAATTAGTATGTACTGCAAATATGGGTAGGTCAATGAATTCAGATTTGCAAGAATAATCCTATTAACCCATTTAAGCCCACTACTGTGCACTCGGTAATGCCTCCAAATGCCCAGAATTCCAAAATTATGTTTTTGGCAAACAAGAAGTTAATTATGTATTTAAATGTTGTACAAGTGACATATAAACTCTGAACATTTTAAATTGTAAACTTAAAAATTTTTTTTCTGGTGAGGTCGAAAACGACCACTTGGTATAATGGGGCATAAAATGACACGTCAACTCCCACTTTTCCCCAATATCTTTTTCTGTCATATACATAAGAAAACTCATTATAAAATTACCTATGTGAACCTAGGGCTTTATTTCTTTCATCCAATGTTTAAATAATAATAAATATATATATTTGATTGTGGAAAGAAATGAAGCATTTATCATGTTTGGGGACAGTACATGTTTCATATTCAGTTACAGTTTTGTTTTTACAATTAACACAGTTCCTTTTTAGTCGAGCAGTTTACACCAAAATCCTCCCCAACTCTTTCTGACATTAACTTACTCTACTATTTTTAATGGACCAGTGACTTTTTCGCTTTGTACCATAGGTTTTGCAGAGTGAATAAACAACCTGGCGTAAAAACTCTAGCTTATCCCACCTACTCACATACGACCTACTGACGAGCTATGCATTGTTTACACAAACATCTATGGTCCAAAAGAAAATAAGCATATACCATTTTTTAACGCATATAACTATCTGATTATTAGAAATATGATATCCATTTGATCCACTCCACCCATATATCTGTTGTACATTTTAATTATATTTGACTCAGCAATCTCAATTTTTCATTTTCCTTTCAAGGAATATCACGTAGCTTTTGATGAAGGCTCTATGCCAAATTGGTTTGAGAGAAGTAAAACAGCATTGCTATCTTTCCATTCCACTGCGATAATATTTCTTTCTTTTTCAACGCATTTGTCAATCACTCCTCTTTCAATTTTCTCCGTGTCCTTTTCTGATATGATGGCTCATTTTTCCGTTTGATTTTCATGAACAGTACCAGTAGCACCTACTCCTCTTTCTGAGAGTTGTGGTATTACTTTAGAGCTGGTAAAAAATTGCCAAAAAACAAGGAAAATTAAAATCCTGGGTATGATGTCTTTAGTAAATCTACAAAACTGAAAAGAACACATCCTCCAAAGCCAAATTCATTCTTATTCTTGTCATTGGAAGACTCTTTTCCCTGATATTACATAAATGTCAGACAGTACCCTGATTTAAATGCCAACGACCAAACTTTATAACCAAAACAGTACGACTTTTACTAAAAAACTGCTTGTACGAATGCTTTCCGAAATATTTTATCATTATGGATTCATCAATTGATGTAAAATGCTCTAATGGAGCTAATCGTATGAAAAATTCATTAATGTCTAATTTGAAATTATCGAAAGCATGAAAATTGAAAAATAGTTCATCTAACTGATTCTGTCTCATGGTGTATTTCACAAGCATATTTTTGGTGTCAGCCCTATTTTCCCAATGCATTCTTCAGCGAGGGCATGAATTGTAGCCCGATAGAAGTAAAATCCCTCTGAACACATACATATCATCACTAGTCACATGGAGGATATTGTTTTTTAGAGGAATACATTGATGTGTATTACTCCAAATCCTCAATTGAGAAATAATTTCATAAAGCCGATTGGCTCGGAATATTCCGAAATTGTTAGAGGAGGAAGGAAATATTTATCTCCAGGCACTGGTATAGGATGCACATCACCGATATCTCCCTTGACCCATTCACTTACTTTCATCTTCTTAAGAATTTTTGCACTTTCTACATAAGGAATGTCTTCACACTTATCATCACGTTCACCGAAATACACTTCCGCCGGAGCCATCAACTGATTACGGTTCAATCTATACGGTACTAAATCGTCCTCCTCTCCAGAGTCTTCATCAGTCTCAGCTGAAGTTTCGATTGGAGGCAATGCATAAACGGAACGGGAATATCATCGTCACTCAAGCGTTCACATTCCTCTATTTTCGAAGTTTTATCATTGTTTCGCGGTGGTAAGACATTTCCCTCTAAACAAAATAGAAAACACGTGCGTAGTTCTGGGTATATGAGCATTAGAACATAAAATAATAGGCTGTACGGCAATCAAACTATGTAACAAAGGATTTAGAGAATTTTAATATTTCTGAGCAGTGGGTAGTCTCGAACCCACGGCCAAAACAATGGGCCGACAAATCTTTCACCTCGCGATTCACTACAATAAATGAGCAAGTATAGCATGTATTATCCCAAGTTGTCGAAAACGACCACTTAGCAGAAATTAAGAGCTCTAGGCTGGATAGGACTCTAGATAAATACGCAATTCAAGCTTGTACAGTGAAACAGACCATTGTTATTATAAAAATAAGTTATTTTATATTGAACAAATGAAAAAAACAAGACTTACTGAGCCGTTTTTCCTGACATGTCAATGAAGAAAACGCTTCCCGAAGTTCACGAGTCAGAAATCTCTACTACACTGACTTATTTGTGGGATCTCAATCCCACATCGTTCCCAGATATCTACAGTTATATGTAAGTTGTAATATAGGTACACTGGGAGATTGCCGGCGTGTGGAGCAAAGAAATTCCACCAAGGTCGTTTTCGACCACTTGGGATAAAATGGCACCCTGGTCGTTTTCGACAGCTTGGGTTTAAATGGGTAAATGTTATAATGCACTCACGAATTAATGTTTGTGACATGCCTACAGTCACTGTTACACAGGCATTCAAGTCTTACCTTCAAACAAATCCTTAGGTTTCAGAGCATAGTATACCCCATAGATCCATTTTGCCTTACGGCTATCTTTGGGTGGATCCCAATTCAATTTTACAGTAGTTCTCTGCAATGTAAGAGTACCAGCTTTGATGTTCAGAATGGAAGGAAGTGGATTTCCTGGAAAGATGTCAGAAAATATGAGTGTTCAACATGCCCCACTGTTAAGGTAAATGCTGCCACATTGTGAAAATAAGAAAAAAACAATGCATACCATCGGTTAGCACACTGATCATCCTGGTGGGTCCAATGAAGTTATTTCGGTATGCATTCACTTCAAAGTTATAAGAGACTCCTGGAGACAGATTTTCGACTGGACACAAAATACATATATGATATTAAACGCATAATATTAAATAGGAATGAGAGAACATAGTAAGTGTAACTTAAATATAGGTGGGTGTGTAAAATTAGAGGCCATTTCAAAATGTGTCACTGCATTATAGAAATTTATGATCACCATAATGAAATAATACCTGTGATTTCATTTTCAATGGTCTTGGTTTTGTTCATTTTGGGATAGAAGATAGCCACTCTGGGAATAACACTGTAACCTTCCACGTTCAGTATCTTCTTCCAGGCTAGTGTTACACTCCTCTCACTCTTCACGATAACTTTGAGATCTTCAACTCCATCTATCATTGCATTCTTGTCAAATGCCAAACGGACTACATTGGAGCTGTTGCTTTCTTGGACAGAATTCACTGCTGAAACCTATGAATGCAGAAATTTACATTATTGAAAAGAGAATACAATAAAACCTCAGTAAAATGAAGAAATACTGGGCTAACAGAAAACAGAAGAAATCCAGAAGATAACTAACGTGGTCCAATGAAGGCCATAAAATTAAAAATAAAACCCCAGTAAATCGAAAATGAATGGGCCAAAATCTTGGCACTTCCATAAAACGAGTGGGTCAAAATGAAGAGGTTTCCACATACTAACTTTTAAAAATGGATATTTGAATAATTAAAAGCAGACATTATTTGGCAATGACACTTCACAACAGATTTTAATAAAGAAATAAGTTCTCTGAATTAATACATCAATGATTGCTAGACATTCAAGAAAAAAACAGACAAAATAAATGATAATTATCAAAGTAAAAACCATAATTCAAAGGAACACTAGTAGGAAAGCCTTAAGGGGCTCTTCAGTTGTGATATATGGTAGTTTCTGTTGTGCTTAACTTAGACATTTGTGTAAAATATCATTTTAATGCAGTAAGGTAACACAATTATAAAGCATTGTTAAGGAAAATTTATAAATATTATAAAATATATTCACAAAAAATAATATTGATTTAGCTAAAAGGAATATTGGAATAGTCATACACATTTTAGATAGCATTCAATTTATTTCATAAAATTTTGGCACTATGGAGTAAAAGGAGTAGAATTGATATGGCTACACTCATATCTAATTGTAAGTAACAAAATAGAGTGTTGAAATCTGTTGGAATATGGCAATTTTAAAATATTCGTCTTTAAATTGATCTCGCTCTATGCGCCATTCAAATAATAATAATACTGTTTATTTGCCCAAGGATCGCGGTACAATTTGCCATTAACACAGTCGATTGCACATGATATAAGGCACGTCATATAACCAATTAATTTTAAAAATATGGAAAAATATGTACATTAAGATGCAAAAAACAATTTCACCTTTCAGTATATTGAGTAAATTAATCTGAATCGGTGAGGCAGATAAAATATTATACAAAATAACCACATAAAAATGAAAAGTAATTCAAGTTTTTTACATTCAAGATACTCTTTTACTGTGTCATACATTTTCTGTGATACGATATTCTTTTACGTTTCCTACTTGTTTAAGGTGGTTAGGCAATTTATTGAATTTTTTAATACCCATTTCTTTTGATCCAGTTTGTAAAGATTTTGTTCTAATGTTTCTGCGGTGAATATCTGCCGATGCCCTTGAGAGATGGTCATGATAATCACAGTTTAATATAAAAGATCATTTAGACTATTTATTACATAGGTTACAGCATATCTTGGGTACATATTTGAAGTAAATGTAAAAATCATTATGAAAGTGAATGTTAGAATAGAGCACATTCTTTTATTGTGAAACTCGGAAATAACAAGTTACTTTTTGCTGTTTACTTGATTTCTTCATGTTTTCTTAAATTGCAGTTCTAATTTTTCTGGCTGAGATTACGTCGCAATAGTTGAAATAACTTTGTCGCATGTATTCCAGCAAATTTTCAACACTCGACAGAGCTTCTGTGCGGGTGCCAACTCCTTTACGTATTTTGTGAACTCAGAGCGAAAAGCATCACATTACCACTCAATTGCACTTCCTGAATTGCAATTTCACGAATTCCATGTCGCTGCTTGAATTATGTCAACCACCCAGAAGAAGCTTTAAAATCCCCTTCTACTCTAGAAACTTGTGAAAAAGTTTAGCCTGCTGTGCGCACATGGGGCCTGAGATGGGTATACCAATTGACCGTTTTTGATTGAACCACAGAAGCATGGCGGAGTCTAAATCTTTAAAGGTTGATCGTTTCATAGTCTTACGCTTTGAGGGTCCCAAACCACTGTCCGAGGTTACAGCGAACTTCATCAGCTTACTTTTATTCTTAATTATATCTTGAACTGTTTGTAATCCATTATCCAACAAAATTATACCACATTGATGGAAATTGGAAAGAATGTAGTAGGGTTCTAATTTTTATACATACATAGATTTTTTTCTCTAATGTAAGTGTCATTGATCCAAATTCAGGCTTACACACCGGAGATCATTTAAGATCTTGGTAAACTGTAATTTTTTCTTATCTTAAAATAAACGAGGATCCTATTTCTCCCAGCGTTTTTTTTAAGGACTTGTTATTTGTTTTCCTCTCTCCTTACCTGCTCAATGGCAGAGTTCCACATATTTAGAATAAACCTGTTTTGTTTTTCTATAACGTCCGAAAGAAAAGAAAGAAAAGGTAGATAGAAAGAATGCGTGGAAAATCGATATGATAGCAGAAATAGACCTGTAAACCTAGACATAGAGGATGAGAGAGCAGAAGAGAAGGATTGCCTAGGAGCAGTGATATTCGACAGCAAAATAGAGAAGGCATTACGAGGGATGGAGGCAAAAAAGCTGTGGGAGTAGATAGCATCCCTTTGGAGCCACTGAAGAAGTTGGGTAAGAATGGGAGACGAACGTTTTTCAATCTCATTCCTAGGATCTACGAGGAAGGTCTGTGGCCGGAGGACTTCGTGAAAACAGTGCTAATGCCCATTTTGAAGAAGAAGGCATCAGAATGCGAGGAGAAGAAAACAATTAGTATAATTTCACATGCATGGTTTTTACTCAAAACAATAAATACATGATTGAAGAATAGAGCAAATGACTACCTAGGCGAGGACCACTTTGGGTTCAGGAAGCAGAGGGCTACTCTGGATGCGATTGTGGTAATGAGAACACCTATAGAAAGGAACATAGGATATAATCAGGATGTTTTTGCATGATTCAGAGGTTTCGAAAAGGCATTTGACAGAGTGAACTGAAAAATTAATACAAAAAATTAGGAAAATAGGAATAGATTGGCGAGATATGACACATATCGAGAGCTTATATATGGCCCAGAAGGTACAGGTGAGGGTGGCTGATTGAGAATCTGGGTGGGCAATTATAGGTCGCGGGGTACGACAAGGCTGTCTGTTGTCACCTCTGCTTCTTAACATTAATGCCACATAACTGGTGAGAGAGGCATGGGAGGAACCAGATGTGGGAATAAAAGTAGGAGGCCAGCTGACAAAGTCAGTTAGATTTGCGAACGACCAGGAGTTGGTTCGTCGATCAGTTAAGGGATTCCAAGCTTTGGTAGATCCATTAAAGAATCAGTGGGGTACATTCGAAATGAAGATAAATCTAAGAAAAGACAGCTATTGAGATTTTGTAGGACAAAGAAAGTGAGGTAGGTCATAAAAGTGGAAGGGGATAAAGTTGAGCAAGTAGAATGTTTTAATTACTTGGGCAGTACGTCGGAAGAAGATGGGAATAGCAACAGGGATGCGATAAGGAGAATAGCTTTAGCAAAATAAGCGTTTAGCAATCCACACCTGTGAAAAATCCAAATGTCTTTAACTCAATTCCATTTAGACCTACCCCTACCGGTAGATCGCTCTAATAATAATAAACTAGCAGACCTGCTGCCTGCTTGCAGGCAGTCTATTGGTTAACCTACCTCAAGAGATCAATATAAGGTCGATTATTAAAAACATCCTGGGAGGTTCGCAAAATGCGCCTGGGAGGTTCGCAACATGCCCCTGGTATGTTCGCAACCTGCGTAAAAATATAGAATTTATATTTTTTGGGCTGGAAGGAGGGACAAAGAAAATATAAAACTACTACCAAATCACGAAGACAGATAATCTACACTCAATGCACCAAACTTCACTAATCTAGCTCAAAATTTAGGAGAGAAATAAACAAAACGGAAACCAACTGGACTGAAACTTAAAACATCCTGAAAGGTTTGCAACCCGCGCACAAATATAGTTTTTATATCTTTTGGGTGGGAAGGAGGTACAAAGGAAATCTAAAACTACTGATATGTTGTGCACGGACAAGCTCTGCACTGAACGCACTTTTCTCCACCTCCAGAGCTCTCAACCACCGCGAGAAAACACAATAAAAATGACTGGACTGACGGACTGACTGATGGACACTGCTACAAACTTAATTATACGAATGATAATTTTCAGTCGGGTAATGAAAATTATTACATGACGTAATGCAAAACTACGTGGATGGGATGAAGAGAAGTAGAACGTATGCTGAGATGAAGAAGAAAATAGTGTAGGTTGGTAGTGTCTACGCCTGAAAAAGTCTTCAAGACTTTCACACACTTCCATCCAAACTACCAGTAGATTACTCTATCCATCATCATCATATAACTTCTGCTTTAGGAAGCTTCGCGAAGGGATTTCAATGTTAAAACTGTCCAGATGGGCTATGAGTAACAAGTGAGAAGACCGAGGCTCCGCTTGTGACCTCTCCCCTCACAGGATTAACTCCTTGCATTGGAGTCTACACAGCATATCCTATTCGCGGCTGGGGTCTGTATGTTCTCACACAGCGAGAAAGAGCGACGAATTGGCAACCACGCTCACCGATGTGACGGTGTTCCGCCCTCGCTTCCCTCATCCCACTTTTCTTCCATTCTACGGTTCTAGCACGCAAAACCGATTAGATGCGAAGGGCGCACCATCTAGCGAGGAGAGTATAAACTTCCAAAAGCGTTTCCCATTACACTATCGTGATGGGCTCTCTATATATACTTACTCTATGCTATAACTAAATTTTCACAGCTCTTTCTTTCTAAATAAGAAAGAAAATCATTGTTCTTTGAACATAAGCATGCTTTGTTACTCATCCTTAGTCCTCGTACCAGAGCCATAGCTGGAGTGACAATCTTTCCTGAGTCGAACCGAGGACCATAGACTAAAAGTCCAACCATATCATAATTTACCATTGTATTGACTATGAATACCTAAACTTTTATAGCTCTATATGGCTAAAGAACAAAGTAAACCGTGGATCTTAGTACCTATACATGCGATGTACTCAAGTATGAAGTTTTGAGCCATAGTTGGATTGACAATTTTTCCCGAGTCGAACCGAGGACTGTAGACTTCAAGTCCAACCATGTTATCAATCACCATTGTATTGTATATGAATACATAAAATTTCATAGATCTAGATCGATAAATAAGAAAGTAAATCGTGGTTCTTTGTGTCTATGCACGCGATGCACTCAAGTACAAAGTTTTGAGACAGCTGGATTGACAATTTTTCCGGAGTCAAACCGAGGATCGTAGGCTTAAAGTCCAACCATGCTATCCATTATCATTGTATTGTCTATGAATTTGTAAATGTTCATAGCTCTATATCGCTAAGTAAGAAAGTAAATTGTGGCTCTTTGTACCTATGTCCTCCGTTTATTTGCACACAAAATTTGAATTTCTGCCGCGACGGAGACTTAAGATTTGCTCAAGATCCTTAAGATGGCAGATTACATTAGACAAGTGCACATCATGACCTGTCTACAGACCTTGGGTTTGTATTTGCTGCCTTGCACTCTGATTGGTCACAGCTGGATGTCACGTACGTGTTCACAGAAGGAAAATGGAATGTTCGCGAATGATGGAAAAACAAATAGGGATCCCTATCATTGCCATTATCCCTGAAAATGATGGCTTCATAGAGTCATTACTTGAGCTATCATTACCGCTATCCCTGAAAAATAATCGTGTGAATCATGCTGCAGTCTCTTGAGCTCGAATATAGTCCCATTACTTTTCCCATTAAGATTTTGAGCAAAAAGGCGGGGACTACATTCGGAGATATACTGTATTTAAGGTTAATGATTGCGGCAGTTTTAACTGAGCCACAGATAAACTGTAGATTGAAACTCTCACAATGGTGGGCACCAGCAGCGTCACATTGCATCACAATAGTAATATTTTATGCATGGAAGTCAAAGGACCATTTGATGGAGCCCCTGCAATGTCTTGCGCTAGCAGAGGTCTTGCTATGGGCTGCACTTGTACTAATACAGTTGGACAACATACACAGGGGTTAAGATAAGGATGTTTACAAATTTCACATACCCAAAATGAGTAATTCACTCCCTCGATGAATTCAGAGGTGATGGTCACCTGTGTGGTGGAGTGGTGAATAAACTTCTTCAAGGGTGGGATGGGAGGCGTCATGCTCACCACATAGTCCGTAATGACACCGTTGGGACGTATTGGAGGTTTCCACGTCACCTCCACCTCGGTCGCACTCCTCTGCGTGGCCGTCACATCCCTCGGGGGTGAGGGCACTGTGTTGGGAACAGAAGCATTGTCACAAGGCGAGAACATCATGAGCAAACGTCCCGGGAAAAGTCCATGTAATGTTTTCCACCCAAAGTAAGGATGGAGGACTGGCCTTTTCACCTCAAATCGGGCAGATATTGTAAAATCAAGTCACGTGACCAACTTTCACAAAAATAATACATCTGAAAGCAATGATGAATTTTGACACCTTTATCTGAGAACTAGACCTGACCGCTATAAAGTCATGTACCTTTGAACAATACTGCATGAAGCCTCTTGCCAAAAAATGACAAATCACATGTATGATAATAACTACTGAACTGTTGCAGATAGAACTGTGACTTTTTTTCTATATAAAGATAACACATTTCTGAATAATTTGGCCCTACTTAGCAGAATTTGGTTTAATTATAAACAGATATGAAGAACTTGTTTTATAAATAAAAAAAAAGCAATAATATCATGATTAATAACAAAAAAGGGCACCCATGATTTGAATGAAATATTCAAAATAGCTAGTTTAAATATTGCACTGACAAACAAAAAAAATGTATCATGTAATTTTATTTTCTTTGTTTCATGAGCCCCTCCCCAGCGACAACAACCTTGTTGCAGTGGAAGGGCTTGAGCACTCCTAGATCAGAACTGATGGTAGCAATAATATCTCCTAGTAAGGCCATCCATGCCAGTTTTTGTAGTTTATCGATAAATATGTAAAGTGACACATAAGACATACAAATTAATGTTTGCCAACAACTCTAGGAGCACTCTTCTAAGTTACTTCCTGTCCCTTTTTGTGTTTCCCTCTGTACAGAACTGTCCACGTTACTTTAATAAGATTCCCTTTGGAATTACCTAAACTTACCTTGCAAAATCAATATCAAGCCACATGGAATTAAACTTGCAATGTGAAATCAGTATTAAGGCAAATCAGTTACACAATCGATGAGAAATCTAGAAACACCCACAAATGTTAGAAGCCACAGCCAAATGGCAAACACTGATCTCTTATTTAATTTTAAGGTGTCAAACAATACTGAAGGAAAAGCTATCATCAGGAGTAATCTTTCTGCAGGATAATGAACTGATAAATGGTGTATCTATATATGATAGGCTGAATGCCATCTGAGGTAAGTGCTTGGGCCTGTTAATACCCCAAAGGGTAAGCCACTTTCTTGACACTTTCAAGAGTCACCTGAAAAAATTCTAAGAATAGAATGGCTGAGATGCATGAGGGTCTAATTCTTATCGATGGAGCAATGACATCAAAATTGCAAGGTTGAGATGTTGTGATTGAAAATCCTTTCAAATATATAGAAAGTGTTGCTCACTGTATTAGAGAAGGAGATCAAAAGAGCTTGGGATTTCATCACTGTGCAGTCTATTGTGCAGGGATTTCAGAAATGATGTACGTACATCCAACAGCATGGATAAAAGGAAAGACGATGCTTTTTTTCTTTTAGGATGAAGAGAGTGGCGGTAGTGATTCGTGCATAAAACCTGGAAAGGGAAAGGACGTCCCCCAAAGTGCGTCCCTCCCTCCCTCACGCCGATTCATCCTCCTTTTGAGTCTTTAAAGGACAGCCTTTAAAAAAAGCACCATGCACACTGTACCATGCCAAGGGCACACCAGGGATGTGATCCAGTATAAAAAGGCACTTTAAAGAACGCAATTCAAAGGTTTCTGACCACATGCACTAAAAGATACGTAACCGGAAAGGCATGAAATGAGAAGTCTGAAACCGTATTCGGTCCGAAAAGGCACGGCACGAAATGGCAGACATTCCGAAAAGGCACTATTATCGGCACTAAATTGTGTATCTGGTTTCGGACCTTACCCCTCGATGCTGGGCAACTGGTGATCAGTGCAGTTAGGTACATGGGACTATCTCAATTGTGGATGGCGCTTTGAGGGGCGGTTTGGTGGGGCTGGGGAAACTCTGCCAGGTGGACAATGGTCGCAAGTGGGGAGGGTGGGCAAGAAGGGGAATTATTGGCGTTCATTTTAATGAAGACTGAAAACCCCGAATGATCCACCCTATCCATGCTCTCAAACCCTTTGGATTCTTTTCTTCCGGAAAAATACCATGGAAATGACCACAGTCGGGTTGACGTCATCTGAACCAGCGAGGATGGGCGGATGCTGGTACAAAAAAGAAATGTAAAATGATTATTTGAAGGGCATCAGTATACAAGCGCATGTCCCACTTAAAACCGGTGCGAGGAAAGGGATGGGGAGGCAATAGTTGAGGTGAGCCGAAAGACATCGGGAACGTCTGGGAATGTGCATCGCGGAGGGCGGCGTGAGAGAAACCAGGATGGTCATCTCAGAAAGAAAAGCTAGCTCCCTATCTCTTCTCCCTAGCTCCCTATCTATAAAAAAAAGAATTTAAAAGTCATGTTGTAAAAGGGATTAGTTGACACTGGGTGATTTGTGTAAAACTATAAACTGATATTGGTTTATTATGTTTGGGTGACAGATGATAATATTTATGATTGTCACAGGGTAACTATTTATTCAATGGATGTGGGAACATAATAAATGCTTTGTTTTTCTGAATTATTTTCTTACCAGTTAACTTTCTGCCAGGCACAACAACCGCTTCATAAAAGGTAAGGAATGAAGTGATACTAACTAAGAGCTAGGAGTGGGGCAAGAGTATTCAAGTGAATTTAAAATCCTTTTGCGAAAGGAATTGGTTCAGGTCCAACACCCATCTTGTTGTACAACCTGATTTGTTACAACCTGATTTGTTACAACCTGTTGCAAAACAGAAATGTAAAGCAAATCAAATATGGTTAACAAAGTAGCCCACAATAGCAGCTCGGGTATGAGATGCAATTAACACCCCCTGCTCCATTCAGGAAGGAGAAATCTCCACAACATGTGCAAAATAATCTTTTAGTTACACTATAGATACAACAATATACATAACTAGACTCACCATCTTCAGCCGTGGTGCCCAAAACATAACTGGCTGGTGGTAATGCATCATCATGACCCATGATTCGAACAAAGACTGTAAGGTTGTAAGTGGTGTATGGCCTCAAATTAACAAATTTAAATTCTAGCTCAGGTATCCATGTAGTGTAATTTGTCCACTTGCTGGAACCAAGTTCAGAGTATGATGGTAAGAATTCAAATTTGGTGTCCTGAGGAGTTGGGATCCACCAATAGAGGCGTAGCGATGATGAGCTAATGCTATGCAGATCCACACCCATTTGAAGAACCTTAAAGAGAAAAGTTGCCATAAGTTTCAAAAAATAAACACCTGGTAATGTAGAGAAATATGGAAGCTGGCGTTCAACCATCCACACACATACTGAGGGCTTGGCAAAGAGATGGCTCACACAAACACAATATAGAGGGTGGTAAACACAACACAGAGGGTGGTAGGCATCAAATGAATGCGTCTCACACTTAGTTTATTGCTCACGAGCAGGGAAGTGCACCTGGCAGCTGAGAGAGCGAGAAGGCGGTCTTGATTTTCTCAGATATCTGCCCTGGTCAGGGAATTAAGACTTCCGAGGACGCTGTTCCCCTCCCAAAAGGCTGTCCTTCTCTAAGCATCCGAAAGCGTCAATATAGTAGAATCTCGATTTTACGAGGGCAGATCGGAAAGTAACGCGCACAATCATTTTTTCTCCCCTGATATTGCAGCTGGAATGTTGAAATTTCACGACGATATAGTTTGAAGTTTGCGCTATTGAGGGCCTTTTGTTTTCATGTGCAGCTCTAGCGAGAGAAGCCTGAACTATGAAACAAGCATGGCGCCCATGTTACTGTCGTCCACGTGTGAAGAGCAGCAATGTTTAGTTCGATATTTGTGGGCCAAAGGGCATTCACCGAGTGAAATTCACAGGGACATGCGTGGCGTGTATGGGAACGACTGTCTAGACCGTAGCAATGTCTCCAGGTGGTGTGCATTCATCCAAGAGGGCCGCGTGAACCTTAGGGATTTGCCACGCTCAGGGCGGCCGGTAACAGTTTCAACTCCGCAGAATGTCCGCGCCATTGAGGCAGCAATCTTGAAGGACCGGCGTGTGCACCTGTGAACCTTATCGCAGATGTTCAACATTTCCTATGGTGCAGTGTACGACATTGTTAATGATACGCTGAAATTCCGCAAAGTTAGTGCTCGCTGGGTGCCTAAGAACCTGACAGACAACCACAAGGGCCAGCGAATGATTACAAGCTTGGATCACTTAACGCGTTACGCCGCAGAAGGGCATGACTTTCTGAAAGGAATCGTCACTGGTGATGAGTCGTGGGCGTACCACTACATGCCCGAAACCCAGCAGGCCTCTATGGAGTGGAAACATTTTGGTTCCCGGTAAAAAAAAAAATTCAAAGTGACTCAATCTGCTAAGAAAGTGCTAGTGACAGAGTTCTGGGACATGTTTGGCGTGTTATTGGTGGACTTTGCTGAACACGAAACCACTGTGAATGCTGCAGCCTATAAATTTGGTATTACGAAATGAAACGACAGAACTTAATGAAACTGAAACCAAATCAGGAATATTCTTGCCCATATTTAAAGGCAATCTTCTATTTTATGCTGTACCACTGTGAAATACATTCCAAATGAATCAATACATGGTATTTTAATTGTTAATATATCATATTACTTTCCCATCTTTCAGCACGAAAAGTTATTGGTTCAAGGTGTTTACTTGTTTACGCCCAGACAGTAGCACCAGAATGCTCACGCGAAGCTGCTTAGTGACCTTGAGATAGGAATACCATCATCTGTTCCGAGTGACGAGATGAAGCTCACTTTGGGGTCGCCTGCAAGCACGCATGTCGTGACACTGGCGCACGTTGTTGAGAGGAATGAAGTACAGACAACATTCGTCCTTGACCAATGCCAACAACAGAGGCAATTGGGAAGATAGGGGACATTGCAGTATGTACATATTATATAAAACATCACAATTAATGGTATCACACGGTATAAACTCTCCGGTCTCTGGTCAGTGAGCTTTGAGGCAAACCATGCATATTTTATCATGTCGTTGAAAATCGGAGCACTCAATTGGTGATTAATTAACGAGTGTATTTTGATCGCATCTTCTCTTGAGGCAATGTCCCGATTTTCCTCCAATAGAATCGAGCAATTCTGTAGCCGTTTGATAAATATTTTTACTTGCCTGAAAAAATAAACATCGCATGGCTGGCATAACGGGGTACATTTTGGGGGTATCACTTTCAGAGTGCACGATGCCTCTCCATCGTTATCTATAAAAATGTCATCATAAAGTGCTGGGTTCGTCTGGCCTCCCCACGAATCTATTACAAGAAGAAAATGCTCTCCGTCGACATGCGGTTTGATCACATTTTCTAAAAAATTTTCATAAATATTTGTCGTCAGTTTTCCCGATTTTGAGCACGTCACAACAACATTTTTGAAATTTTTAGTAAGTTGATCCACATTTCTTTGTACTATTGGTCCAAACTTTCCCCCAGGTTCTTGAAGGCACAAAAACACCTTAGAAAGTAGCTTCCCTGACAATGTCAATCCATATTGCACTGTGTATGAGTGCGTTAACTTGTTCAGGCTTTTCTTCTTCACCAGAACCGTTTTAACTCCTCTCAGGTCGAGAGACCTATCAATTGAAGATTGATACTGGCAACCCGTTTGGTCAGTATTAATGATCAGGTCAGCATCGAAACGGGGGATTAGGGATCTCATCTGCATCCTGAACTTATCTGCACTTTCTAGAGTTTCCTCTATTGTTGCTGCATCTCTTGCGCTGATGAATTTCGTGATTTTTCTTTGTCGGATGTTAAATTTTGCCTTGAACTTCACAGCCCAAGAAATACTGGCATAAAAACAAAAAAATCTTTGGATTGAAGCGGGGATGCTGCTGCCATGGCCCACTGCATTAAGGTTCTCGTTGTTACCTGCTCGTAATTTCCCCTAGCCTCCAAAAACCTCTCATGCGTCGATGAATTGATGGCAGCAAACTTGTCGTGCTTCGTTCCGCCTTTTCTGATATCTTCTTCCCATTTTTTTATATCCTCCTTACGCTTGAGACGGGATGCCCCCTTTTTCTGGAGAGTTGACAAACTGTAGGATGGATGCAGCTTTGAGAGGGCCAAAACTTTCTTCTTGTATTCAAGAGGAATAATTTGACTTGGAGAGATTTCCTCTCCCATGGCATCATATAAATCCGAGTCTTCTCCGTCTTCACTTCCCGACCCCACTTCTGAAACACTCGAATCCGATCCATTGTTGCCATCAATGTCCCGAACGACCAGTTCCTCCTCTTCGACAAATTTGAACTCATCCAGCATCTCCAGGATTCTGCGAAAAAATTTCTTCTCCAATAGCTTCTGATTGATGTGAATTTTCAGCACGAGGTTCGCAGGTAATATAATTTTTATCAATGAGCATCTCCCAGCAATAGTGCCATGCACACGATAATTCCTCCGTTGGAATATCCGAGGATAAATTCTCCATATTCACAAGGAGTGTCTCGGCTACCAGAGTACAACCAGTGAAGGAAGAAGCGCAAGACAAATTATTTTAGGAAAAGGCAATCCTTTTACGAACTGCACTCCCCTACTCTACAGTGTTTCCCCGGCCTATTACCCCTTCCGTTCACGGCCGTCGGCTGTGAAAAGGCAACAAATTTGCAACATTTTTCCCACACATACGATTCTGCTACAACAGGATAATCAACTACGCACATAACATTGTTGCAATATGGTGAGTCCCCTGAATCATTCCTCATGCCAGCGTTGTGGCGACCCCGGCGAGCGAGCTCATATTATTTCTGTGGTCGTGTAAGCTGCCTTCAACAGAACTAATAAATTTACAATGTCTAATTCTTCGTGAAAGAGTATGAATATCTTTTTTTTATATTTTCGAGAAAAATAATTAAACATGCCTGGTTTGCTTCAAAGCTAACTGACCAGAGACAGTTTTTCGTAAACGTGAATGACGTGTGCTTTCCTCCGAAAATCCATGACAGTCGTTGCGGCTGTGGAAAGAACGCGTTCTCCATTTGCTCGTGGTGCCGCAAATCACTTTGCTTTGCCTGCTTCTACGACGAATATCATCCTGAAACATGCTAATAAAGAAGTAACTGGAGTGGTTAGGTAGTTTACTGGCCTTCCACATCCTATATTCGGGTACGAATTTCAGAGAATTCCGAAATTCAATCCTTGCGTGTAGTGTGGATTACACCGATGGTGCAGTACACCGTCCGTCGGATGGGACGTTAAACTGTGGTCCCCTTGGCGCCATTCGTTAAGAGTAGGCTAATGCCGACGCCGGGTTTCTATCCACCCTTCATCCTCTGTTCCAAATCCCTAGCTGATCCATTCCCGATTCCCAATGGAAGCATAATCAATCTTTAGGGTGGATTATAACCCACAATTACTTATTTAAATGCCATTATTCTGTCCCAACCCCCATATATGACAATTTATATTCGCAATATCCTAATATACCTACCTTTAGAGAGAAAAAATAAATATACAACCGCACTTGGAAAGTTTATTTTACCCCTTGCTCCATTCTCTACCCTGTTAAACAATTATTAATATTTAAAACAATTGCATAAAAAATATTTTTAATTGAGGGAACGATGATAATAAAACTATCTTTAAAAATATTAACAATAAAAACCTTGAAAAATAAAGTAAAAAAAAGTTCCGTCACTACGGACCGAACTCGACACCTTTGCACCGGCAGTTGACCGCCTTATCCACTGGGCTAACGCCGCCATATTGAAAATATTATTTTTCAGGTTTTATATATCGCAACATGATTTTTTAAGATTTTTAATTGCTTTTTTCTCGAAAATTTACGGGAGGTGCGTCGTCTCACTTCGGCATATTGAATTAATAATCATTAACTACCGAATTACCAAATTTCAGCTCGATTGGCCACCCGACGGTCGTGTATTCCCCTTGTCAGTGCATTTACTAAAAATATTTGCCACTGCAAATATTTGCTTGTGGGCCTATTTTTTATTATAGGCCCAGGAGTTCATTCCTTATCTTTCGTTCTGCATTTACTTATTTGAAACGGAACTTTACCGTTATTATTAACAAAGTTCTTGCATAATGAACACTCGCGACAACTATGTTTATAGTAGAGTTCCATTTAACATTTGTAAATGCACAGAAAAAAAAAATTACAAATGAAATTCTGAGCTTATATTTTCCCAGCATGCTACAAATATTGTTCTACTAAATCCACTGAGTATGTAAACAAATGCTTGACTACGGACACCTGCAGTGAAGGCATCTACCACTGACAATGAGACAAAAGGTTGGAGATTACCGCCTGTAGGCCAGGGAAGGGTCTGGCGACCAGCGGGCTGGGGAAACGATAAAGTTGTCATTTTTAGGGTCGATCCCTCAGTCAGGTCTACATAATTGATGCATCTAAACCGGTTTTTCCCAAAAGACTCCTCTTGCTCACGGCACGATGAAATTCATCTGCGCGTGACTCAATCAGCAAGAAAGAGAAGACGAGTAACCTGAGAAGATCGCTCCATCGCCTTATCTGTTATTGTCTACCCTCGCCCAGCTTCGCTTCTACATAGCTGGCTTCCACTAGTGGGGAAGGGGTTGGGCCTCTATTTGGGGGATTCTGCAGCCAACACTGAGTGTTGATGCACACAGGAAATAAGGGGAGCCTGGTCGATTCATATCAGAACCTTACCCCTTTATTACCCCAGGGTCTTTTTTGCTTGCTTGCATCTCATTTAGCTGCAGAGCCATGTTGCCATGCCGTTCACTCTCTTGCATGGAAAGATTTACACCGTTTATAAATGGCATTCTTATCCCTCCATTGAAAAATCTTTGGGTGGGCAACGTTAACTTCATAGCGAAAGAGTGGAATACGAAATTTTACCATTCATAATGTCGCTTGGATTTATTTGTTATTCCTTCTCTTAAAACAAAATTTAATATGAGAATAGTGAATCTACCTCATCGAAACGGAAACCACTTCATCTCAAAGCCTGGGCTTATAGCCAGTGATTTTGCTGAGTATTTTAATAGTTTGGGGGCACCACAGACTTCTAGAGTACACAGGGCTGGATGATGACAACCTGAAAAGTTCTCATAGACAAACAAATGAAGGAGATGGCTGTAGCCATGAAATGTTGAGTGACAATGAAGTAGATAAATGTGATGAGGTCATTCCTGAACCCAAAGAAGAAGATATCCTCCAGTCATTAAATATCCTGCATCATTTCTCATTACTTCATGAAGTTAATGTTTTAAAGAGAATGTGAGAAAAATTGAAAAAGTAATCCACTCAGAAATGGAACAATTAAAAGTGCAAAAAACATCACATATTATTTTAAAAAGACTAAATTCTGTAAATGAAAATGTACTTTCAGAGGGTTTTTTTTCATTTTGCCCAGGGAGTTTTTTAGTTTGCTACGAAATGTTATTTAACTTTCATTGCGTGGTATACTTTTCTAATAAATATATTGGATAACTTTTTTAAAATGTCTTATTTTCAAATTTTATCTCTTAGTACAATTCACACTCTCGCACAGGCATGATTGTCTAATTATCACTTGATTTAGCCACATGTTTAAATGCTTTACCTATACTTTAGCCTGAGCAGCCAAAAAGCTATGATTATGTACTAAAATTCTATTCTACATTTTGGTTTAAAATATATTTATCTCTCCAATATAATTACAAGTTTTATTTAAGTTAAGCTGAATGTGATTTCCTGTCCGATCTTACCGGCCGTACCTTCATCTCTCTGTATAAAGAATAAAATTGCCCCTCTCCTCAGAAATGCTCCTTCCCCTCATTTTCCTACCTCAATCCATGCCATAAATTAAGGAACAGTCGTAGGCATTAAGCGATGCGCATTCCTTGGCGCAGTGGTTTCAGTACAATCGTCTCAAGGTCGAAGTTGATCCTTGCCCCTCCATAGATGACAACTGCTCCCTTACCCCTCCTCCAAGACCTTCATAGTGACATTATTCAATGTCCAACCATCAGTCGATATGGAACAGTCGCAAGGTGAGGTTGTGACATCTCCTCCAGTTAAGCGGAAGAGACCTGCTAATCGGACTCCTAACTTTACTTATGACAATAAGAATATCATCTCACTAACCGTATATAATTAAATGTGGGAAGAACAATAAGTGTTTGTGTCGGCTACAAACCTCCCAGAAACTTATATACCCAGTCGTCATAGTATTACCACAGTCTGACTGTGGTATTACTGTAATACAATGCCCAGTCGAGCCATTTACAAAGTATTTCTAAAGAAAACAAAAGACGGTGCCGATGCGTGGGCAAGAAATGCAATCGGAGGGGTCGGTATTATGGATAATGCGAGCCGAAGGCTGGCGTTATTGTTGGCACTATTCAACGTCCCTTTTTTGGCGTTATTTGTGTTGGAGAATCGGGGGAGCGTTATTTTACGCCAAAATAGAGCTTTACATCATAATAGCACCGATAGCGCAGGCGTTATTAGTTACAGAATAGGCCCCATTATTTACATAAAATTAACTCACCTTTACATTGATGCTAATTGGTTATCACTGGGATTATTATTATGCAAGATAATTGCTATTGTTTAATGTGTGTAATGATAAAAAGTCAAAATGTTATAGGATACCCATATATTTTGCGACAATTATCGAGGTAGAAAGGGGTAGGGGGTGGGGTGGGTTGATTGAGTCGAAAAACAGTCGAATATAGCCATAATTAAGGCTGCAATTAAATAATTTAGTGAAGGTCATGGCTGCGCTAGATCGATTATTTATCCACTACTGCGCAGGACTATAAACGAACAAAACACTGTTGAGGTTGGCTCAGGTAATCCAAAGAAACGCAGCGGCTGGTAAAAATTAAGTCCGGAGATGAATGACCAAACAAAGCACGGGTCAATACCAGAAGAGAAATCTTGGAGAGTCCAGAGAGATTAACAATAAATGCACAGTAGACTTTTTTCCGAAGACAAAATCCAAACAGTATGCCATGGGTCAAAAAATGAGCGAGAGAAACGGAGGAAATCAAACTCAAAAGGCTAGCACAGTAGAAGAAAATCATCGAGTAGAAGGACGCATTGAGAAAAAATAACGGTAAAGAAGTACGAACAGGCAATAAATCTAGCAGCTGTGGGTAGTAGGTACTCCAGAAGCACTATCGCGAAGCTAAGGGATAACCATGGACCCTCATCAACTCCCAAGGCCAACGTGCCTGGGAGAGGGATATCCTCAAGCTCACAAGATGTCAGCAGGAAAAATATAACAGACAAAAGAAAGGCCAGAAATAAGAGCGAGCACCCCATGACGGTCAAGATAACATCTAAGAATCAGATAGAACCAACGAGAGTTCGCCAGAGCAATCGTAGACATAACAAGCCTCTCAAAACAGAGTGATGCGAAGTGAAGATTTTACCCCCGAAAATCACTTCCACACTTCAGCCAATGGAATACGGCATCATTGAGTTAATGAAAAGGAATTAATGAGTTTGTCTCTCAGGACACAAGACAATGAAGATGACAATTTATTGAAATTTTGGAAGAAAATAACAATATTGCATGCAATTCATGGTGTGTCACAGGCCTGGTCCTCAGTGAAACCTATTACTCTAGTTCGTTCTTGGAGGAAACTTTTGTTTAACCTCCAAGGTGATTCTTGGGGATTTTCAGAAACTGAAGTGCAGGACTCCGTGTTAGGGGGTTTAGTTAAAACCAAGAAAGGATTCAAAAATGTTGATGCGGATATGTTAAAAGAATGGCTAAAGAGACAAAAGTGTCCCGGGCTTCCAGCATGTGACTGACAGCGATATTGTTTATGCCGCGATCGGCCAAGGGGGAGAGGAAGGGAATGGGGAGAGCGGAAGTAGCGGGAGTGAAGACAGTCAGAGCCAGGTGCTCAGCTTCGCAGATGGTTTGCTGCAGTACATGGAGCAGTGGGAATACGTCTACAACAGCATTATCGCTGCTAAAAAGATACGTGGTCGGATGAAGAAAATTCACGAGTCCATGAAACAATCTAAAATTACAACCTATATGCACAAATGATAGTACATCATTTTTTAATGTATATTATGAAAATTATAAGCAATAAAAGGGAAAGTTTGGATTATCCGTGTTTTCTGATTATCCTTGCGTCCTCTCACCATCATTAGCCCAGATAATCAAGAGTTCACAGTACTTAAGTAATTAGCTTGAATTAGGCAAAAAATTGACATAAATACCTGATACACTGCAGGGTGCTTGCCACAATTTAGCTCATCAGATTCATCGACACAATCTTGGGCCCCATCACAATAATTAGTCAAAGGAATGCAGCGGCTTCCAAAATCACACTGGAAAAATCCTGCTTGGCATGAAGACGTTGGTGAGGTGGTAGCTGTGAAAGAGAAGAGCTAATGACTACAAAGCTGAATCAAAGTCGAGGCTTCATTCTGCAGTCGAGGCTGAGTTTGATGATATCAAGGAGAGTGAGGGGAGATTGTCCATGAACTATACCAAAGGTAACCAAATAAGCTGCATTCATTAGAAATTAAAAATATATTACACCAATACAAAGAGAGGCAAATAAATTAGGATAGCTTCCTTATCTTCAGATCTCAATGTTATATAAAAATCGAAGTCCTGGCAAAAGTTTCAAGAGGAAGATAATACAGTGAAACCTCTCTTGACGACCACTCCTATCAAGCAACCACCCATCTCAATGACCAGTACTGATTGTAATAATAATAATTTTTATTAGCTCAAGACAATATTACATGTATAGCCTCGTCAAAAAAGTTACAAACAGAAAACCTCTCACAATCTTATTTCAGAAAAGTGATCAATCTTGTAAATACATTTTAGTATTAATATGTCTCTTATAAATTTCTTGAATTTATCAATGGGCAAATTCCCTAACACGTTTTGGTAAAAAATAGGGATGAGCGGGATCCTGAAACTTTGGGAATTCCCAAAGTTCAAGACGCGAAACATCTTTCCCGAAAATACTCTTACAGGAAATGTTTTTTTTTTTTGCTTTTCTGACTTCCGGCCTTGAAATTTAAAGCAATCACGCGTCGTTTAGCGCAGTTACGATAAGTACAAATGGTGAAAAAGTGAATCCATAATATTCCTTTTGAAATTTTAGAAGAGAGCGTAATTTTCCCTCAGGATCAAAGCATTTGTCGTTTCATGAAACGAACTTTCGTAACCCATAGTAATGAAGCGCCCTATCGGGAAAAGGAAAAAGTTTTTCTCGCCGATAACACCCGTAAAAACAAACTCTTTCCAAGCTCGGGTGAGACAATTGAGGAAATGGAACGAAACACAACTATTATCAATCAATAACTTAACTATCAATATATTTCACACATAGAACCAAACAAATTACAAGCACTTTACCCACAGGTCGAGTGCCAGGCGACCGTAATGAGAGTTTCCACTCAGAAATTATTAAAATATACAAGTAAGAAGGTTGAGCTTCTCTCTTAAGTACAAAATTACAGAAAGTCAGCAGGATCACACAACGGTGTTGCTCGGTCGCCGTCTCGACTGCAAAAGAGAGCGTTCTGAGGGATGAGTCAAATGAGGAGGGCGTATGTCGACAAGGACGAGGTGGAATGGGTAAGCTTTGGATATGGGCGATTGGTAGCCTTGGAGAGGAGGAAATGATGGGATGGGTGATAGATGGGGTGGCAGTTTTCAATTGGAGCACCAGGAACTGTTTTCTGGCTTCGGCCGCAGAATACAGGATCACAACCTATGTGCCTTGATCAGAATGACCGCATTTTTGGAATCCTTCCTCACTTTAGGGGCTATATAAATGACGCATGACCTTGTGAGGGAAAGGCACAGTGAAAAGCGTGGCAGAAGGCGCGGCAGAAGTTGCCGGCAGGTGTCGCTGCATTTTGGAGTCGTAGGCATTTTGGCTGTCGTTGGCACGCATGTCATGCGCGCTAAGTCCTTCGGCTAGGTCCGGAGGGTAAACAGTCCGCAGAGGGCAAACTGTCCAAAGAAGGGAAATTGGCAAAAAAGGGGATGGGGGTGTATGAAAAATGCCACAGTTATCAAATTCAGCCGCTGAATGACGGAAGAAAATTCCCAAATCATCCTGAAGCACATATTTACCACATAATAATGTTGTGTTTATATTTAGGAATATGTATAGACGTTTTATTTTGCATACGTAATGATTTTCGCTCTTTCTTACGGACCTACTGAGTAACACATGACCTTTGAATGCAATGCACTCTCGCCTTCGACAGGGAATTTGAAAATAAAAGAATTATGGAAAAGAACTTTTACCGAGAATGCCTTCTATAACAAAATATATTTTAAATGGTAAATTTTCATAGCCAAATGCGTATGCATAAGGTTGAAATACAATTGAAATGAATACGGCCGAATGGAAATACGATGCGAGATTTCCCAATAACTTGGGATACATCTATATGTTAACCATGGTTACATTGTCCGATCTATCGCAAATTTTAATATTGTCTAAGACTCAGAAACGTGTAGTAAACAAAGCGCGGCAGCATCTTTAATTACACCTATAATTAGGGCAGTCAATGAAGATTCGAAAACATCAAGCTTGGGAAATAATTAGCATAACGCTGAATTTTACCCCACTGATAAGACTACTACCAGAGGAACATTTTTAAAAAAGTTCCCAAAAATCTGGAGCTTCCCCCCAAGCCCCCCTCGAAGGTTCAAAATGCCAATATTTACGGAATACCCATTTTCTCTATTACAGATCAAGTTAAACTTTTTTCAGTTTTGTTTGCTATTAAATGTTCTACAATATTAATACCTAACATATTCATGTTAAACCTGATAGTTTTTAATAAATTTAAGAAAATATTAGGAAACAGTAGGTTTTTTGACTTTGAAACTTTTTATTTTAGCGCTAAAGGTTTTTTGTGTGTCATATAATGTAGAAACCCTTCCCATAAAGTTATAGCCAACACATTTGTGAATCTTTTGATACACAGTTTTATTTATTTTTGTGTGATGCTGGGGAGGGGGAGAAAGCAAGAAGGTTCGGGCCTTTTCCGATTCCCGTCCCAAAATCATCAAGAAAATGTTTTTCCTGTCCTGTCCTGAAACCAGAAATGCCTTTCCCGCTCATCCCTAGTAAAAAATTTTAACATATATTTGAAAACCTTTCAAAACAATTTAAAGTTTTACATTATTTACGATAGTCAGTTCTAATATAATTTTTATTTCTTGTATCATGATTATGCACAGTAGTGTAATCTGTGTAAGAATTTATACTTTTTTAAATATAAAATAGGGACTGGAACACATAGATGAAAGGAAGAGACATAAATCATAAGTTTGATAAAAAGAGGCCTGGTGTGAGTTCTATTAGAGACTCACCCCAAAACTATTAACTGATTTCTTCTGTAGTCTAAATATCCGAGTGATGTAGGTGGGAGTAGCCCACAGTAAGGTACTGTAGCTCAAATGGGTGTGGAAATGTGCAAAATAGATGCTTTTTAGAAACTGCTCATCCAGACTCAGTTTAGTCTCCATATCAAGAAGATCCCTTCAGAAATTTTGCTGGCTAGGTTATCACAACTCTTAAAATTCAGTTGTGGATCAATCTGGAAGCCTAGGAAATAAACTGGTTCGCTATTACCCACAATCTTGCTACAAAGAGAGAAGCCAATGTCATGTGTCTTACTAAAATTAACAGATAGATTGTTGGCAGACAAACAATCTTTGAAAATGTAAGATTTATTAGAAATCATAATGTCAACATCTTCATAAGACTCACCGAAGAAGCACATTCCAAAATCATCAGCAAAGAGGTAGCCTTTTGTGGCACTATCAATTATATTAATTGGCAGATCATTGATGTAAATGATAAATAGCAGAGGCCCCAGTATGGAGCCTTGTGGCACACCATGAGCTACTGCTTTAGTATTGGAAAATTCACATTCATAAACAACAGTCTGTTTACGACCAGACAGATAGGAGCGAAACAAAGATATTGAACTTGGTGAAAATCCATAATACTGTAGTTTGTACAAAAGCAAGTCGTGGGAAAATGTGTCAAAAGCTTTGGTCAGACAAAAAATCTGGCATAACAGTATTTCCCACTCTCTCAACCCCATATAACCTCTTTCACAAGATGAGTAACTCCATCACAGGTGCTACGTTTTGCCCTAAAACCAAACTGACAGTCAGCATATAAATCATTAGCTTCAAAGTAATTAACTAAATGTTCACCAAGAATTATTTCATAAACTTTGGATACAGTAGGAATGATTGACATAGGTCTGTTATTGTCATATACATTTCGGTCACCCTTCTTATATACTAGGTATGACTTTAGCCCATTTCAGTGAATCTGGATATTCACAGAGATCAACACAACAGTTGAAAAGGTGCGCGAGTAGCTCACATATGTCTCTTGCAGCCAATTTAACACAAACAGAATTAATACCATAAATATCACTGCAATAGTTAGTTTTTAGCTTACTTAACACATTGAAAACTCTTTCAACTGAGACATGTTTAATAGCAAATGAGTAATATGCCACTGGAAATTGTCTAAATAATGATCACAATTCAATGTTGAAGTGTCTTTGTTCAATACAATAGTTTCTACGACATCAGAAAAATAATCATTGAATTTATGAGCTGTTAGGTTGGTTTTAGAATAGGCATTGTTGTTGAGACTGGTATTTTTATTAATAATAGTCCAGGCAGTTTTGGCTTTGTTATCAGAATTCATAATTAGATAGTTGTTATACTTGATTTTGGCCGATTTAATATTTTTCTTGCACTGTTTTTGATAGTAATTATATACCACTCTAGCCCCATTAACCACCTGTACCTTTTTTTTTACAACCTTTAACCTTCCGCTACTAGCGAGGTGTCTGCTGGACGCCAGGCAATATTGTTTTGTGTTTCTCCAGCAGATATGTGCGTATAATTGTTTCTCATTTTAGGTACCTTACTCATTTCAACTTTTCTACCTGTCAGTTAACTCATTTCAGATAAATTTATAGCAGGGAGTCAAGCAAGGGTTTTTGAAATGTTAATGAGTCTGACAGACTAGATGCGTTACACTTTTAAAAAATATATTATTTTTTCAATAAATGCTCATTTGTCATAAACTATGTTTGTTATTTAATTTTATTACTAATTATGTTTATCTATGCTTTGTTGTTTATAAAAATGCTATTTTTTCTCCAATTTCATTTACGTGGTTTACGGCTTGAATTTTTTTTTAGTTTTCTCGGGAAATATATCGAGAAATTACTGCTCTCAATGTCACCGGAGATCTTCTTTCGAAGTTCTTATTTCAGCCACCCATCCATTGTGTGTTTTTTATGTGCAACTTAGTCTCATTTCAATTGATTACAACTTGGGAAGTGCCATGCCGTGGCATGCCGTTCCGGCATTTGCCCGGCTACTTTGTTTTCTCTCTGTGTATGTGCAACGTTTGTGCCTTCATCAACGTCTTAATCATAACTTATCAATGTCGATTTGGCACAGCCGGATAGATACCACGTCGGGAAACCATATCGGCGACTACTTAGTTTTCTTTTCAATCTGCAATGTTAGTGAAATGCTCCGACATGTATAAGGTAATTCATCTTTTTTATTTCTATCTAACTCCCAGTTAAAGACTAAAAGTGCACACTACTTTTAAAATCAAATAAAAAGGTATCTATCTGATAAACTATTCTATTCCCTTAATGTTTTATAGGACAATCGTCATGGAGCATCATGACTTGTTCTCTTGTTTGTCACTTGTTCTCAGAGCTGAAAAAAGTATTGCATTGTATTGCTTTGTAGCCACTGAAATGAAAAACAGCCAAAGGGTACAGAAATGCCATCAGTGCCCACCTTGGATGTATGGAACTCACTTGATTTTCCCCGGTCATCACAGCCCATCTCATCGGATGAATCCGGGCACTGAATGACTCCATCGCAAACTTGAGAGAGGGGAACACAGGACCGGTCAGAACGACATGTAAACTGACCAGTTTTACAACTCAAGGCATCTTTGCAGTTCTCCTCATCCTCACCACGTTCACAATCTGAGGAATTGTCACACACCCAGGAGCTTTCAATGCAGTCACCTGAAATATAAATTGGATGACAAATTAACTATATGCTAGGGATGGGCAACTCGAATAGTGAATAATCGAATACCATGAATAATAAGGTATTTGTGATATTCGATGATCGAGGAAGGAATTAAAATTTTGCCTCGAATATTTGGTTTTGACATTTTGGCGGCAATTGGAATTAATCCTAGCTTTATCGAAATCTGCATTCAGTTATTGATGATATTTGTTACATTTTCACCAAAATTTACTCAAATAATTTAGCAAGTTCGAATTATTCATACTCATCAACCTGTACAAGGTTACCAAAAAAAATGAATGTTCTGATGTTAATTGTTTCAGTTGAACAGGCAATCGAGTTGCCATACTCCATCAATGTCTCTAAAGATATACGCACATGGAATTAAAATAATTCAATAGCTATACAAATGGAAAATATATTTTTATCAACCGTTTTGCGATATTATAAGAATTTTTATAGATTAAAGTTATAATTAATCTTTAGTAATACTATTAAAAATGAGGGAAACTAACAAATGAATAACGATTACTTGCCATTATCAGGTTTGAGAGTAAGGAGAGAAGGGTAACCTCAGAAGCAACCTGCTTTCCAGTGCCTCCTATAGGTAACATTTTGAACTATGGATAACCTCAAAAGCAACCTGTCATGGTGGACGGTGCAAAAAAGGAACGGCTCAGAATGAAACAACCACATGCCATGGCGGAATGAGCACGTCGCCAAAACTCCTCTCGCCTCGACTCATCGGGTTTTCGTTGATTAAACCATTCGTTATCCAAAAAGAAGTATAGTGAAAGGGTAGAAATTGATCTTAAATTGTTGGTTACCTATGCTTCTTTCATTCCTGTTAAAAACAAAAAGTTTAACTGGAACCTCTTGGGCGGGTGGCGGTGAATCGATGACAGGTGGAGGTGGCCGAAAGAGATGGAACGGGTGAAGGAGAAAGGTAGAGTTCTCCCTCACGGTCTTACTCCTCTTGAGGATTTTTTTCCGGGACATGGTGAGCATGCGTACTCTATCGACCGCGTGCTGCTTAATGGTGAGCAGCACGCTTTTATTCAGTATTTGATGGTTGTATCTGAGGCTGCGCGCTATGCGCTGAACTTTAGGAGTGAAAGCTCGGCCAGATGCGATGTATTCCATCACACACTGAATTCTTGACGCCTGTCGTCTCACCTGCGTGATCTTGGCCTCCAACTGTTCCAGCCTTTTTTCTGCTTTTTCCTCCCAAGAGGCGTTTTTTTGGGAGTGAGCCATGATTTTGGCAGCAGCGTAGGCCACGCAATTTACCATCCATAGGTCCGACGTCTCTGTCAGGATTTCGTTGATGAGGCCATTCAACCAGGAAAGGTGGTTACCCCGCAGAGAGATTTTTCGGTGGATATCTCTCTGCCTTTTTTGTCCTTCATCATATGATATTGTGCTTAATAACCGCAATCGTAGTTCAGTGACGACCTGACCAGCTTCCTCCCCATTTGGCAGAGACTGTGACATGAGTGCCGTTCTTGCTGCAGGTGGTGGAGAGGCTGCCTGTGTCGGGGAGAGTGGTCTGGCCGGTGGTGTGTTCCTCTGAACTGGCGGTTGGTGTGGAGTTTCCTTTTTTTGCAGGTGGTTGGCATAATCGCGCAGATTCTGCTGCGATAGGTGGTCGTGTTCTGGATGCATCTCGCACCACAAAGAGTGCATCCTTGCCATATACCCTCTGCGTTCGGGCTCGCTGGCAGCATGGCATGCAAGGAGGTCACCCCTTAGGGCTTCCGTCCACTGCAATTGAGCTCCTGTTATGGTGTTATTTCTGCTGCCACTCCCAACCAGGGATGGGCATGATTCGTCTTCATGAATCACGAGTCATGATTCGTGAATCACAAACTGTGATTTGTGATTCGTGATTCGGATCATTTTTTTTTAATGATACGTGATCCGTGAGTCGACTCTTTTTTTTTAGTTGAGGTGATTCGTGAGCTGAATTTTTGTGATGCACCTCACGATTCACTGACGAATCACGAATTAATATCACTCATTTCACTGCTATGGTTAATGTTGGTTGGTCTCAATATGGTTAATGCAAACTTCAATAATATATTTTACACTATATTACAGATTCGTTCAAATGTGACTTTCAATTGTTTTGAACAAAGTAGCAATGAAATTTGAAAATAGCATACACCAACATGTATAGACATGTTCATAATAGCGAACACATCCCATGCGTTAATTTCCATAGTAAGTCCAGCCTGTGCCAGTGAATTTAAACGTTTTATAAACTAAGGGAAAAAAGGATTCTAGCCATGGAATGATGGTGTAGCTCGCTACTATTGGGCAGTAAATCTACTTGCCTATAAACCGTTATTGCGATGATTGAGGTGAATGTTCATTTGAAGTCTTAATTTAGTAATGGCCCAGGATAATAGTATTAACCTTGATACTGAATCTGACGTAAGTATTGACAATCCGACCTTCGAATTCAACTCAAATAAACATAAGAAAAAGGATGAACATTACATTTCAAATGGTGAGTTTAGATGTACTGTTCCTACATCTCCTTGAATCTATGATTCTGATGCAAAAAATGAGGATATGTTGATGATACAAGTACTAAATGTTACGATTCACCTTTTAAATCAAGGGGTATAATGCATTTTACACCACTATTTACAGGTAATTCATCGAGGATGTTGCAGACCCATTTGGTTTTGAGGAAAAAAGGGACAAATTCAAATGTAGATGGTGAATACAGTGAATTTCATTCATCAAAAGGTGAGTAAATGGACAACAAAGTGATTTTTTAAGAAATGACTTAGAAATTACGGCATAAATACAACTATTAATGATCATCTGCTTTTGACCACATTTTTTTGTAAGTAGATCACAAACGAAAAGAAATCTATTGTGGTGAGAGTCAACATGTCAGTCAAGAATATAGCAGACACTCTACACAATATTTTCATCAGTTTTGGGTTAAACAATGAGAAAGTTACCACAATGATTATGGATAATGGTCTAACTTCATAAAGGCATTTTATTTTAAACTAATTCAATACCTTATTTCCTTGAATAAGAGCTGTGCCTTGGTCTTCCCTTTGACTGTCCAAATTGTTGTAAATTGCAAAGGGGGCTATCGATATGGGGGTGGTGAAACATAGCCTTATCCTCCTTTAGTACCTAATAATTTCCCCACCCTCGCTATTATGCACTGGTCAGCCAAATAATGATGAAGAAACAATTACTATATTTCTTGAATTTAATCTCGTGTAAGAGTCTGAGTTGTGTAAAGTATCAAGTCAAGGTTTACAGGCAGGGTTTAAGAGACTGAAGAGAGTCTCTGCTTCTGTCTGCCTAGGGGAGGCATACCTGAGTAGCATCGGAACTGATCTTTCCTGCAAACCTTCTGGGGTGTTGTTGCCGTGGTGGTTGACGAGATGTTACTCTCAATGCCACAGCCAATTTCATCACTGTTGTCCCCACAATCATTCACCAAGTCGCACTTCCACCAGTACGGGATGCACTTCTTGCTGCTGCACATGAACATCCACTCGGAGCACGAGTTCTGTAAACAGGGAATGAGTAAGACATACAAATATGTTGAATTTCTTCCAAGTAAGACTTTCGGAGTTGAGCATTTTCCCAAATTTTCACCCCTGAACTGATTTTTATGGCACAATTAAATAAAACGCTCTATAATTAATTTCTCAGTAATTTTTAATTTATCTCAACTTATAATATCAATATTTTAACCAAATGTGGTAGAGAGCCTACATGAGAGTTCACAGGCCTCTACATATTCATGCTCCATAGTAAACATTCCGTGCATTGCCTGTCTGATTTTATGAATAAAACACTTTCCTTAGTAACTTGGTGGTATTCTGCAATTCCAGTAAAACTACATAATGAACTCCTGCTAAACGAAAAACTCTGATGAGCAAACAAAAGCTTACTTAAAATGCTTCTGTAAATACCTCTAATGAACAAACTCCTGCTTTACGAAAACTCCCGATGAACAAAATGAAAGATTAGTCTTGTCTTGTAATATTTACCTCTTCATAACGTATTTTGATAAATAAAAAAAGGTTAATTTTGAATATTTGGCAAGGTTTTTTCAGTTTTGAAAGTGAAGAGGACCAATCAGAGACTCTGTATGAACAAGCCAATCATAAAGCTCCTTCTTGTTTGTTTATCCAGTTCATCGCATTTCCAATAACTTGCGTCAGAGATTTGCTGGTGGCATGATTAGTGATTTGGTTGGCGTTCTCAAGTTTTACTGCAGTTCATTTTCGTGGAAGTCTTTAATTTCAATCTTTGAGAGTGAAACCTGCTCGTGCCTTCAATCCGCAACTATTACCTCCAGTAATTTATCTGTTTCTTTGCAAGGTTAAGTCCAGGGGAATTCCTACATATATTCCATATGTCCTGGTTTAAAATTTCTCATGAATTTACACATTCAGCATGGAGCATGTCTGTTGATGTGGACCCGTATAATCTGATCAACAGAACTACGCCAATCCTTTAAACTTTAGGTCCTTTAAAAAATGGGATCTTATTCTAGGGTTTTCCTTAAATTCGCGACCCACATTGAATGTGTTAACATGGGTGTCGGTATTAGCAGATCTTTTTATGAACTAATGCATTTCATCACAGTATTTCTTTGGCTTAAACTTTTGCAAGGGTCCCCAAGCAGTTTACTTGTGTTCTCTGTGGAAACAAAGCTGATTTAAATTTAAATATTTGGAGATAAGATTGCATAAATGAGACATTTCATGATGTATTTACGGAGCAGTTCTCAAAAACCTTAAATGTATCAAGGATGTGACCATATTGAGTTAGAGCTCTTGAAAGTAAAGGCAGAAGAAACTACCATTGCCGAACAATAATTCTAGCATATTTGTGCTGCAATGGGCAGGAAGTTAAGGCCGGTTTAATACACAGTTTCTTAGAGGTACGTTTAGGATTGTGTGAAAGCATCAACCGTCAACCTTCAAGTTCAGCTAGTCTTAACTTTCACAGTTGACTATTTTAACTTGCGCATGCGCAGTAACACACCAAATATTGTTTCTCATTTCTCTACTGCATTGAGCAGGCAGTCCTTTTACTACACCAGTAATAAGTTGCATTCGTCATTTATTGAGATTTTGCATGGGAAATCCATAAAACGATTTTATTGCTCTGACACTCTGGCCAAACTATAGTAGACTACTCATGAGTCGGGTGACATGGCTGCTATAACACTGGCAGGACTACAACCTTAACAGGTTCACCTTAAAAACTGAATTATCTCACTACAACAGTTATAACCGCAATTACGAGCTGACAATACTCATACTCGTCAATGCTCACGCTCTTTCGTAGATATAAAACAACTCCACGGATGGATCGCTTACAACTTTTTATACCGTCAAAATGCTTTCGTTGACCACTGCATTATGCATTTTATGAATCTGTCTTAAGCATCATAGCTACGCCTTACAACTTTTTATACCGTCAAAATGCTTTCGTTGACCACTGCATTATGCATTTTATGAATCTGTCTTAAGCATCATAGCTACGCCTTGAAATATATAAAAGCATGACAAAACAAGCAGAAATACAGAAGTAGCACATGATGTTTTCAAGTAATAGAATTACTTGAATAAATCTGAATGTAATAATTCATATATTCTCTTTGACACGATGCGATCTCCTTACGATCTCCCACGAGCGGTGGCTCGTGGAAATTTCATTTTCTAGACAAGAAATAATGGAAGATATTTCATTTGCAGTGGGGCTATTCCCAAACTCTGATGGAGGCTTTTAATGGATATTTGAGTCCTGGCTTCTACATGGTAGCTTTCGATAACGAGAGAGGTGGGACGACTTAGGCCAACTGACTGATTGTTCACCTACTCATTCTCGCTCACGCACAACCAAACAGGAGCTCAAAATCCAGCCCATCCCGTCAGAAATCCCTTAGCAGGTCAAAATTGTCCTTCGGGGGGGGTTCCTTCTCGGCAAGTGAGTTTGGAAGGAGGGCCCTTGTTCTCCTTGGATAGTTTATTGCTCCTCCACTCAGGACATGGTTCGGCCGCGTTGTCACATCGTTGTCAACTAGGGACTTAGAAATTTTTCGGCACCGAAGTGGTACAATTTTTTTGAACAGAACTGTGCAACGGTATATTTATATAATACGCCCGTAGAGTGATGCAACATGCAGATCACCTCCAAGGAACACACTCCCGATTAACGAACTGACTAAATATTGGTACCATGAATTTCATTAACTAGAGGTTTTAATGTACAGTAAAACTGTGGGTGGTTTGGACAGGGCTGATCAAATGTTGACTCATAATTAAATTGAAAGGAGAACTTTGCGATGTTATGTAAGACTCGCTCTTCATATTTTTCAAACTTTTTTAAACAACAGCCTCAATTCGGTATAGTGGGACAAAGATGAGTTTAGAAAAAATTAGGGAAGTAGTCATTAAAAAGCTGCTGTATAGAGGTGTACCAACAGAAAAGTCACAGCCCTCCAAAAAACATACATGTGCCAAAGCCTTATAGTGTTCAGATATGGAGAAGGGGACCCATCAAAAGGGGCAAAGAGACAAAGGCGCATCCAGTGCATTAGGCAAGGTTTCTTTTTTCTGTCCCGATTGTGAAGGACAGCCGGGAATTAGCATTTATCCATGCTTCCAACTAAATCACAACTACTGAATAAGTATCGGTGGCTTTGAAAAATTTAACGAAAAACAAATGTTATTTGTGAATAATTTGTGTTATTTTGTCAACAAATACTGACTTGAAAGTATTCATGATACTTAGGGACCCTGAAATTTCACGAATGGGTTTTTTCATGAATTTTTTTAATGAGCATAAAAGTTGTTATTTTGATGTTTAAAGCCCTAACACCGTAGTTATCCGAATATAAGCCGTACCCCGTTTTTTGGGGTCTTGAACAGGGAAAAAAGTTAATATGCAAATTTAAGCCGCACCCTTTTTAGTACATCCCGTACTACCAACAGTATTAGGAATTGGAATTTTATATCCGTTTTTACATTACCTATGTAACTGTGACATAACGTTACCTATATTATCCTATATTATGAGGCACATGTGACATGAGTATGCCACAGTGTGGTGAAACGTGCGTCGTGCCAGCGTAAGAAAGTTTGTGGAAATAACAAAGGTGGTTTTCTCATCACCTATATTATCCATTAATATATGAATAAATGATGCACCAATTTGACTTTTTTCAGCGTTATTTCTTACTTTCCCCAAGGCTTAAGCGAGTTTTGCTGGCATCCGCGTGAACCAGAATAGCTGGTTTTCTCAAATCGGTAATTTTTATGATTTTTAAAGAAAGTTCTCGAATTTAAGCCGCAACTCGAATATAAGCCGCACTCCGATTTTGAGGCCCCAAAATTGGGAGAAAAAGTGCGGCTTATATTCGGAGAAATACGGGAAGTTAAAATTTTCCACTTTAATGTAAGCGAAATTCACCAAAATTTCGTGAATAACTTTGTATTTGGAAAATTTAACTGTATTTGGCTGTTACTGCAATATTTAACACGAAATTTCACATGACCACGCCGCTATCATCAGTCTGATGATGCGCTTGGCCATGATATCTGCATATGTCTCCCTAGATTGCATTTATGGTGGCAGGGTCTGGGTGCATAGTTTTCGTCGTGCAGCCGAAATATGACTTGCGTAGCATTTATCCCAAAAGATTCTTTAGAAAAGTTGCCATTCAAGCAATTGGGCTTATGAAAAATGATTTCAGTAAGTCTTTCTTAAGTTAAGTAAGTAAGATAGCATTAATGGGACCAATAACTATGCTAGACAAGAGTATCTTAATTGTCTTAGCGGTTGAGTGAAGAAACAAATAAAGTTGTCAATTGTACGTAATAATGTTATTCAAAGAGTGCTCCACCTAAGCTGTGACTGATGGGTCATATAACTACTCCTCAGGTAGACAAAGAGTTATTTTAGGATAAATGCGACGGCATTCATGCCGCAGCGAACTGATTCAGCACCCGTGGCAGAGGGTCGGTGGCAGAGGGTGGTCGGCCACCGGCAAGGCAGGGGGGTAAAAAGTACGAGATAGGGAAGCACTAATATTTCTGTATGATTCGGTGCATTATTTGTTTAATCATTTATAAAATTTATTATGTAAAATGCTTAATAAAAGTATATCCATTCACAAAACGTGTACCAAAAAATAATAAAGAACCTAGAAATTTGCAAAAAAAATTAAAATTATAATAACACCGCCAAGATTTTCTATAACACCGAAGTCTCATAGTTGAAAAAAGAATTTTAGCAAAAAATAAAACCACTTTCACGGATCTCTACTAAAAGGTATTTCCATGAAACTGTAGGAAATATATATTCTCAATTTTAAATTAAAAAATACACTCACCGTGGGAAGAAATGGAACTGGGGTCGTGGTTGGAGTTGTGAAGTTCGTCGCTGACGTACAGTTCACTTCATCTGAATTGTCCTGGCAATCATCTTGGCCATCACACTGCCATGCTCGGAATATGCACCGCTTGTTTTCACACTGAAAAAAATACCATGGTCTTAAACAAAACAAATATGTACTGATCTCTTGCTAAGGGTGGGTACATGAGACAAATCTGTCCAGCCAACAGTAATCAACAGTGTAACCTCTATTTTATGTTTGTGAAGGGACCACACACAAAATTGGAGCAACACCAAGAAACGAGTAAAAAAAGGGAAAGGAAAATGATGGTTAAAAAATGAGGCAGCAATTCCACTTTTGGTATTCCACCTAAAACTCAAATGCTTGAATACAACAAAAATATAACTTTGAGTGTATTACCACATATTATTTAATTAACCAAAAAACAAAGGCATTTCTTTCTTATTTCAAGCAATCTTGATTTATACAACTCGTTCCCCACTTTATCGCATGGTTTAACTCTATTGTCCTCATCATCAAATTTACTAATAATATCTATACAGTGAAACTTCCCTCAATGCCACTTCCTGAGACACAAATACAAATTTACTCTATTTCCAAACATGTACCTTCCCCGAACGTGGTAAATATGTAATTCATGAGAACATGGTAGCCATAGGTGGTCATTATCACATTTTCTTCATGGAATGATCAAAACCTAATTTAAAAAAAACTCACCAACTTTAACTATTAATTTTTGTTCACCACAGATATTAATCACACTTTTTATTCAGTTATTTTATGTGAAGTACGTGAGAATTGACCAGTGAATGGCATTGCTAAAATCTAATTATCCGTAGCAATCACCCGCTTGCACCCAGTTAATTAGTTCTGATGTTCTAAACCCATTACTGCTCCAATTGCAATAGTGTTGTACCATGTGTCTTGCTACGTCTGTATACAGCAAACTCCTCTTAGTTTGAACCCTCTTAATTCGAAATATTGATTAATTCGAAGTTGTGAGCAGTCCCCAGCAAACGGAATAGGAAATTGCGTTCTTTATGGTATGGATAATTTGAAATACACTTAATATGTAACTTGAAGTCGAATTTCCTCCCTTGACGCCCCAACGTATCGTTTATTTCGAAACGATACAACGGGGCAGTGCACTTCGATAGTCAGTTACTATCGGCGCAAAAAATGTAGAACACTGAACTTTAAGCATTTGTATGAAATTCTGCTGGAGCTCCTAGAGTCATGTAATATATCGTTTTACTCCTTGTTTATTTGACTACAAAATACATTCAATGAAAAATGTTTTAATGTAAATGTTTTGCTTCTACGGTCGAAAGGGTGAAGGAAAATAAGCAAAAAACTTAAAAAACAGCAAAATTTCTTTATCTAGTCATAGCCAAAATATTTGATTGGTGCACTTCATAATTTTTTTATGAAGAGAACGACATCTCCGGCTGTGGGCGCCTCAAATCAAGATCAGCTTTTTACCTATTTTACACCAACAGTAGAGCTTATCTCAAAGTCATTGTGATTTTGGTATCACTTTCTTGAGCATAAGTTACTTTTAAGTATGCCAAGCTATTTTGAACATTAGCTAATGCTTATGGTGCACCGCCCGCCAGCAACTGTTCACCCCTAATGAAATATCCCTCAAGTACATATACATCTCAGCCGCTCTGTCTCTAGCTTTTTATCGGGGCTTTTGCGCCATGACTAATGCCTTCCCGTATCTTCCTTTTGAGTCTCCCCTCCTTGAGTGATGACTGTAGGATCACCAGGCAGTAGTATTTTCCAGATGGTGTGATATCTAGGGACCCTGAAATTTCACCAATGGGTTTTTTTGCAAATATTATAAAAGAGCATTAAAGTTGTTATTTTAATGTTTAAATCTCTTATAAGTTAAAATTTTGCCATTTTAACATTAATAAAATTCAGCCAAATTTCACGAATAACTTTATATTCGCGAAATTTAATGGTATTTGGTTGTTAGTGCCATATTTTGCGAAGAAAACATGAAATTATTTAAGTTTTATTTTGATATGTATGTAAAACGTGTAATGAAAGTCGTCGTCCCATTTGGTGAAAAATGTTTGCAATCTTATTGAGTCAAATAAATACATAATTATTATTAACGTGACCACGCTGCTATCATTAGTCTGATGATGCACGTGGCCATGATATCTGCATATGTCTCCTTAGATCGCATTTATGGTGGCAGGGTTGGGTGTATCGTTTTCGTCGCGCCGCCGAAATATGACTTGCGTAGTATTTATCCCAAAAGATTCTATAGAAAAGTTGCCATTCAAGCAATTGCGCTTATGAAAAATGATTTCAGTAAGTCTTTCTTAAGTTAGGTAAGTAAGATAGCAATAATTGGACCAATAACTACGCTAGACAAGAGTATCTTAAATGTCTTAGCGGTTGGGCGAAGAGACGTATAAAGTTGTCAATTGGGCGTAATAAACTTATTCAAAGAGCGCTGCACCTAAGCTGTGACTGACGGGGACATAAGTATAAACTATCGAATTCACTGAATGATGTTGAGTGTATTATGTTGCCTACTTTATGATATGACTCCGGCGCAACGGCAATCACGCCGCAGCAAACTGATTCGGCACCCGTGGTGGAGGGTCGGCAGCTGGAGAGTCGCCGGCATGACGGGGGGGTAAAAAGTATGAGATAGGGACACACTAATATTTCCGTATGATGCGACGCATTATTTGTCCCGAAAGAAATTTTAGAAAAATTAAGACAGTAAATTGTCATTTTGAATAAGTTGCGGCGTCGCTAGCACGGTGGGGAGGTACACACTAAAGACAAGTCTGGGCAGGCAGATATTTCCGATTCTCAGTATCTCTGGATGAACTAGTGTCACCACATGCTTATAGTTTGATCGGAGCTACTGTTGATCAGAGAAAGTATCTCTGTAGACCATAATGCCGAAAACTGTCAGCATATTTGATCGCCAAAAGGAGTTTGAAAGCGATGGTTTATATGTATTTGATGCAAGAAGCATAATCATGATGTGCGAATTTTGTAACATCCGAATCGACTGGAGCAGAAAAGATTCCATCGTGAAGCACATAAGGGGCAGCAGCAAGCACATCAATTATGTCCAAAAATCAAAAAATGTTGAAGGACGACGACGGACATTGAATAAGCGACAATTGTCCATATCATACACCAATCAGCAATGCAAAAAAAGGAAAGCAAGAAAAAGAGGATTTGATTTGTGACACAGTTAACACTCTTATGTAAGCTAACATACCTTTGGAAAAATTAGACGATCCAAACTTCAAAGCATAGATAAATAAATGCATTCCAGGTAAGTTTATGGATATGTGTTTTATGTCTACATGTTAATTTTCCGAGGGATATCCTCCAGCACCCCTGATTCGTTGAGAGGCATTGCATATTGCATACTTAAGCAACCTAATATTGAACTGAATATTGCAAGCAGCATGACTTTATTGTTTTGAAAATTTCGGAATAACTGCAGGAGCAGGAGACATTCCTGGTGCTGATACCTGCAGCGCGAAGTATGCTCCACAAGTTGCCAAGAAAAGAAAGAAGCAGATAAAGGCAATTTCTTACTACAATGCCATAGCTTTAGTAACAGATTCCGCTAGATACATAACTTTGTGTGCCCAAATGTGTAATGTCCTCTGCCCTGCAATGACGCACATTTAGTGTTGGGCCCATTAGCTGAATCTTGTTGCCAATTTGTTTTCTACAGAGCTTCATGACTTTAATTTATGAGTGTCCAATGGAAAAATGTTCTTTCTCAACACTAGAATGAGGAAACAGATATACAGTAAAACCCCGCTTTTACGTCCCCGGAATTTACGTTTTCCCGTGATTTACAACATTTTCTCCCGGTACCAAAAATATTTGCATCATTATAATGTATTTTCATCCCGCTATTTACACTTTCAAATCCTGCCATTTACGACATCGTAAATTCAAAATTTCGTAATTTCGAGTTTTGTATTTTTGAGTTTCTACTGTATTTACTTTTCTTCCTGACTCGTGAAGGCTGGCCAACCTCTCATTGACAAGTAGTTTCCTGTACTTATCCTTCCAACATCGTATGATGCCTTGATCAAGGGGCTGACAAACACTGGTACAATTTTGAGGAAAAAACACCACTTTAAAATTTCTTAAAAATGCAGTGTCTTGAGTGTGCTGCGCAGTTATCAATAAGCAACAAAATTTTACGATTTATCCACCCATCTTTGGAACCAGTGCTCGCAGGAACTTTTTGAAAATTGTGGCGGTCATGCAGGTATTAGAGTTGCAATCAAACGTCCAAGGTAATGTTTGGACATGTTTGAAGCATCTGGGACGTTTATATGTATTTCCCGATCACTTACGGAATCAGTTTTTCCGTTCCAATTTTATTGCAGCATAGCACAGTCAGCCTCTCCTTACTCATTTTACCTCCATGGCACTTATCTCCTCTAAATACTAGTGTTTTATAAGGAAGCAATTTAAAAAATAAACCAGTCTCATTGGCATTAAAAATGTTGATGGTTTCCGGCGTAACTTTGTGGAATTTACTAGACATATTGAAAAAAATTACTAGAACTTTGTATTTCCACAGAATATTTTATTCGAACACGATCATGGTTTCGACGGTTAACGTCATCTTCTGGTGAGGAATACATTGATACACCTTCTTAAATACTCGGATGACACGTGACATAGACATAGATGTTGAGCGACGCAATCCGGTATTTGAAGGATAACCTTCTGTAGAGACTTGCCTTAGTTGCGTAACAGGCGCACATAATAAAATTGATGGTTTCCGGCGTAACTTTGTGGAATTTACTAGACATATTGAAAAAATTACCAGAACTTTGTATTTCCACAGAATATTTGATTCGAACACGACCATGGTTTCGACGGTTAACGTCATCTTCTGGTGAGGAATACATTGATACACCTTCTTAAATACTCGGATGACACGTGACATAGACATAGATGTTGAGCGACGCAATCCGGTATTTGAAGGATAACCTTCTGTAGAGACTTGCCTTAGTTGCGTAACAGGCGCACATAATAAAATTGATGGTTTCCGGCGTAACTTTGTGGAATTTACTAGACATATTGAAAAAATTTACTAGAACTTTGTATTTCCACAGAATATTTGATTCGAACACGACCATGGTTTCGACGGTTAACGTCATCTTCTGGTGAGGAATACATTGATACACCTTCTTAAATACTCGGATGACACGTGACATAGACATAGATGTTGAGCGACGCAATCCGGTATTTGAAGGATAACCTTCTGTAGAGACTTGCCTTAGTTGCGTAACAGGCGCACATAATAAAATTGATGGTTTCCGGCGTAACTTTGTGGAATTTACTAGACATATTGAAAAAATTTACTAGAACTTTGTATTTCCACAGAATATTTTATTCGAACACGACCATGGTTTCGACGGTTAACGTCATCTTCTGGTGAGGAATACATTGATACACCTTCTTAAATACTCGGATGACACGTGACATAGACATAGATGTTGAGCGACGCAATCCGGTATTTGAAGGATAACCTTCTGTAGAGACTTGCCTTAGTTGCGTAACAGGCGCACATAATAAAATTGATGGTTTCCGGCGTAACTTTGTGGAATTTACTAGACATATTGAAAAAATTTACTAGAACTTTGTATTTCCACAGAATATTTTATTCGAACACGACCATGGTTTCGACGGTTTGAGTCTAAGCCGTAATACGAGCCAAGAAAGGGGGAAGAAACTGTCAGCCTCTCCTCATCACAGAATGATTTACCACCGTCCTCGCGAAGCGAACCCGAAAAAAGTATATGGTGTCAGCAGAGTGGGGGGACAGTGAGCTATGCGGTGAAGACAAAGAAGTCGGCTGAGTCGGAGATACAGGTTGCCCTAAGCGCTGCCATTGCAGCAAAGCACCAATGAAGAAGCAAAATATGGTTTACGCTTTACACGACCGATCAAATTGTATCGAAAATGGCCTGCCGGTGATGTCAAGGAATCACCCAAGCCATCTTAAGAGCCGAGAGAGGGGGAAGAAATTGCCAGCCTCTTCTCATCATGGAATGATGGAACACCTTCCGCTCGAAGCCAACCCAAAAAGAGTATCGGGTGTCGGCAGGGGTTGGGGGAGAGTGAGCTATGCTGTGAAGACAAAAAAGTTGGCTGAATCGGAGGTCCAGGTTGACCTTGGAACTGCCATCGCAGCAAAGATCCAATGAATAAGTGCAACATGGTTCATGCTTTACACGATTGTTTCCATTGTATAGAAAATATTTTTTTATTGTAATGAGAAAATATTCTTATGAGAAAGGTCAGAATTCAAAGAGAAAGGATAACTTCAGGTCATAGACTTTTTGGCTCATACAGTCCATCTCATGGCAAAGTAATGCACTGGCAAAAATGGTTGATTTTGGCTTAATACATGCATTTATCTATTCAATATGGTTAAAATAATGTGTGTTTGAAATAACTTCCGATATAGCCCTATCTTTACTATATCCAATCGTGAAAACAGTAGTTTTTATCTGCCAGCAATCCATCATAGCAGTGTAAATGCCGATGGTCTGGAAACACATTTTTAGCGAGGTATCCCACACCTGCATGAGTTTTCAATTCCTTTTGTTTACATCAAGGCAAAAGTCTCTCAAAAGTTGCTCCTTGGACTCTCCTCCATGCTGTCTGAAGCATTGCTTGAGCATGGAACAATGTTTCAGAGGAAATCATAAAAAATTGCTGGAAATCAGCAGGCTATGGTGAGACAGAATTTTATGTGGCTGAAGAGACCTCATCTAGTCCCCCGAAACTGCAGGATCTGCTTGCTAATGAAGTTGGGAAACTCGATCAGGTTTGCCCAAAAATGCCAGTTATTTCACCACTCACCTACAATCAGATATAGATTAAGAGTTGGCTACAAATGAAGAAACAGTTGAGTGCAGAATGTACCAACCAGCCAGCTTCTGATTTATTTGCGGGAGACAGTGACATGAAAGATGACAGTGAAGCAAAGCCTGTTCATCCTGCTCGTAGTGATATGAGAGAAGCTTTTAGAAATTTGCACAATTTTTGCAATAATAGGTTGCAGAGGGGAAAATCTGAATGTTTTAGAGACAGTTGTACATCAAATTTTTGATGATGGGATGCAACAAACTAAAATAAGGGACTACTTTCACCCGAAATGAGTGATTTCATAAATATTCAAAAATTCTGGTTAAATATTCCTTATTCATAGCTAAAAATAATAAATATGACAAAGTTTATTAAAAATAAAATAAGAGACATCCTAAATAACTAAAAACCTTGCATTGCTGTCACCTCCTTATAAAGTCTTGATTTTTGGTCTCTCCAGCTTCGTAAAATCAAGGTTTTACTGTATTTTAAACATAGACTATAAGCTGAGGATGTATTTTCTATTTGTCATTAAATAAACTTTTTGAACGACTTAATTGTCTTTGTTACTTTATTCCAGCCAGTACTTGAATTTAAATAATAGTCGTACGCTACTGGTATATCAAATCCCACCTGTTATTAGGAATAAGAATCGATAGATTCGGAATCGAAAATCGGGAATAGATTTGAAAGAATCGGAATCGAAAAAAAGTGGAATCAACTCATCCCTAGTCCTAACAAGAGTCCGCTGTATAAGTATTTACAGGATTTGCATCAGCAGTATATTTTATTCACCGGCCCATGCATTAAATCCTTGATATGAAAGAAAACATCTCGTCTTGCAGAAGGGAAGGTACAGCCGACAGTGCCTGGTGCAATGGTATGCAAAGCTGTCAGCCATTCTTGCCACCAAAACTTCCGATGTAAGAGAACTCTCTGGTGGAGAGGGGTCACACCAGAATACATCTTATCTGTCTATCTGCCAATTTGTTTACACACTGGATTAAATAATAAAACTATATGTTGCATATGCCAATAATATAAAGGCTCACATTTGCATTCCTTATGTTTCACTGTGCGCTTACAAACTTGTTAACTGAACTTCCCCACTATTATTACTGGAGAGATTGTGTAAAGAACATTTAAAAAATAATTGTTTTTTTTCTTTCTAAGCAAGAGCTAAAAATATTAATTTTTTTTAGTTTACAGAGTAAGTATCATAAGAACTCCATAAAATATCATCCATAGAGCCGAGTTATCATCGAATTTGTTTACTTGCATGGAAAATGTTATGCTGGTTATAAAATTGGTACTTCTTATTTCAAAATGACATGCTCATTCCTAGACTTGGCCATACATTGTCTGGATTAGATCTATCTAAATGAGTTCTCATACAACCTCCCCCATTAATCCAGCCACACTCACTGTAAATTGCCACGATTCACATGTGTTGTTCATGCAATTGGATTCATCGGACCCATCGGCACAGTCTGCTTCACCATCGCAGTGCCACGTGGTGGGGATGCAGTGATTCTGTTTCCCACAGCTGAACTCTCCGGCTAAAAAGAAAAGGCAATTTTACCATCATTAGCTTTCCATGTTAAAGATGGAGTCACAAACAAAATGTTCCATTCACCTCAAAACACGAATGATAGATAACCCTTTTGCACATGTGCCTTGCAAAGTGCATTGCTTTACAACACAAATGACATTAACTCCAGAGTAAGTAGCAAAATTAGACTGTTTTCAGACGATGCTACCGAGAATTTGCCACAAAATCTAACTTACAAGTCCTCTCATATGAACTGAAGCAATGTTAACTTGTGGTGTCTTGAAAGGGGGCTCGAACTTAACATTTTTAAATGCACTGCAGTACACTTCTTATGAAAGAAGTCTCACCAACTTCATTTGTGCCTATCAAGTGGGAAGGTATAAACATAAACGAGTCTTGGGAATCACCCATCTGGTCTTCAAACCTAGCATGGAGGAAACACATACAAAACATTTTTAGCTAAGCATTCAAGAAACTCTCCAATGAAAGGTTCTCCAATGAAAAAGTATTAGAGAGATGCTATTTTTTTCTGGTTAGGCCACATCTCGAATATGCTGCAAACATTTGGGACTTGGCAAAGAAAGATAAGTGAATAAAATACAAAGGCAAGACACATGCTCTGTTAAAAAATGCTAAGAGTGAACACTAAGTATTAGACAGCTGATGGAAGGACTTGGCTGGGAGCTGATAGAGACTCGGAGGCTACACATTAGACTTAGATTACTTGAAAATTTCAGATTGGGTGAGTTTCAGTACAACACGGAGGATAATATTTTGACTGCTTGCTATACTTTTAGAATTGATAGAAGTGGCAAAATAAGACGGATACACTGCTGAACTGATAATTACAAGGGTTCCCTCTTTTCACACACCATTTGTGATTACATATAACAAACACCAACATAACATAAGAGACCTCATTAGCATACAATACACCTCCGTCCTCTCCTTCCTCCTTTTCCCTCCCTTTTCTTGGCTGGTGTCCCCCCTGTGGCTCTCAGGGTACGTAGTGTAGAAGAAGTACCTTTGACCATTTTACAGTCATTCAACAGAGACACTTTTGCCATACCTCTCTTTAAATAGTTTTGTTCCTGCCACCTACAAATTGTAGTAGGTGGAAGTATACTTGTTCACGTTCTTTTTGCCAGAGAGTTCATCAATCCTGCCCGAAGAGAGACGTCATACCCTCCGCACCAAAACCTCCGAGGCTCTACGGGCTTCCCAAGGTGCACAAGGAAGGCACAACACTCCGTCCCATTGTCAGCACCATAGACGACCCTACCGACCTACTGGCTAGACACCTGGCACAAGTCCTATACCCCTTCTCAGTTAGGACACCATCTTACGTCAAGAATTGCAAGCACTTTGTACAAATCTTCAAGGACATTAATTGGACGAAGAATACATCCTAGTGAGTTTTGATGTGGTATCTCTTTTCACCAATGTTCCGATCATAGGAGCTGTCAACAACACTAGAAGTCTGACAGAAGATGGCCTTCCCAACTTAGACTTTACTGCCCTGACCTCGTGGAATTTAGCCTGAAGAATTCCTATTTCCAATGGAAGGGAGAGTTCTATGAACAAACGGAAGGAGCTGCCATGAGTTCTCCACTGCCACCAGTGATCGTCAACCTGTTCATGGAGGAGTTGGAGAGGGAGAAGGCAATAGAGACTTTGGATAAGAAGCCCCAGAAGTGGCTCCGCAATGAGGATGATACCTTTGTTGCACGGCTGCACAGGGAAGAAAACCTTTATCTTTCTTCAACACCTCATCTCCCTGCATAAATCAATAAAATTCACCATGGAGGAGGTCAACGGTTATATCCCTTTCCTGGACATCCTAAGGACAAGGAGAGAAGATGGTTCTCTAAAGCACTCAGTCTTCCAAAATGTGACCCACACAGACTTGTACCTCCACACTAACTCCCACCACCACCCGCAAAAGAAGAATTATGTAATAACCAGCCTAATACATCAGGTCTGATCCTTCTCTGACAAAGAATTGCTGCCTATGGAAGAAAAAAACGTTCTTGCTGCCCTAAAGAAGAACAGATACAAGAGATCCATGACCCTGAAAAGGGCCTTCCAGATTGGAAACCAAGGCTAGTAATCACCCAAGGACGAGAATCCAGATCCAGTCACTCATGCTTTCAACCCATTCATCATTGTCACCACCAAGAGGATATCACAGGTCCTTGCGAAGCATAGCAACCAAACTAGGTTTGGATGTGGAAACAAAATAGCCAGTTTCCTCATTCAACCGAAAGACTCCCAGATGTGATCCACGAGGGAGTGTATGAAGTCCTATGCAGCTGTGGGAAGTCCTACATTGGACAAACCAAGAGGGCCAATGCAGGTTGAAAGAACATGCACGGGCACTAAAGAACAGGCGAGAAGAAAAATTGGCAATTACTCAAAACGTCTTGGCGGAGCCAGGTCACAGAATCAACTTTGAAGAACCAAAAATCCTGGCCAAAGAAAAACGATACAGTATTTCCCAAGACTCGTCAGAGAAACTGTTGAAATAATCAAAAGGCCCAACAACATGAATAGGGAAGATGGCTACCCCTTTCCAATACGTAGAAACGCATCATCCATGGCCCAAAAAAGGACCTTCGCCCCTTCCTGAGTTTAGCGGATCAGATCCCTAAGGATGAACCAATCAGTGAAGAACTGGCACTTGGAACCCCAGTTGAACCAGATAAATACTAGCATTTTCCATGCAATCCCCACTTCAGCCTGGCCTGAGGACGCCTACAGCACAGTAGGTGGTCAAAATCGAGAATGAAGCCAACATGGACGAAACCCAAAAATCTGCCAAACTTCACAAATTGTTGCTTTCTTAGACCACAAATAAATATTATCCACTCACAATTCAATATCCTTCACCATAATATGAAAAAATATAAAATTCTCTTCATGATGGACTAAATACCTACATATAAGTAACAGACGTCCATAAAATACCTTGCTAATCCTTTCTGTGCTAAGAAAATATATCAAGTGGAATAAATCAAGCTATTTCCTCATCCATGTTAGCCATACTTGTAGCACTGAGGAATTAGCGTCAGAGAAAACTGGATGAATCTTAAATAAAATCAAGGAGAGAAACTTGAAATAATGTAAACATGCAGTCATATTTTTTAATATCCTCCATAAGTTCACACATGGATGAAAATCCTGTGCTTTGCGTACAGCTTTATTCCCATAAGAAGATATGGATGCTGAGAGGGCGCTTCTATTCCACAGGCATCTTTAGAGAACGTTTCGCAATTGTGAGCTTAAAAAACACAATGATCTGCAGCAGTCTGTGAGAGACTTGGTCGGGTGTTTTGTTTTAAATTGCTAGCTCTTTCTCCGGTAGCTGCCATGATAGAGAATACCGATGGGAGCAATTAGCTTATTCAAGCATCTTTTTGCCAGAAAGCTCCGTAGCTTCAAGTTAGAGAATAGACGCCCATGAAGCCGTTAAACTAGACAGATATTCAAATTACACCATGCACAAGGCATATTGCCAGTACAGATACGCATTAACAATGCCCTAGGAGAAGTGATTTTTGTTTCATGATGATGGAAGCTTCTTAAATAATAACACCTTTTATCTTCAAAGTATTTTGGACTCAAAAGCCAAAACAAATATTTGAGGAGCAGCACAATCTATTACTTCGAGAAAACCTCACTATAAATAATAGGTAGGTAAATACTTCCGACTGCCGATCATTGCCATCATGGATGTTTCTCAGCTATAGCGGGCGAACGCAAAGAAATGAACTCAAAGCGGCAATTCATGCGTGCACATAGTCCGTCGTGCATATAGATAAGCTGTTTAAATAGCTATGGATACACGTGCATGTTTTTCTTCATTTCTTCGTCTCGGGGAGGATAGCTCACAAATAGCAATACACCGCGGCTTGGCGGTTGCTGCAAATCGAGAGAGCTTCATCACTTCATCTGGAACTATTTCACATCGTTTTCAGCAGATACAAGTTTTACGCCCCCATCACCAAAATTTTTATGTGGCTACGCAACAAAACTTGCGGAATGCACATATTCCTAGCGAAACACCATTTCATCCCCCTAATTGTAAAAAAGCAGTACTACGTACTACAAATGTCAACTTTTCTCATATTTCTTCAATTTTTTGTATGGACTTTAGAATTCTTTTCCTTTAATCAATCAAACTTTATACGTCTTTCAAAGGTTCTACGCAATGAAACTAGGTCTGGCTAAAACCATTTAGGGCAGACTAGAATCATTCAAGGCCGGCAAAAATCATTTAGAGCCAGCAAAAATAATTCATGGCCGACAAAAATAATTCAGGCCAGAAAAAAATTATTAATGGCCAGAAAAAATCATTCAGGGTCGGCTACAATCGTTCGGAAATCATTTAGGGCAGGTAAAAATCATTCATGGCCGGCAAAAATAATTAATAATTGGGCCGACTACAATCAATAAATGATTTTTTTAAATACGTATTTTGAAAGCTTCAACGCATGATAACCTGAAGTCTTTAAGGTCCAGCACATTTTCAAGAATGTACGACCTAAAAAAATCATTCATGGCCGGGAAATGGAATAGATAGTATTTAATTAGCTGGCCTCGGTGGTGATGGGGTCTTGACCTCGGAGACCTTGCCTGCTAATCCGAAGGTCACGGGTTTGAGTCCCGATTGGGTGGGTTCTCTTCCACTCAGGGCATGGGTGTAAATGTAATGCAATGTCTAGAGTTAAATGTAAGAGAAGGCTGCATTGCCCTAATTTCACCCTAAACCAAGGCAATAAATAAATAAATAATTAAACTTAACTTGAAAGTCTTGCATTATGAAACCCTAAAATCATTCAGAACCAGAAAATTTTAACATAAGAACAACCAAAAAAAATATTCAAGGTCAAGAAATAGAACTGAAGATGGATAAAATGGACGGATGGATGAAAGATGGATACTGAAGACCATGATGTAAAGGGAAAACTTTGGGTAAGCTTGGAGGTTGAAAGAAATGGATGAGTAACATATGATGCCATGAAAGTGAAAGTATAGTAAAGAAAGAAATGTATAGTAAAGGAATGCACAGAGTAAGACAAAGTTTTTTAGTTTAGTCAATTCATTGATAAATGGTTTCCTGATATTCGATTCTAACCTTTCTTAACCAGTAGGATACTTCCAGGGCTTCAAAATTTACCGAATAAAAATGATGATGAAATCTTGTTATAACATAATTTGTTATAGTGTAAAGGCACATTTCATACCCCCTTGCCTTAACGTTATAACAAGGTTCTACTGTAACTTCTAATACCAATTGAGGGCCTGAGAGTCAAAGTAATACAAGTGACATCAACATGAAAAACGATATAAGTGCATAATTTCTAAGTTGGTACCGTCAGGTCAGGTATCTACAGGAAAAGGAATACAAGCGTTCGAAAGTATGGTGCTGCGATCTATCGCCGGACACTTAAGCAACTTTGCTTTTTGTCACTTTTTACCGGGGTAAAGTGATACAGGTGACACTAGACGATGTTTGTCACTTGTATTACTTTGACTCTCAGGCCCTCAATTGCTTTCTGATATTTTAATAGAGTCTCAAAACTATTTTCAGTTACATCTCTGTTCATGTCTAGTGATATTCTATTTTAGAAGAAAACTAGTTTGTAAAGGAAAGTATTACCTATTAATCACAGCAGATTTTTTAGTGAGAAATACTCCAGCATAAGCTAGTCTTTGTTTGTAGAAGATGAAATGACAATAAACATCATTACAACATGTACCAAGCATTAATTGGAACTAATCCCTGCTGGTCAAGTGCCATGAATGCTGACTATTAGACCAAGAAATTCAACTTTGGGAATAGAACTTACCAAATTTCACGGATCTTACCAAATTAGGTTTCATTTGCCTGTATCCAAACATGTAATTGCAACCATGAAAAAAAGCAGACCAAATTGGACAGTTGTAAAGGGTTACCTGTTCCCTTACTATGAAACCTCTGTTGTGAAACTTCCTCACTTATGAATCTTTTTTTGGCCATCTGCTGAAAGTTTTATAAGTGAGGTTCTACTGTATTTGGCCGAGAACAGAAACGCTTTAAATAAACAGAATGAAGACTTACTCCACTGGCAAGAATGTACTCGTGCAGCACATGAGGTACTTACATTTGCAGGTGGAGGGGCTAACAGACGGGCAGTCTGCTTCATCGGATCCATCACGGCAATCGTCCTCCATGTCACATTTCCACTTCATGGATACGCACCTACCATTGGCACACGTAAACTGTTGATCACCGCACGTCACATGTGCTAGGAGAGAAGACAAAATTAGAGCCTCACTCACACAAAAAGTATTCACAAGTCAAGCAACATTCAGAGGCCTGGAAAGGATATGATTACCCTTGACCAGACATTATATTATGAATGTGCTTAGGGATTGCTCTATGGATAACAGTATGGGAGCTGCAACTCCAATGGAAGTAGGATATAAGAGATGTACAGAGGATGTTGAGAGCTTTAATGAGGACATTTATAGAAAGGTGATAGGATGTTTGAATTATATCAGTATAACCACTAGACCTGACATAGCTAATGCGGTATCCAAACTTAGTCAATATTGTAATAATCCCAACACAGATGATTGGGAAAATATGCAAGGATTTAAATTTAAAAAATGAATTAGGATCCAATTTCAGTATCCGGAGAAACGTAATACCCGCAGATCTTTATATCCTATCCGACCATCCCTAAATATTATCTTTCCCGGCGAATCAGCTTGCGTCTTTGAGGACGAAGTTATAACCTCGGCCCATAAGATGCAGGCTTACTTTAGAGCACATTTTGGAGTAAAAAAAGTGCGTCTTATGGGCCGGGAAATACGTTGACTACAATTTTCAATACATAGCAAATGTTTTTCAACTTGCGAACAAATTCAACTTACGAACAAGTTCTCAGAATGCAACTTGTTTGTATGTCGAGGACTTACTGTACACGCAATTTATATCTATGTTATGCCTTAATTAGGTAAAATAAATAGAATTATGCAATGAATCATGTTCCTACCCCGGCAAAGGTACCATCCTGCGGTGCCGAATTGAAAGGGTTAAAATATATCATGGTTTTGGATCACTTGATTGCTATAAAAAGGGGTCACGACCCAAAAGAAGTTGGGAATCACAGTCAATTACTCGATCTAATTAAAGTGGAAAAACTTACTACAATTGGCTTCATCACTTCCGTCAGAGCAATCCTTATCAAAATCACATCTCCAATATGGAGGGATGCATTTCCCATCCGTGCACTGTATCTGGTTGCTGGAACAGGTGGTCGGATTACAGACCTCCTGGAAAAAAGATGCAAAACAACTGAATTAGCTTCACATGAGTTTCGTTATTAAAATAGATGGGACTAGATAAGGGTGCTTTCCATTTGCTTTAGTGTTCCTCTCACTCGGCAACACTACCGTGCAGTGGCTTTCCATTCGTGTATCAGACCCTGCACCCATGCACGAGTGCACTTCCAAATAGATCGGGAGCATTGTTGATGAAGACGGTTGCGTTACACCAGATTAAGGAAAAGTTAGATTCTGTTGTATGCTACAGTTGAAAAGTTTAGAAATTCTTTGACACCAGGTTGTACTGCTAAAATACAATATCTTCGCAGGACTTATGGACCTCTGTATGGGGATAAGCACAAGTGCGTATCGTCCAGCATATACACACTGCTGCAAGTTCAGTGTTCAATAGTGTGTGTATGACAGCCATGAAAGAAGAAAAGGAAAAGTGTACCAGATGGAAGACCTGAAACAGACTTGAAAGTATCCGGTGATGGATCTTGGAATGATGGATTATTTCTCTTTCACGGCTTCTCAACTTCTCCCCTTTCCTCCTCTTAGTTTCGGACATGGCGATAGCACACTGTTGGAAATAAATTGATCTGGAAGATACTCCACAGTGCTGTTGAACTATTCTGCACAGCACACACCATTTGTTCACACATAGAAATCTGATGAGAAACTAAATGCCTTTGCCCATTCTTTCCCCAGTCCCTTACATCAATGGGTCGCTTCTCATGCAGATTTTTTATGGCACCTTCTTAACGGAACTTCTAGAAATACCTAATATACACTCAGCCAAAGGCCATGCACTGGATAAGAATATCCCTCGTACGAATTCATTTGCATTTTCTGCCTAAAGGCACGTAAGACATTTACCTCTTCTTTCTTGGCTGTCAAACATTTTTGCTAAATGCTTCAGTGTTCATGTATTTCCATCAATCAAGTTCTTGAATCTAGTATATTTCGAACGATACAAAAACGATATCTTTGATAGCAAAGAAGCAACAGTAATTCAAGTATCAAGCTCATTCTCCGACCGAGAATCTCCCTTCCACGCGATAGGTTAGCTGGCAGGACAGCATGAGCGGTGGAATTATGGCGAGTTGAAAATGTTAGGTGACATCAAAATTTCATAACTCTCTTTGTCATCGAGATAGGGTTACGATTCTTTCTCCAAAAACAAATATTAAGTTTTTTCTAAACTTTATATGCAGCATGTATGGATCTATATCGTGAGATACGAAAGTTAGTAGGCGACTGCTTTTTAACTTGCAAAATTCAAAATATTTTGTCCAAAAGATATTTAAATGAATACAACAGCATAATTCACAGATTCAGGCTCTACTTTGTAGAAACTTTTAATATTCATTGTAATAAACTTTGGTACTTTTCTACACTTTTTATTTTTTAACACCACCCCTTGATTTCATTGTTTTTGCCAAGCATTGTGTGTAAATTTTTGTTATCATTTTCCTGTAAATGTTATTTTTTACCCTCCTTTTCATTTTTGCTTCATTTCCTTTTTGTAATTTTTTAATGTAAACTTTTCTTTAAAATCAAATTTTAATGTTCTGTTTTTTTGGGCAGGAGTTTTGCCCAATGGCCTCACCATTAATCTTCCGCTGTTTGCCATTCCTCATCCTCTTCATCAGCCTTTCCATTGCCTCCGCCGAAATTTTTCAATAGAATTCTCGCCTTGTATTATCTCAGTACGCTTTTTTACTCAACTCTCACCAACAAAACCTCGCCTTTTTTATTCAAATGGTTCATTTATACTCTCCTAAACATTTTCCCCTTGTCAATGAGATAATGTCAAAATCCTACAATAAGCTGTGTGTTCGTCGTTTTCAACTCCTCAAAAAACTGTCCTCCTTGTACAAGAGCCATCTCTTGTGCGGTCTAAGCTTACCCCTTAAATTCACACCACCTCCTCAAAATTCCTCTAATATTTGACAAAACTGATCTCGCTAGTCTCTTCAACCTTCCCCCACCCTCGAAATCCACACCCAAACTTCCCGAGCGCCAGCCTCAAACTGACCCTCCTCCTTCCCCAATGTCTAACGAGGTCATCAACCTCTCATCCACCGTCTTAAATAGTGACCGACTGTCTGTATCATCCAAGGGCCTTTCCTTCTCACCCACCCCCAAATTCAATCACTTGTCCTTTCTTGCTGACTCTCTTAATCTTTGCCGGAACCTAAGATGGCGTGCTTTCTGGAAAACTCACTCACCCTCTCAAGCCCCTATGCATCCGGCCATTCTAAAATTTAGCCCACCTTCCGACCTTGAGCCCAAAACACTCCACAAAACCCATCCCATTGAAATTTTCATAAAACAATTTATGAATAAAATTTCGGATCCCAACTTCCTGAACTCCATCACACCCAAAAATAATCTTTCCCACAGTGAACTTGCCGCCATCCGCAAACTCCGGTCTGATCCCAGTATCATCATTTCCCCAGCAGACAAGGGCTCATGTGTTGTTGTCATGAATACCTCTGACTACAACGTGGAGGCCTACCGCCAACTCAACGATGCCAATTTCTATAAACCTCTCTCCCGCGACCCTAATGCCAACTATCAAAAAATCATCTTGTCCTTCCTAAAAACTCACGGCCCCAAGGAAGGACTATCATCGAAAGACATTGCCATTATTTCTCCTCCCAACCCTAGCACCCCCAGATTTTATCTCCTCCCCAAAGTACACAATCTTCACCGCATAGTTCACTCCCCTCCCCCCCATCCCTGCCGACACCAGATACTTTTTTCGGGTTCCCTTCGTGAGGACGGTCGTAAACCATTGAGTGATGAGCAGAGGCTGACAGTTACTTCCCCCTCTCGGCTCGCATTTTGGCTTTGGTGATTCATCCAGCTATCTTTCTCAATTGCACAGCCAGAAACAAGAAATCTGTCAGATTTCGCGTTGATCTTTCAGTCGGATCTGAAAAATTGACGCGTCTATAAACGATTTGTCCCAGAAGACCCCTTGAGAAAAAGTTCTTCGTTCCTTATTCCAGGGAACAACGAAATTAATCTGAGCGGGACTCATTCAGCAAAAAAGAAAAGGGAGTAACCCAAGAGGAACTCTCCTTCGCCTTATCTGCAATTATCTACCTTCGCTCAGCTTCGCTTTTACCCAGGTGGGTTCCACTAGAGGGGGAGGGGTAGGGGGCCTCCGCAGCCAACACTGGGTTGATACGGCCAATGCTCGAAGGAAACAAGGGGAGCTGTTATTTCGGTCAATTCAAATTGTAATCTTACCCCAGTGGTAGTGGTTAGGTAGACTTTGCACCTCCTCGTTATTTTTCCACAACCTGAAGTTATGTGGCGTACTGCCCGAAACAGTTTTTAAAACGCATCGTCACATTAATGACAAGTAACGTAGTGGATCAGCACGTGGGAAGAGAGAATCGGAACTTCGATCGGATGGTTAAGGCGGCTTTTTAAAAATTGATGGCCGAATTTCATACAAAACCACCGTAAAAATTTTTTCACAGTAAACTGTTCCCTGCAAAGGTTTTTTTTACCACGGGAAAGTCTAAACTTTGCACGTAATTCACAAAATAAGGGCAAAAACACTCAAATTCATGGAACCAAGTAAATGGCCATTTCGCGAAAAAAATATCGCTAAAATTGACGCCAAATGTTCCACCAACTGCCAATCGACGTTCTACCACAAAAATACTCGAGCGAATAGTTTTTGACCAAATTAACACATACATTATCGAACGAGATCTGGTCGACCCAAGACAATCAGGTTTTAGAAAGGGACAGAGTACTCAAACCATACTGCTTTGCCTAACTGAAGACACCAGACAAGCATTGGATAATATACAACTAACTGTGTTTGTTCTGTTTGATTTTTCACAAGCATTCGACTCCGTGAATCACGCTCTTTTATTACAGGAGTTAAAAGGGTATAATTTTTCTGACAGTGTAATCAGATGGTTCCGATCATATCTTACCAGGCGAATGCAATCAGTAATAGGGAAGACCGGGGATACATCTAACTGGCTAAACGTGGACACTGGAATGGTGCAAGGATCTGTCCTCAGTCCATTACTATTCTCTTTGTTCATTAACAACCTACCGAGATTCGTAATTCACTCCCAATATTTTCTATATGCAGACGACTTCCAAATTTACCAACATTCAACACTAGAAAGCCTTACACAGACTATTGCTAGTTTAAATGCTGATATTGCCCATATTAATGCATGGGCTGAGACCAATGGCCTAAAACTAAATGAAAATAAAACTAAGAGTATTATCATCGGCAGTAGGAAACTTAAATCTAAGATAAATTTTCACCACATCCCAGCAATCACAGTCAAAAATAAAGCGGTCCCCTATGAAGAACACGTAAAAAACCTAGGGGTAATAATGGACAGGAACTTAAATTGGAGTGCCCACTGCCTAAATATTAGGAATAAAAGCTATAAAACTCTACACAAATTATACAAATCCAAATACCAGTTCCCTACAAACTTACGAAAATCAATTGTAAATGCAATTATTTCCCCACATTTTGATTACTGTTGCGGTGTACTAAGTAATATTAACGTAGAAACAAATAATAAGCTCCAGATTACTATGAATGCTACTGAGAGATTTATATGTGATCTAAAACGGTAGGATCATGTTACTGATTCATACAAGAGACTAAAATAGCTCAAAGTTAGAGAAAGATGGCTTTATTTATCTATTCTCTCCACCTTCAAAACTTTCAAGTCAACCTGTCCTCCGTACCTCTTCAACTCCTTTATTTTCAAAAAAGACATCCAAAACCGGCTAACAAGATCCCATCATTTAGAACACCTACAGATCCCATAGCACAAAACTGAAATTTACCACAAATCATACATCGCCACTGTATCAAGATATTGGAATTCTCTCCAAATAGATGTAAAAACATGCAAATCTGTACCTTGTTTTACAAGAAAATTATTTAATTACATATTCACGAAAAAATATTGAAGGAGAAAGTGAAAATAGAAATAATTATTGTAAACACTGTAATCAATTTTACATATTCACGAAATTACATATTCACGAAAAAATGTTGAAGGAGAAAGAGAAAATAGAAACAATTATTGTAACACTGTAATCAATTTTAATTTTTGTTGTGTAAACACTTACTTGTATTTTTTGTGTAATTTTATTATTATTATTACCATGTATATTTTAGTGTAAACACTATCTTGTAAGTATTATTATATTTTTTTTTAAATTATATCTTGTGCAAATGATAATTAATGCACCAAAATGTCTGAAAAGGGTCTACGGCATTAAACGTTTTATTTATTTATTATTTATTTAAAGTGACCCTCTATATGCAAGTGCCAAAATCTGGTACCTTCAATTTAGATTTACACAGGTTTTTACTATTGCAAATTTAAGGAAAAATTTTACACTCATTTTAGACCTTAACTTGCCAGTGGTTAATTTGGATAGGATTTGGCAAGTATGAAATGTATTATGTATTTGTGACAAAAAAAGTTAAGGTAGCTATTTCTAAGACATTTTCACACATATAATAGAGAGATCATAATTTTTTCCTGTAGCAAAAACAGAACAGCTTGTCTAATGGAAATGACAGACATTAAGTTTATACTCTACCTCATCCGTGTTATCACCACAATCATTATCCCCATCACAGTTCCAAAGTGGGGGGATACACAATCCATTTCCACACTTGAAGTAATCCTTAGCACATGAGTGGGAGGCTGCAAAAGGAAAACATTACAGTGATAATCAATGAGTTTATATACTTTCAACACACATTCCCACTCAATGACACACTATAATAAACTCACTTTAGAAACAATATATGTATTTTCTCAAAATGCTGGCACAGGGCAGTTACAATACTTTAAGACACACAAGTATAAATGAGCCAACATTTGAATATTATAGTGTTACACAGAGCGAGATTGGAACATTTCAGGATTGGATGGAATTCAAAGCTGAGCAGCAGAGCAGAGTGATAGAGATGGATAGGAAAGTAATGGATGGAAAGTTGTAGATTGACCTTGAGCCTCCTGAAAGTATGTCAAACGTCCCCAAAAAACAACAGTGAGAAAGTTGGCACTTGATTTGGGTTGAAATACTTTCAACAGATGCTGGAATTTCAGCATTTGATGAAAAAATGTCATTACCTGCGATCCATTCTGTTTCACATCGTGAAAGACATACCATTACGAATGGGAGGACGGTATTACACCACCAGGCAGAGCTTTCTAACACCGATGTTAAAATTCTGACCCCTGCAATTATGAACTGGGGGGTTGGAGAGTCACCACTGGTCGGTGTAACACATCTTGGGGGCACACAGTAGGGCAAACAAAAACAGTTTTCGACGGCCAAAACCTCAAATTAAAAAATATTTGGATGGAGTTCAAATTCATTTTTACGCAAGTATAATGTCAGGAGCGATGAAATCTGGACATATTTTTCTTTTGATAATATACTCAGCAACAGCAAACCAGCGAACATGGCCTCTAGATGTGAGCTGTCAAGTGCAAGAATTAAGGATTTATTCCAGAGCTTCTTCACTGCAAATGAAACTATTAAGCGAATGATGGTTTTATTTTCAGGTAAAAGGGCATTTGAAGGGTACTGATTTTGACCCATATTTCATAAGTTGCAAATTTGATAACTTTACTGGTTATACCTCTAGCCATATAAAAAATTTCTAAAAACGTTGAATAGATCTGTTACATTGAATCATATGGTCTACATTTCCTCTAAACGCCATAACCCATTTATGCCAGAGGTTTAAAATTTACAATATTTTCTATGTTATTTTGTATGTAATATATGAAATTCACAAATAATATGTAAAAAAATGTTCAAATAAAGAATTTTAAGGAAATCGCTTCAATCTTAGCCTGTTTTTGAGTTATGTGGTGCTCTAAAAATGAAACACTAGGAAAACCATTGACATTCCATATACATATGTATCATAATGTATAAAATCCTATTTTTTTTCTACGAAAGTTGTAAAAGCATTTTTTTTTTAATTTTTTTGACAAAAGATAAAATTAGTGACATTATGATGCACCACTGAACACTTAACATGTAACGCAACATCACATTTTTGACATCTGGAAGTTGGATTCTTATGACATAGGAGCAGAGTGGGTTTTGTTTTTTCTTGCCCTTGTCGTATCCACTAGTCTTCGAAGAGGGTATTGGCGACAATAACCATCTTCCAGGGAGGGAGGACCAACTCAGGAAATGAGACTCCTTATACAGTGAGATTTATTAACCATTTAGTACAACCCTTTCGCAACCCTGGCTGTGCCTCTCAAGGACTCCACCCAGACACTCTGCTTCCTCCCATCTCCTCAAGATGCTTTTATTGTTTTGCCACAGAGGTCAGTGCCCTTGCAGTGTCATTTTTGGAAAGAAATAAACTTTGTAGTTTTCCATACTTTTTTATTTTTCCCCTACCGGTTTCAACGAATACTAGTCAATTTTGGGGATACCGGTCAAGGCGAATGATTTTTCCTCTATGGAATATTGCACTTTGAATACTAGTCATTTTCAAGAGGTTAATAAACCACGACGCAATCAATCTTTCACATTTATACCATTGACAAAAGGAGGGGGGGGGGGAAGCAAGGAGAGGGTGGGAGGGGAAAGAGGTAAGGTGAACATGAGCTTACTCCGAGGGAGAGCGAGGTCAGTGTTTCATAACCATGATTGAGGAAGGGGGGGGGGGACTCTTACAGAGAGGAGAGGTGAGTTCATTGGTACCACCTCCTTGACCAGTTCATCATTATACAACTTGTGAAATGCCCTTATTTCAAAGTTTTCCAAAAAATCCAACTTGGAACCTTTGTCCCTACAACATAACACATTAAGATTAAAATTTGAATCATTATCATTGTCAATTAAATGTTTTGCAAACTTGTTATCCAGATTAATCAGTGAATTCTTATGCTTCCTAATTCGTACATTAAATCTCCTACCGGTTTGTCCTACATGCAAACAATTGCAGTTTTATGGTCTTTCAAAAACCCACCAGCCTGGAATTCCGATTTGCCTGGTGGTGGCTCATTACATTGCCCCGTGTCATCGTCTTGCTAATAAGATGAACATTTTATCACGTAATTTTTCAAGTTTGAACTTCACTTAAGTTTACTTTATGGCATTAGAAATTCTTTATAATTTCTCTAATCTGTCCTCCATCGAATGGCAAGCTGGTGTCTTTTGATGTTAAAAACCTTTTTACTTTGGTGCCGGCAAAAGAGGCAGTTGCTCTCGCTACTTAGCATTGGGAAAAAGTGGGTTGCAGTGAATTCATCGTACATGAACTTGGCTCTCTCTTAAACCATTGGTCAGCACAGAATCACTTTTATTTTAATAACTAATTTTGAGGATACCGGGACTAGCCACGGTAGTTACCTTTACGGAGTCACCCGCAAGTGCACATAAGTGCGATATTCCATAGAGGAAAAATCATTCACCTTGACCGGGAATAATTCACAGGGGAGAAGGACGCCTCAGTAGCTTAACTGGTTAAAGCACTCGGCGCGAAATCGAGGGATCTGGGTTTGAATGCCAGTCAAGGCGAATGTTTTATTTTAATGAAAACTTTACAGCTAAATACATGGGTTTAGCCATAGGTTCACCTCAGAGGTACAGTGGACCCCCACTTAATGATGGGTTCACTTTACGATGGATTCACTTTACAATCTGCATGCTAGGAGTTCCAAAGCACGTTGATTTTGTGTATACCCTTTAAAATTTCCCATTTTGGCGATTTTATGCACCCATAATTTGTTATTCATTCATTATTCTAAGTCTTATTTGTAAACGGACTGCATTTTTTATCATAGCAACATTTACATATTTAATGATATGTGTTATAAATTATGAGCAGTTCGCGTGATTAGAGCAAATCAAGCAAATGTTGCGGTGATTAGCACTTCCACAAATCAGCGCCATCGAGATAATGCAACATGGTGTTCCACTTCACGGATCCGATTCGATTGCATCTAGAATCCATGGATTCTAGATGCAATCGAATCCTTACAGAAACATATGAACCCTGGTTGTACGGGTTACATATGCACTATGTCATGGTGAACTCTTTATCAGTTCTCCTCAAATGGGCATATGAATTTTACGTAAACTGCACTGCAACGTTTTATAAATGTCATCAAAATAAATTTTCCATCCTTATTTTCACAATGCTGACATATCTATAAGTACTAACACAGCCAATAGTGCATACTTACGAGGGCATGTTCCATTGGTGTATGGTTTCTCCAATCCTGGGCACAGGCACTCATGGTTTGCAGTCTCAATCATGTTGTCTGGACAGAGGCACCTGTGGCCGCCATGAGGCATGCCCACACAAATAAAAGGGCAGAGACCTGGACGACTCGAGCAAGGATTAACTCCCTCTTGCACACTGTGGGCATAAATCTGAAAAGGGAAGAAGAAAAACTTTTAAAAGAATCAAAAGAAGTTGCTAACAAGTATTTGTCCGAGGGCTAGGAAAATACATCAATCCATACTTCCAACATTGTTTCCAGTACACTGTCTGAAATAAGAACTGTATTTCTTAGACCAGAGTAGTACTTAACTTAGTAAAACTTAGCTGAGTTGAGATCCAGACAACCTAGAAAAGTCCAAAAAGTCAGGAAGTGCCTAAAATGGTACTTGCTCACTCATTGAAAACAAACAGATTTTGACTTGGGAAAGCAAATTTACAGATAAGTTCACATTTTCCCTGACTTTTCCAGGTTTTCCAGAGCCATTTTCAATTTCCCTGACTTTTCCAGGTCTGTGGCAACCCTGAAGTTGCCACTAGGCATTATTAGGTTAATAAGAATGTATTTTAAATTCAGTGGAGATATTAAAAAAATGTACAATAGCAATGTATCTGATCATAGTGGCTGGCCATCTGTACTGGGCAGTTAATGAAGCAACCCAATTGTAATGTGAACCACTTGTATAGCAGGGGCCAACTCTGTACACATTCATTTGTAATTTGGAAGCAGGATGAAATGTGAATGGAAACAGGTGGCTGTATTTGAGCCAACTCAGACCTTAAGATCCATCAAGCCAGGTAACTTCTCAGCAATTGCAGTGATTCCAACTCCCAAGTCCTTGTCTGCCATATAAATTGCATTTTGCCTCCAGTCATCCCAATACATGTTGTCCTTGAACACAGCAACAGCAAAAGGATGGGAAACTCGACCCTGTAGAGAAAGAGAAGGCACTTGCACATGAAAGGAAAAATGACCAACACTTGACCCCTATTGCAATACACTTGAGAGCTGCAGTTCCCAAACCTATTTTTATGTGCCCACCCGTAGGTCATCCATTCCCAAAAACCCTTACAATTGAAAACACCTCACACTTACTGCTATTATCTTCATTTTTCATAGAATTCACACCTCCTAGCATTCTTTCTACCTTTCTTAAGAGCACTTTTTAGCCTTTCAGTGACTTCATGAAATCATGAGTCCGCAGCGTTTATAGTTAAGTCATAATCCTTCTTCTTTTCCACAAGTTTGACTTCAAATTGCTCCTTTTTTTTTATTCCTGAGCATTTTTTTTTATTTTCTTCTCTCTCTTTTTTCAATCAAAACTCTTCTTCCTTACATTTCTCTTCCAGTTCTTATGCTTTTTTCAATCCATCCAGATGAAGTTTATAATTTTTGTGAGCACTTTGTGCCATACCAATGAGCTTCTTAGAAATGGTCACAAGGTGAGGAAGGTTTCACTCACTCAGTGATTCAACCCGAAGGTTGGTTTTTGACAGGTGAGAGTAGAGCTCACCACGGACTAAGCCACAGGCGTGTGAAATTCACACATTCAGGGTAGGGGGGCCAGTTCCTTTCCCTGGGCCACCTCGCACTCTGAGGATTTTTGTCTCCAGGGGCGTCCAAAGGCTTCACCCGGATTTGAACCCGGGACCCTTCGATCAGTGGCCAAGTGCTCTACCCACTAGGCCACCACGCTCCCCTATCGAGGAAGGTTTCTGGAATCTTTTAAAGTATCTTTCTCTCAATTTCTGAATGGCCATGAGATAAGGTCAAAGTGAATTTTAACACTGCATTGCTGTAAGCATTTCCACTCATCCAACAATTGGTCTTCCACTACATTCACCGGAAGTGATCTAGCTAGAGACACTATTTCCAAATTACTTCTTTTTGATCTCCCTTTTGAAGGATGCAAGCATCCTAAGGCCTAGATAACATTTGTAACGAGTTACAACCATGGGAAATCTCAGCATGAGGACTACGGGATTTGACTCGTGAAAATTACAGTTCCCACTCAATACAAAATCGCATTTGTCTGAAAGAAGTCAGAAAAGTTTTCTCTTGGCAGTTAGCCTATGAAGAGGTCAAAAGTCCTTAGTCACCCCTAATGCTGAGGAAGATAATATGAACACAACAATCCACCTCCATTTCCAAGTTCTCCTTCTTCCGAGAAAATATTCCATCCAGATCAGAATCAGTGCCCGAAAACCAGGAAAAAAGAGACTTTGAAGACTAAATCCTGAAAGAAGAGACTTTTAGCACCTAAACCTGAAAAAAAAGACTTGCTCCGAGGCCTGTATAATAATAATATTTAAAATATATGAAGTTGATCAAAGAGGCGTAATTACCACTATGCTATGTACTATGCTGCATGTACCTTCATAGTAATCTACAAAAATAAGTGTTAAGTATTAAAGTGGTTTACTTTGAGAGAGAAGTGGACATTGATAAGAGTGGATGCGCACCGAGGCAAAAATGGATGACCATAGTCGACACAAGTCACGGCTGACAGCCACTTGTTGTTCACTGAAATCGTGAACATGAATCCAATGCAAGTTTAATGTTTCAAGTTGATGCCAATCATAAACTAGGCTTTACACCACATTTCCTCAAGAGAAAGTTGCAAGAATAGAACTCATCTATGACTAAATGCATCTATTTTTTCAAAGTATTAATGAAAAAATGAAAAAAACTTACATCATTTGAAATTACTTTTCTGAACTTTTTTCCATCAAAGTCCGACGAGGAGATATAATCCTTCCTCGCATCAACCCAGTACAAGCGCTCGGCTATGTGGTCAATTGTGATCCCGTTGGGCCACTCCACCAGAGGGTCGGTGAACAACTTGCGGACATCACTACCATCCAAGTTGGCACGACTCACACTGGCATCCCCAGGAGACCAGTCAGTCCAGAACACATACCTGAAATTAAAAGGGAATTTATAATTAGTACAGATAAACAGAAGAGAGTTCATGTCACAAGGGATCTGTCTGATTTTAGTGGAAGAATCTGGACGTGAAAGAGATTGAATCTATTAAGATCTGGCTCAACATGGGATAAGAAAACTATTCATGCATCTTTCCACAAATAATTTATTATTACAATACAACTACAGTAGAACTGCTGTATAACAAAATTGAAGTGATTCAGGCAGCAGCATAATTCATTACCTATTGTAGAATTTGCAGTTTAGAAACTATGTACAGAAATTTTTAAGAATTGTAAATTATTATGCTGGATTTTCAACACATGATGTCCCATATGCAGAAACAATGCAGATATTGAATTTAAAGCCACTTCATGTTCGACGAAATTTTGCTGAATTGCTATTCCTATATAATCTATGCAATGACTTTATTAACTGTCCATCCCTACTTCAATTGATCCCATTTAATGCCACATTTTCCACCACCAGAAGCACAAAATTATTCTATGTTAAATACTGTAGTAGAAATTTCACTTTTAATTCACCATTAACCAGGATCCCTCGACTATATAATTCCCTTATTGGCAACATTGATATTTTTAGCGATAAACATTCCATATTTAAGAAGAAGTGTATTTTATCATTGTCGAATTCTGTCTGACCTCATGTTATTTGAGCAATATCTTTTGTTATAATATAATTCATATTCTAGTGGTCCTTTTCTCATGTAATACTTATTATTTTAAGACTATTTTATTACTTATTAAGAGTTATATTGAAAGAAATGCACATGTTCTATTCTAAATTGGGTATATGCCCGTAATAAACAATTATTATTATTATATAAAAATATGATACCTTTAATAATCTGTACGCACATGTTAGACATAACTGTAGATTTTTCGGCTCTATTTCATTAATAATTTGGTAATGCTGAGTAACATCACAGCAAGGTTGTTTCATATCTTGATAGTCTGCCTCCTTCGATTGAGGTCTTAGTAACCTTGAGATATCTGCCATTACTGCATTTATATTCATCTGCTCTCTGTAAGCATTGCATAGTTTGTTCACCATATTTGTCGATTAGGCAGTGCATTTGTACTGGAAATTCTAACTTGCACCACTCCCAAATTGCTTGAAGGCCCTGAATAATGGGGTGAACTTCATTTCCTCAAGGATTCTTCAATAAGAAAGAAACTGGTACAAAATTATATTCGCAATAAATGGCAGCCCACAAATTATTCTCGTCACTGCATGGTGAGACTCCTATGCATATCTTTATGCGAGTTTCCTTTTTGTATGCAACAAATTAATATATTAACAAATCAGAGTGAAGTCGAGCATCTTTGATCTGGCACCACCGGGACTTTGATGATGTCGGATTACAGATTTCGGATTACAGATTTTCCAGATTACAGGTGCTTCGCGTAATGTCATTTTTTATGTAAGGCATTTTCAATCCAGTTAGCGATATTTCTATGATATTGTTCTATTACTGATTCTATGCATATAAATGTGCATAAAATGATTATAAACAACTGGTTTTGTCTTCGTAAATCGTTGGAAGATAGTACTTTTTGGGTGATTCTGTTGACACCTCTGACAACGGGGCCCAAGTCGGACATCAAAATGCCAGTAAAAATGGAACCTTTCGCCCATTTGGACACCCCAAAAGCTGAAATTTGAAAATAATCATTTTTAGAAGGAATATGTTTGTTAATAATAGGTGTAATGCATATGTTTTGGATTGCAAGCCCTTTAAAAACCTTTAAAATGAAAAGTTTTTCGATTAAGTATTATGTAGTTGCTTGTGGCTTAAGGGCTATTTATCTTATACTATTTTATAGTTACAACCATTGCAAGTTTAAAGTGGATACAGGATAGCTAAAACCACTTGAAAATAGTCAATTATTCCTATATAAATAATGAAAAAATACGCATTTAAATGTAATTAGAAATATAAGGAATTTTGATAAATTTTCAAGGATGTTATTTCCCTCAGTTTTTAGTGCTACTCCGGACTCCTAGAGACAAGAAAAAATTGTTCCTTTAATGCATGAATTTACAAGTGGTCATACCATAAATAATTAACTGCAACCTATGCTATTACAGGAAGGAAGAAGTTCAGGGTGGCTACTGATATCCAACTTTTAAATTCTCTGACTTTTCCCCGATGGATTTACCAATTTTCCAAACCGACTGTCAGGTCACCTATTATTGGAATATTTTATTTCTGCTGAATTAAATTTTCAACAAAACTCAGAAAATGTTGAAAGCTGAAATGAATACATTCAAAGCTACAAGTACATCCTAATGAAAAAAAATATTAAACCTTCATAAGTTACAAAAAGGAGAAGTAAACTTTTCCAAACAACATGGCCTCGGATACCTTGTGATGAGCGTAATACATTGAGATCATTAATTTTAACACTACTAATTGCAATAAGGGGATACAAAAGGGATACATTGTACGTTTGATTCCAAATCTAATGTTCCACGAATTGATGGGCCATGCATATTGTGTTTAAGATAATGGTGTTGGGGGTGAAATGAAAGATTCAAAATTGAAAATTCTAGGTTTTCCCTGACGATCGCCACCCTGGAGTTACAATTTATGTGCACCTAATTGAAGCTCAAAGTAAAAACATATGGCAGTATTTGCAGTATTATTGTAGGGACGAAAATATGGTTTCACTTTCTCGTATATTTCGGCCTTTGGGTTTAGGTTAGTTGTTGCAAAATGTTGCACAGGTCCAATGACATAAAGAATTCTTAAACTTTTCATAGTGAGCATAACTGGATGAAAGCATTCTAGATTTTAAATAATCTAACATCTGCATTGCTTTTTTTCACAAATATATTGCTCAAACACTGTAACAACATTAACACTAGAAGGACGGGCAGGGATCATTTTGACCCATAAAGTTTTCCAGCATGGAATAGCTACTTTTTTCTCCCAGCAGTTTATTTTTTCCACAAATGACGTGGAAAAGGCTGTATTTACACATTAACCTTTAGCGTCCGTGCGGTCCCAAAAGGGACCACCTAATGTTTTCGTTTATGGCCTTGCGGTCCCTTTAGGGACCACTGAGACACACTTCGTTTAACATCGGCTTATAATGAGTTTCGTTATTTATAATTAACTGGAGAGCTGCTTATATTTTAAACCTAGGCCATTTAAATGCCCGGCCATGCAGTGATACATCTGGGATTTAAAGCCGTCCTTTAAAGGTTAATAGCAATAAAATTATTTTAAATAATTAATTGTTAATATGTAGCTAAAATTATTTCTGTTGGTCCACTTCAGCAGTGCTCATATTAGGCTATTCTCAAGCACAATGGTTGTGTGTGCTCGTCCATTGTTGAATGTTAATACCCCGATATAAAGGCCAATGAGTGCTGTTTTCGGTGGTAAATAAATAAATAAATAAACAGTTTGAAAATAAAGACACCTGGCCGAAAATTGTGCATATTTAGATAAAAATCCTTTTATCTGATAAATATTAATTTAAAAAACCTTTTTCAAATAAAAAATATATATAAAAATCACATCAATACACAACCATATACTTGTAATTACATTAGGAAAGATGTAAGATCTCTTTTTTTGCACAACTTACACATGTAGTTATTTTGTATTTAACAGAGAGCTTAACCCTATTAGATAAACACAGGAGCAGATTCCAAAGCTGTGAAATGAGGTATCTAAGACGAGCAGCAGGATGCACTAAAAGAGATCGATTGAGAAACACCACAATCAGAGCCCAATTCCAGCAAGACCCGATAGTGGAGTCGATGGAAAGAAAAACTTTGAGATGGTATGGACATGTGGCTAGGATGAATGAGGAAAGGAAGCCAAGAGAGGTGATGGAGGCAAGACCAGAGGGAAGGCGAGGAAGAGGAAGACCAAGGATGGAATGGGAAGAATATGTGGAGAGATTGGCAGTCAGGCGCAGAAAGAGCCTGAATGAGGTGCAGCATCTCGCTCAAAACAGGAAATAATTTGGAAAGTGGCTGAGGGACCCCGACGCCTAACAGCAGAAGGGGATTCGAGAAAGAAGAAGAAGAAAAGCATGCACGAAAAACTTTTTTTTTCCATTTTTGTTGTTATAATTCAAGGACAAGAACTATCCGCCAACCCAGCTCACTTTCTAACACAGTGTTACCTGGATGTAAGCATTGCTAGTGCAAAGAAAGACACACCAGAGAAAACAGTTAGCCATTGGGAAATTACACAATAAGAGGGTTTGTCATAAGGTGACTCTGCAGTGAATTAAAAAGGAAGGAATGAATATGCAATACTCAATTCAAAGGCTTACCCTTGCATGGGATGAACGGCTATTCCTCTAGGCTTTTTGAGTACAGTTTCGTTCAGAATCGTTGTCCTCATTCTGCCCAAGTGATTGGTGTCAATCCTGATTACCTCTATCTTGGATCTCAATCCATCCACAAAGAAGAGTAGGTTGCTCACCCAGTCAAGAGCCATTCCTTCAATCGATTTCAGATCTGTTTCCACCAGTTTCTCGGGTAATTCTTTCCCATCTGATAAACACTGCCTCTGGAAAATTAAGGGTGAAATTTTAAATCATGGCATCAAAAACACTCAGAATATTCTTTTACGAAACATTTAGCACATTAAGGACACGTACTCCTATTACATCATCCCTGATATCAGCCCAGTAGACACAGTTGTTTCTCAGGTCAAATTCAATGGCTATCACATTTTTGAGGTTCTCAACTGGAAGTACCTGAAGTTTACGGTCTTCAAGACTAATCCGAGCTATTTTCTCCCTTTGTGCAACCAAAATAAATTCTTTTTTCTCCCTGAAAAATAAAAAAAATATGTTATAACTCCATGATTTAAAAATTAAAATAATGATTGTAGCTGGCTAGCATTTGTCTATTACTTGAATGGGCAAGGAAGACTATCAGGTAAGAAACGAGACTCATAGCCTCCCTCACAACTATCCCCAGGAATTTTAACATATCCTTTCGTCCGATTGTACATCTGTCCAGGTTTGCATGAGGCAGGAACAGCATATGGATCCAAGGGGGGAGATTTAATCCGAAGACACTGATGGAACTCCAAGTTACGCTTAAACCCATCATCACTGTAAAAGAAAAAAGTAGACATAGTGGAAAATTTCAACACAGAACAATGAAACATTTAAAATAAAATAAATAATGAAAATGGAGGGAACTGGTTAGCCCATAAAAGGGACTGGTGGCAGAACTGCCGTTCCAAGCAGTCCACCAATTTCCAGAAAAGTCAGAATTAGCAGGCAATGCCTTTTAAAGAGCGAGCCCCAAGAGTAGCAGGACAGGACTCCCGGATGACGTCAAGAAATCAGCCAAGCCAAATTATGAGCCAAGAGGAGGAAGGAGATGTCAGCCTCTGCTCATCACTGAGTGATTTACCTTCCCTTCTGAGAAGGGTACCTCGAATAAAGTATCTGCGGGGTCGCCAGGGGTGGGAGGAGAGCGAGGTAAGAGGTGAAGACGAACAACTCGGCTGAATCGGAGGCCAGGTTGGTTGGTGCTGCCATCGCAGCCGATCTCTGATGAAGGTATACGACATGGTTATCATGCGTTTCATGATGGCTTCAATTTTATCGAAAATATTCTTATGAGAAATGTCTGAATACAGAGAGAAAGGATCACTCCTGATTGTAGAATTTTTTAGCCCATGTAGGCCCACATCTCATGGCCAAATAATGCACTGGTGAAAATAATTAATTTCGACTGAATATACACATTTATCTCTTCAATATGGTTGGCACACGTATGTTTGAAGTTACTACCGAGATAGCCCAGTTTTTACGTAATTGAATAGTCAAAACCAAAGTTTTTATCAGCCAGCATTCCATTGTAAAATTGTACGATACGACAAAAACTTGTGTATGATATTTGTACTATATGCCGCAATCACAACTCAATAACGTTGATGAACAATCGTGGTCGCGAATCTGTGTTTGAAGTAGAGATGGGTCGAATAGCACTTTCCTCGAATTCGAATATAGAGTTCGAATATCTAATATTTTTTCAAATATCGCAATCGAATACTACAAAGGCGTTTTTTCACCAATTTTAAATACAAACGACAATTCAAATAAAAATAGCATAAATCTACTATTTCTGAGAACCTATTTACAAAAGTTACAAAAATACTAAATTGTAAAATAAGCTGAACAGAATTTATTAAAATTCTGAAGTATTGAAGGTTCTAAAAAGAAACAATGCTCTTGATATTATATACAGACATATTTATATGTACAGTAAAACCCCCATACAACGAACACCCATACAGCAAAATTTTAAGGAAAACTCCCTATTTCAAAGTCATTGGCCCGGTCCCGGACCCTTCCAATGGACAATGCACGCAAAAAAACCTCCCATAACGAACCTCTCTATCTACGAAAACTCCGTACATCGAAGTCTGCGCTTGGGCCCAAAACATGAAAAGTGCCCCTCTAGAACGAATTATTGAGAAAAAAACTTAGCATTCTTCATTTACAGGTAATTTTTCCATAGACATTTACGTAATAAGCAGGAAGTAGAACCGCAGCGGAGAGTACCGCGTCTTAACCCTTCCGCTCCGGGCTTCGAAAATGTTCCCATCGGAAACCTACAGAGCAGAGGGCATGAAGGAAACTTGACGCTCTGGCTCAGTGAAGGCTCGTTTACACGTTTCTTATGGTGGGAACCATCAACTCTGACGGTTCCCACAATAAGAAACGTGCAAGGGAAGCCAAAGCTCCGCTCCGCGTTAGCTGAGCCGGGTGATAGTTGGGTGGATGAGTAATGCACCAAGAGGGGAGGGGGGAATATCAGTGCCAGCCTGCCAGCCGTAATCCAATACAGAAAGGTAATCTGAGATTTCTGAGGGCCTATTCTCTAACTCCAAGCATCGGAGCTTTCTGGCGGAAAGATGCTTCAATAAGCTACTTGCTCCCATCGGTATTCTCTATCATGGAAGCTACCGGAGAAAGTGCAAGCAGAAGCTACCGGTAGCTTATTAGGCTCCCACCCGTATTCTGTCAATGTCACGAAGCTACTTCCGTAGCCCCAATAAGCTCTCACGGTAGCCTCACGAAGCGCGGCCTCCGAATACCCTGCTTAAATATTGGTCATTTTATAACGCCTATCTATCTATAATTATCCAACGCACGGGTATGTTTCTTACATTTACTAAATGCGGATTCCTTGCACTTTCACTGGGTTACTTTGTCATTTTCGCCATTAGCGGGATTTTTCACAAAAAATATATTAACTGGAGGGACGGTAAGCCATTTTACCTTCGGTAAGTAACGTGATTCCAGCCCATAATGGGATACTTATTGGGCCGTGGTAGCGTGTATCACCTTCGCATTTCTTTTGAAAGCTTCATCTTCGTATATTATTTAAATGATTTGAAGCAACTAGTAATTGACGAAAGCAAATAGCATGAATAATATTGAATCATATCATCGACATGAACCCTAATTCCCGAATATATTTACGAACAATCTTATTTCAATTGATCAAAACAGCCAAGATGGACGTCGTGCGTTCGTATTCACGAGATTATGAGAGCAAAAATAAAATATTTTAGAATTTTCCTCGCATGATTTTTAATGCGTGGAATTTTTCGCTAAACACGATGCACGAACATCTTCACCGTATAAAACGGCCTTTTCAGGTTTCACCAGTTTTATCCACGGAAAAACATTGAGACGAGCTTTCCCATTGGTTCTAAGAATGACGTCACCAGAAATGAAGTTTCCGCGGATTTGGTTTAAAAATGTTCTCATACCCGCCTTTCGCCAAACCTCTCTCCACTTCCTATTACGTTCTTGAGAAATCTCCCGCGAGTTAGAGAATACGGTTGGTAGCCAATTATGGTAGCTCATTCGAAGCTACTGCATTGGTAGCTTCGAGATAGAGAATAGCTCCCCTGATCTGATCTTTTCAGAGTACATATCTTTCTGTATTGGGTTACGGCTGGCCGACTGGCACTCCCCCCTCCCCTCTTGGTGCATTACTCATCCACCCCACTCACTCATCCACCCCACCTCATTTGCGAAGGTTCAGGTGGTGAGGATGGAGCTCAATTTTCCCTTTTTAAATCGTATCAGATTACTTTTCCGTATTGGGTTACATCCCCGGTACTCCGAGAATGGGAGGAGCTCCATGTTTTCCTCTAAAATGGTTTCAAATTACCTTTCGGTATCGGATTTTATTTTGGGAGAGGCAGGTGGACGGTTATCGAAAGACCGTCCACCTGCCTGTAAGGACCGTGTTCATTCCCGTCGGCGATAAATTTTTTTTGTTTATTTTCTTTGTTTTTCCTTCGTGGAATTCTATGTTAACATATAAGTTTTACTTTTCTATTCATAGTTTTTTTTTAACGAGTGGAAATATTTTAGTTCGCGAAAACCATAGGGCTTATTTTTTTTCTTTCCCGCGAAGTCAACGTAATTCCTTTGTCTATAATACGTAATTGTCGTAAGACAATAGTCTAAATAATTGTTACATCATTATTTATAAGACCCACGATCAAAGATCCCCGTTTTCCTGTTTTGTCATGCATTGTAAAAAGGAAGGGAAAATGTGATCGGCTTATCTACTAATTTCTGTAATCGAATCACCATTTCACGATCTAAAGACATACCTACAAATAAATACATTGTAATAAGGCTCGTCGAGAAAGGCACGTGTTATATATGGCGAGATTGACCACTTGCAGAAAATTTTCATTATTGTATAATTATGATATCAACAGGAGGTCTTGCAAATGAATGAACAAATCAAGTTTGCGTGGTGAAAGAATGGGGAAACAAAGAAATCACGTTGACTTCGAGGGAAGGAAAAAAAATAAGCCCTATGGTATTCGTGAAAAAAAATATTTCCACTCGTTAAAAAAAACTTTGAATAGAAAAGTAAAAATTAGATTTTAACATAGAATTCCACAGAGGAAAAACAAAGAAAATAAGCATGCAAAATTTGTCGCCGACGGGAATCGAACACGGTCCCTCTGCACCGCAGACCCGTACGCTGATCAATGGACCACACCACCCTTGATGCCGTAGGCTGATAAATAGGGTTTTTATAACATCTGTAAATGTTTATACGCCTTTTTTGTTTAAACTATTGGATTTGGGAAACGCCCATATGTGGGGTGATTCGTGAAAAGCATTCGGAGTTCTATACGCATACGAATTTTCATCAAGATCTGCGACCCGTTTATCGGACACTCCCCTTGTTAGGAGGGCGAAGTATTCAAAACTTCATTGGTTGGTGTTCAACCAATGAGAGCGAATTTTTATCTACTCTGTCCCCATCTCAAAGGAAAATCTGGAGTAACCTCTCTACTCTATCCAAATATTGCTATTGCCGTCTTAACCTTGATGGATGTGGTCTGTTAACCGGCAAGTGGTGCATTTCCTCGAGATCGCCCTAATATTTGCTCGATTGCTTGAGGAACCTTTTTTCCCAGAAATCGCAGCCGAGAATGAGGGTGCGCCTCTGACACGAATTTTTTATCTGCCAGCCTTCGAACCTCGGTCACGATATGAGCGGCGGGCAGCAGAGCAGTATCGCGGCAGGGCGGTAGTGCCCACGAAACGAGCAGTGATTCGACCTAAGATAAGTTCAGAATCAGAAATGGCAGTACATACTGTCAGGAGACAGAATGATCTCGGCCGACTTTTTGCCACCGAATGAAAGAAAAAATTAATATCTGGGATTGGCGGCGAGCGGCACCTATGCCACTCACGTTATCATGGCTGGGTTCGAGTGTGTTCCATGTCAAACATTAGGAACATAAAACTCAGCGTTGCCACTTTATCACTCGCCTACCACCGTATCGTGGCCTAGGCAAGTCCCTGGAGAGCTGAGTGACCTTGGTGCTTAGCGTGAGTCATCAAGGGGAGGGTATCATTCGCTCGCTTGTTTACGGGGGACGCAGTTGCCTAATAACTTTAAAAACTTGTTGTATGACAAGGCAAGGGTGTGGGGTGCAATTGGGGGACAGCGATTTGCCGCACAACACGTGCAAGCACTGGAATTTTCCAACCCCTTTAACTTTCTCATTTTCTGTCACGGGACAACTTTGAGTGACTCAACTGTATGCACCTGCCTTAAGCTCAACTGAGAGAATTCTGTGAATATTAACATTTGTGCATGCGTCAACATAGGTCAGTGTAGTCCAAAATGAACAAGGGCAAAAAGTTGTGGTCTTTCACGGTAGTTGAAAAAATTAAAGTGCTTTAAGTCATCAAAGACGCTGAGGATGTAGGAAACCGCGCTGCCGGACTAAGGCATGATGTGCCGGAATTGTGCATTAGAAGATTGAGGAAGGATAAGGCTGCTCTATTCCATACCAATAGGGACAGAAGGTCTTTTCGGGGAAAAACTACAAGCTGTGACAGGACATGCACGTCCGTGCCGCCGTACTGCGACGCCGTCTCACTAGTAAGTCAGCCGTTTTTATGTAAATCATGAAATTTTGTTATTTTGTCATTCATTGAAGATTTTTGTTGGACCATATTTTAAAAAAAATTCTTTAAATTCCATTGACAGTTATGATTTCTTTCAAAATTTGATTTTTTTTAAGTTTTGATGTCGTATCTACGCCTTATCATTCGTTTGTTACGCGGCTGACGCTTGGGTATTTTGCATTTAACGTGTTTGCATTCCCACTCGTCATCATTTACCGCAAAATATAATTTGTAAAAGTTAACCACGTTTTAAAAGGTGACTTACAGCGACTATGACTTGTGCATTAGGAAAACGGTGGGGGGATTCAGAATTATAAATCAGAGCTCGGTGCGACTGTCCGCACTTACCAACTAAACACGAATTGTAGCAAGGTCGGATTTGTTTTGTTTTAATGAATATCAATTACTCCACTCATTCCAAAGGACGATAAACAATGCAAGCATTGTAGGGCTAAGGCTACAAGTGAATACTTGCCTCCGAGGTCCATACATGCCTATGAAAAATGCTGCATAAATTTAAGAGAATATCGCAAACGGCTTTGATAATGGCCAAAAATTTGAAGTTAGGCCCGCAACACCTCGCAATAGGAGAACAAAAGCCCCAAAATTTTTTCTTCAACTTCGACGCATAATAAGAGGGGTGCGCCTCTTTCACGTGTTAACGTCAACGTCAATGCATTATCATCTGAGATTGTCATTGTGACCTCAGTGCATTGCAGACTGCCATGTTTTTACTTGTGGTAACTAACTCGCCCCACCTAACTTATTGTCGTTTATCGATATCTAGTATATTCTGGTCACGAACATAGATATTTACCGGTATTTCAATGGGATTCCAACAGTGCGTTTCATTTCGGAAGTCTAAATGGCAATATGTGCTCTTTCAAGCAAAATTGCTGCATAAAACTGCCAATTGATATCGAATTAAATTATTGCACTCTAAGAATAATATCTTCTAGATACTCAGAAAAATTATGGAGCACTTTAAAATACGTAATCCTTAGACATTAATTTTGGCGCTCCTTTAATTTCAGACCGCAAATAAAGTAAGCGATGAGGCGTAGAGCAGAATCGACGTGAAAAACAATAATTTCAATTATAAATACGAAGATTGAAAATAACTCTGAGATAGCCACGATAATTGATGGTAAATAATAAAAATTGTTTATCATCACTATAGGAAAGGTTTTAACGGTGAATAAAGCAAGACTGAGATATTTACTCGACTTGCATCGTAAAGCACGCGGAACACTTGGATGCCCCTGTGGAGACGCAACCCGCACACTACCCCCATACATCGAAAACCCCCTACAACGAAGTGATTTTTCCGGTCCCAACAAATTCGTTGTATGGGGTTTTTACTGTAGTTGGTCACTAATCGGTTGGAGCACAGCCATCAAAATAATTCAATCAATGTAAAAAAACCAACTCCAATAAATAAATTGCACTATTTATTCTGATTTATAAGCATGAACAATTTTTTATTGGCACTTCACAAGTAACTTGGCACTTTGAAAATGAAGTATGTACTACTAACAACACAAATTTCTCTTTGGAAATAAGGGATGTAATAACTTCTAAAAACACAAATTGCACTTTGAAAATAAGTTACTAACTTATAAAAACACAAACTGCACTTTGCAAATATGGTACCTATGTACTAACTCCTAAAAACAGAAATTGCACCTCCCAAATAAGGCACCTACTAACTAACTTCTTTTCATTGTACCTACTAACTTCTAAAAACACAAATTGCACTTCCCAAATAAATAATAATATGTAATAACATATGTACTAACTTCTAAAAATACTAATTGCAGTTCCCAAATAAATAATAATAACAAATGGGGTACGAAAGACGGACACCAGCCTCCCCGTGGAGTACCTGGTTACGGCTTTTGCCGGCTAATGGTGGATGTCTGCGTGCGGGGCTAACCACCACACACGCAGATTTACTGGTTCCAAGAAAAGAATCCAGGAAAGCCACCCATAACCTAAAAAAAGTCACCCTCTCGGATGGGGGCCCTAGTAGATTTGGGTGTGGCAATGAAAATTCACCACCTCAAAAGGGAGCTCATATGCAGTGGACGGAAGCCCTAAGGGGCGACCTCCTCGCATGCCATGCTGCCAGCGAGCCCGAACACAGAGGGTATATGGCAAGGATGCACTCTTTGTGGTGCGAGATCCATCCAGAACACTATCGCAGCAGAATCTGCGCGATTATGCCAACCACCTGCAAAAAAAGGAAACTCCACACCAACCGCCAGTTCAGAGGAACACACCACCGGCCAGACCACTCTCCCCGACACAGGCAGCCTATCCACCACCTGCGGTGAGAACGGCACTCATGTCACAGTCTCTGCCAAATGGGGAGGAAGCTGGTCAGGTCGTCACTGAACTACGATTGCGGTTATTAAGCACAATATCATATGATGAAGGACAAAAAAGGCAGAGAGATATCCACCGAAAAATCTCTCTGCGGGGTAACCACCTTTCCTGGTTGAATGGCCTCATCAACGAAATCCTGACAGAGACGTCGGACCTATGGATGGTAAATTGCGTGGCCTACGCTGCTGCCAAAATCATGGCTCACTCCCAAAAAAACGCATCTTGGGAGGAAAAAGCAGAAAAAAGGCTGGAACAGTTGGAGGCCAAGATCACGCAGGTGAGACGACAGGCGTCGAGAATTCAGTGTGTGATGGAATACATCGCATCTGGGCAAGCTTTCACTCCTAAAGTTTGGTGCATAGCGCGCAGCCTCAGATACAACCATCACATACTGAATAAAAGCGTACTGCTCACCATTAAGCAGCACGCGATCAATAGAGTGCGCACGCTCACCATGGCCCGGAAAAAAATCCTCAAGAGGAGTAAGGCCGTGAGGGAGAACTCTACCTTTCTCCTTCACCCGTTCCATCTCTTTCGGCCACCTCCACCTGTCGTCGATTCACCGCCACCCGCCCAAGAGGTTGAACGGTTCTGGAAGGAAATCTACGAAAATTCGAAGCTATTCAACCGAGACACTACGGCCATAGGCCTCTTTAAAGTTTTGTGACCACCACCTACAAGAAGTGGATGGACCTCTTTCAGTCACCTTCTCTGGCAAGAAGAATTTCTCAGCTCCAGGAATGGATGCCGTGAATAACTTCTGGTGGAAGAAGTATACTTCCACCCACCAACACCTCGCCAGAATCTTCACGTCCTTTCTAAATGGTATAGAACCAATTCCACTTTGGCTGACTGAGGGACGCACGGTTCTGATACCTAAGAAGGGAGACTTGTCCAATCCAAAGAACTATCACCCCATAACCTGCCTCAACACTGCATATAAGGTGTTCACCTCGATCTTGAGCGACCTTATCCTCCACCACGTCCAGCCTGTGTGGAAGGAGGTGTACGAACAGAGGGGCTCAAAGTGGGGAATCGCAGGATGCAAGGACAACCTGCTCATTGATAGGTGCATATGCCAGGATGCCATACGCCATAAGCGAAACCCATCAATGGCCTGGGTGGACTACAAGAAGGCTTTTGACACCACTTCGCATGAGCTTTTGATCGCCATGCTGAAGTTGATGAATGTCCACCCAGAGGTAGTGTCCTGCATCCAACGCCTGTTACCAATCTGGAAAACGTGCTTCGTTCTGACTTCAGGCAAGCGGTCAGTTTCCACAGAGTTGGTAACATACCACCCCACGAACTACAAGGTTCTTGCCACGAACATGTTCGCGGTTCCTAAACTGCTGTATACCTTCGGATGCATGAAGTGGAACGTCGAGTTGCAGAACCTCGATAGGGGAACAAGGAAGATGATGACCATCTACAGAAGTCTTCATCTGAAATCTTCCATCGCCAGATTGTATCTCCCTCGCAATGTCGGTGGTAGAGGACTATTGAGTCTGGAGTGTCTCCACAACATAGTTGTCCTGGTTACAGCATGCCGAGTGTTGAAAAGCAGGGTTCCACTGCTCAATCTCGTGAGAGATCACGAGAGTACAGGAGCAGGGGCGTTTCTCTTCCAGGCGACAAAGAGGGCAGCGGACGAAACCAGTCTCGACTTCGACTCGTCATCCGACGGAAGCGACAATGACACGACCATCTTGTCATTGAAGGCAGACGTCCTCAAGCTCGAAAGAAAAAAAGCCAAGCAGAAGGCCTTGCTTAAGGTGCATACCGATAAGCCCATGCATGGAGGTTTCTATCGAAACATGGAAAAGCATGGGTTATCAAAGGAGCTGACGTTTGCCTTCCTACGCTCCGCAGGTCTGAAGTCCGAGACCGAAGGTTTTGTCCTCGTGTGCCAGGATGGTATCATAAAGACACTCATGTACCGCCGCATTATATTCAAGGTGGAGGTTGCGGACACGAGATGTAGGGCGTGTCGAACCCAGCCGGAGACTTTGAGGCACATTCTCTCCGGCTGTAGTTATTATGCCAAGTCAGCGTATTTAGCTCGGCACAACGCACCCCTACGGATGTTATACTTTCACCTTCGACACCATTATGGCATCGACGAAACACCTGTGCTGCCCTATGCCCCTGCAGATATTGAGTCCATCGTGGAGAACGATAAATGCACATTCTGGTGGAATTATTCCTTCTCTACCACCAGGCATTTGGAGGCGACCAAGCCTGATATCGTTCTCCTCAACCACCTCACACGCTCCATGTTCTTGATCGAGTTTTCGGCTCCGGCTGAAACTAACATGGATACGAAGGAGGTGGAAAAATGGACAAAATATCAAGACCTGCTTTTCGAACTTCGACAGATGTACCCCAGACACTCTGTGAAACTAGTGGTCCTCATCATAGGTGGAGTCAAGGGCTCGCTGATAAATAACATCAAGTGCATTCCGTCCTGCATGGCACAGGCAGAATCTCTAGTTGCACGCATGCAGAAGGCCGTCACCCTGGGGTCACTCCATCTACTGAGGACGCATGACCCGCCCGCAGTGTAGCCCCTCCCTATACGCCGGGAAAACACAAGACTTAACCTCGAATTTCAGCGCACACCTATCATTGCAATGTATTCGGGGAAAGAAAATTTCAAGGGCGATGCATTTATGTGCAAACTATAACAAATTAATGGTTTCCTTTTTAAATAGTGAGAGTTTCCAGAGTATCCAATATCATATCAAGCTCTTTTGCTATGCTTGGAACTACAGTAGAACCTCGGATATACGACCCTCTTATATACGATGACCTCATTTATACACCGTTTTTTTTTAGGTCCAGTAAATAATCCCATACGATCCAATGTATTTCCAACCTTCCTTATGAAACTTTTATTTATTTATTTATTATTTACGGGAAAACCCATTCACCATAATAAAAATGACATATTTTTTGCCTGGCGGCGGCACAGGCCTGTGGTTTTCTGCCACGAAAATGCGGAATGTTTTCATCTTAAAACCAAAAATGAAAAATTGCATATTTTTTTTCCAGTGGTGGCGCAGGCCTCTGGTACGACGAACTCCGTTATAAACCGTTTTTTTCCGGCCCTATGGTAGAAAATTCCTCAGTTATACGACTTATCAGTGAGTTTTTTCACCTACGGAGCTTCATAAATTCCAACTTGGAGGGATTGTTGTGAGTTTATCATGAGGGTAAGGAAAATGCGAAATGTATTGATCTTTAGGCAATTTTAATAATAACAAAAGTAATTCATCAGAATGGAAAAAGAACCTACCGTTCGGAAGAAACGGACGGAAAACCGGAGGCCTGCACCACCACTGGACGAAAAATATGCCATTTTTCATTTTTGGTTTTAAGATGAAAAAATTCTGCATTTTCACAGCAGAAAACCACAGGCCTGTGCCACCGCCACGCAAAAATATGCCATTTTTAATACTTTTTGGTGGTTTTAGGATAAAAAGTCCAGGTTTTCTATATGTATTCCTGAAGTGCATGTCAGGGTGCATACGCGTGTCAACCTTTATGCCATATCTACATTAGTGGAGATGTGAGGGAATGAAACATATGAGAATTTTACGAGAAGCCGAATTTGGTGCCATTGTGCCAGAGAACTATGAGGGTTAGGAAAAAAACGGAAAGCGGGAAGTTGTAGACCTCATGAAGGGCTGAAAATATTTTCTGTCAAAATTGAGATTGGACTCCTAGTTTATAAGCCAGAGTCGAAAAACTGCAAAAATCGGGAAATTTTTCGCTAAATTTCGAGTTGGAGGCCCTCCGGTGAGAAAACTATGAGGCGAAGAAAGACGGGGTTGATCACATCTTGTAGACTACTCAATTCCCTGTTATAAATTTTTCGTCAAATTCCAGATCGGATGCACCGTTAAAAGGTTATGGCGTGGGAACTGGCGTGGGAAGGGCTGAGAGCGAGCATTTAGGATTTAGGGATTTGGCTATGTTTACCTCACCACTAACACTATCTTAACCAATAAAATCTTCAATCCTTGGCACTTATAAAGCCCAGACAAATTTAGACTTTGAAAAAACCTGGGAATATCATGTATGTAAGAAGCAAGGCCTTATCAGCTTACCACTGAAAATCTTCAGCATCGCATTCACAGTTTTCAGTTTTAACTGGGCGGTCAAAGTCCCTTCCATTGTAGCAGTTGGAATGTGATATCCTCCTCAGGAAGACTTCCTTTTTACCCAAAAGACACGGCATTTTTGGACCATCATCACTACTAGGAGACCAGTACTTGTAGTCATCCTTAGTGCATGCATAACCTGAATCAAAAAAAGTTTCATTAAGCAAAATCGATATGCAAATCATTTCATGCACTTAATTTTTTATAACATCAATAACTAAATACAGTAGAATCCTGATTTAATGTTTTTCAGGGGGGACAAAATTTTAAACACTAAATGTGGACAAACACTGAATGAGGACCTACCATTTTTTGAGGTTTTAGAACATATAATTAGCCAGGACAGTTTTCCATGAATAAAAAGGCTAATTTGAAGTCACTAAAAGATGTAACAAACAATAATAAAAATGATCATCAATTTAATGTGCTCTTCCTAAAATATGTTGGGAAACACTCTCCAGGAAAAACAACTAGAAAAATGAAATTGAAATCAAATATGATAAACAATTTGTGGATGATATTTTAAGAAAATTATTTTATTAATTATGTTATAAACCATACAGAATCAGGAGCTGACCGCTGACCCAGAGTAACTGTAAAACATTGTATATGATATGATTAATTTGGTGATCTCCTGTGCTATCATGGAAATTTTCAATAATCTGGGTTATCACTGGCATGAGCAGCTTCTTCACCAAGTCCACTCTCTTGGAGTGAGGATTTTTATGGACCCCCTCTATAATTTTTTTCTTCTTCTCGATACTAAGAGATTTCCTTTTTAAGCCATCCCAAAATCAAAACCAGCTCCCTCTGCTCTCTTTAAACCCCCGGCACCAAGGAGACTAGCAACTTGTTGATCAGTGGCCTTGTTGGACAGCTTTTCTTTAGTCCAAGAATCAGAGAAAAAATAACAATTTCAGGGATGTAATTGAGGAATGGATGGGGCCTGTTTTACGTTATAGGGGGGATGAAAGATGATCCTCCAATATGTTTGAAACTCAAGATTCGGTGTCTGTATGGAGCTACATGCATCCAAAGTTGGCCAAAAAACGTTTTTTTACTCTACAAGCCAATATAAGATTTTTAGAGAATTAAAAGCATTAGATACTTGTAGCTAATTCAAAGACCATTAATTTGAGCCGTGATAAGTTCGATTTGATTAAATTGTTTTTGCAACATTAACAAAAAACCATCCAAAATGGCCACTTTTTATGGCATGCTTTGAAGTTCCTAGCATTAAGATCGTAAAGTGAACCCATCGTTAAGCGGGGGTCCACTGCATAGATAGCTGTGAATTAAAAACAGGTATTAAACATAACTCCTCATCAAACCAATTAATTTTAATTAATTAATTAAGTACACCTCAGCTCCCAGCATACCTACCAATAGCAGAAGTGGCAACAATTCAAGGAGAGCGTGTTCCCGCATATTCTCTCTAGCTGAGACCGAAACTTGAAGGCGAGATCAAAAAGATATCCTTCAATAAAAGCACCTCCTTTGTTTTTATCCCCATGATATGAAAATCATCACGGTTGTGGTTTTCTAATGACATCATAAACTCACGAATGTTATGTAAGTATAAATCATTAAAGTTGGTTTCCTAATGGAATTTCATTTAATTTTTAAGGAACAAAATGAATGGTAGATATGTTAAGATTATGCAGAAATGCATTTATGATGGCCATCCACATTAAGTACTCTATTGTATTTCAAATTCTGCATGGCCAGGGGACAAATTCCAATGGTATCGGTTGCTGTACCACTGGCACATGCTTGAGGAGGATTGGTGGAACAGGAGGATTTTTCCTCATGTTGATTCATGTATTTTACTTAACATAGCTCATTTTTGGAGGGGTGTTAAATTTACTAATGGTTAGTACTGCACAACGCTTAAAATTTTCTTAAATTATAAACACTGCAAATTTAGTATCATAAAAACAATTGCTGTCGGTAGACTAATATTTCAGGAATATCTACTTCTGAAGTTTCTGAACCATGTGTAGTAAGAAAAGATTGACAGCAGCTTTTTTACACTCATATTTTCCACTTCAAGGATGGTACCTTCTTAATTTTGTGGAAGTGTGTGAGGTGAGTCAAATGATGTGGATATGGCAGTAGTTTCCAGCTGGAAATTGAAAGTTAAAGATTTGATTTTAAACTACCATCCAAAGGATATATTTAATGGTGATGAAATGGGGGTTTTTCCATGCGATCCCAACAAAAACTTGTCCCTTAAAGGTTAAAAATGTTTTGGTGGTAAATTCTCCTAAGTGCAACTAGCTGTTTTTGTTTGTGGAAACATGGAGAGAGATATGGAAAAGCCAGTTGTGATAGGCAAAGCCACACAACCCAGATGTTTAAAAAATTAAAATATTGGGGAGGTTCCTGTGATCAGGTTACACAACTCTAAACCTTGGAAAAATAGCTCTAAAATAATGGAGGACTGTTGCTTTCTTTTAATCAGTGAATAAAATCAGCTGGACAAGAGGTAATTTTTTTCCTTGACAATGCCATGTATCATCCACATCTAGATCTAGGGAACTTCGAACTTTCGTAGTTCCCAGCAAATACCACAGGCATCACTCACAAGGAGACATCGCAAGACTTATGTTCGGCATCCAAACGACGCAATTATTTTCTGAAACGATAGAGAGAATGCAGGAAAAGTGTCACGGCTTTCTTCTACATAGGCCCGGGTTCAAGAGAAAAATGCTATTAAAGAATCTTCCTCTGTATAAATCCTTTGCAGTGCACACCTCTCTCCACAAAGGTCGTAACCCAGTGGGTTAAGGTGCTGAGCCAGTTATCCTCAAACGGTGGCTGGGGTTCCGTCATAGGTAGCGGCAAATATTTTTCTATAGAATATTTTACGGAATCACTGTAAATTGCCCAACCGCATACCCAAGGCATCCCAGGGTAGTTGCCACGATTCAAATCTCTATGAATGACTTTAATATTCAGGGTAATTGCTAGTTGGGAGGGCTCCCCATCCCCACATCTAAACGGTACTTTTAGCATGCCACCATGACGTGAACTACCTATCGTCTGGCTCCTACCCTTCAACCTATCTGGCATGTGGCCCATCCAAGAGCAATATTAATTGCTCCTGCCATTCCAGCTCTAGGGGCCATTGGAACGTGCAAGCCCTACTACCACATCAAGGTTGTAGTCCAAGGGTAGTAATCATTAACATTTGAATATTACATCGTAACGGGATTACTCACTGAATGCATTCCGCAGGTCAACCTTCACAATAAGCCACTGGTGATGGCCTTTAGCAGAGCCAAACATTGTGAAGATGGTCGTGTTCTCTCCCGGCTCTGTCATTAGTCCATAAACACGGAGGTCATCATTGTAAAATTTAAACGTTTGCCACTTCTCTCCCTCATCAGTGGAGTAGAGTAGCTTCCGAGTTTCTCCAAGGGATTTGAAGTACCTTACAGCAACCATTACTCCTCCATGATCACCAAAATTGAAGAAATTATGATCTTTCAACAACTGGAAGAAGAAAAAAATCATATATAATAAATATTTATCATATTTCATTTGTCTAATTGACAATACCACACAGTCTATTATAAGAGACATTTGTACAGAGGGTGTTCCAATAAGGAATTGCTAAAATGATAGAATAACTGGAGTGCATCACATAGATATTTGTTCAGAGAGTAAAAGCACTAGCAACTAAGTCTTTCTTTAAATGACAGATGGAGATAAAACACTTTTTATCGTTTTTGGTAAATGGTTGTTGAGTTTGACACATGCACAACAAAGATATTAAGCACTAATGTCACATTTGATGCGTATGTCATTGCTGTGACAGAAGCTTTTGATGTATTTGTAGCCAATTAGGAAATATTTCCTTGCGTGAGCTGTGACACTTTTTGGGCACAGCCTTGGATATTCCAATGTAGATGTCGGACATTCAAAAGAACTGCTGGAGGCCACAAACTACATGTTTTCACCCAAGCACATATCACGAGCAAATGCACATACGCGTGCTTTGCCATCAGATAGACCTTAATCATGTAATATGCATACTCCTCCCCTTGAAGCACCGCCTTTTCGAAGGCACCTTATGTGCAAGGGCGGGGGGAATTGCGCCTGGTTATGACGTCAAGATTTATGCCGGTGGTAGTTTATCTACTGGTATTGTCTCCCTTGCTGGACAGCTCTTGACTGAACCGCCAGACAAAGTGCGCCTCACAACAATAGGGCAAGGTGGTTCTTATGCGTTGAGAAGCAAATCTCTCTAGGGGACTAAACCCTGAACACAAATCCCGGTCCTCGGGGCTAGCAACTCTACCTTGTAAACACTCTACATGCTATGAAACCTCTCAATATGCCTCCGATGAATCATGATGGATCATTAAGATGTCGATCTGGCAAACAAACATGGACAATGAGTATACAGAAACTAGCCACTTGGAATGTAAGAACCATGCTGAAACCAGAAAAGATGAATGACATCACCGGAGAATGCGGAGATCCCATTGCCACCCTGTCAGTTTGCTCGTAGTATTCTTTGTCGTATTTGAAGTACGTAGTCGTCAATATGTGGTGAAAGAGATTACTAATTATTTGTTTAGTATTAGAACCGTGCTAGATAATAAAGCACATACATTGAAACTGGTCACAATAAACCTCTAATTAATAAAAATAAGTGGAAAACTTCAAATTTATTTCATTCCTAATGAACCAATTCCACCCCATCTGCCCTAAAACAACTTTATTTATGGTAGGGATCTTTGAAATAACTTGCGACATACCCCATCTTTACCACATTGAATCATGAATACCGTAGTTTTTTTATTTACCAGCAATCATCGTAGCAGCATTAATGCCGACGGTCTACTAACACATTTTCAGCAAGGTATGCTGCCCTCTTAAGTAACGCATTGTGGGAGTACGGTGTCGTCTCTCTTTGCACGTGCTTTTCGTAACATTTCCAGAAGAAAATTTTGAAGAATTTCAGTAGTACTCATATTTAAAAATCAGGTTGGTCGTAACTTTGTAAGTTGGATGGTCGTAAGTACCAGTGTATACTTTTAAGTGTGCCATCCAACTTATCAAAACCTAAACTACGTTCTCTTCAAAATCTTGAGATTCTCCAAAACAGGAAGCAGTACCATATCTACATGGACACTGCACCTCTCCGTCTAGACCTACTCTTGGTTTAGAATATTTTAGGTAAGCACCTTTTTGTCAAGCCCAGATATCTTCATTGCCACTTTCCATTTTAATATTCACAGCTATAAAAATGCAGCTTTCATTTATTCCATCTGACATACTAAAATAAACCATATTAAGGAATCAACTTATTGACTTTTTTACTTTTATTAAAGTAAAAATTAATACTTAGCAATTCTCTATAAAATGTTTGTCCTATTATAAGCTGACAAATTATTAAAAATAAAACAAAATAGATTTAAATTTTGTGGGTCTCATTCTGTTCATTTAATTCTCAACGTACTATGAAATGTTGCTGATTGAATGAAGGGGAAATTGTCATGGGTCATTATAGTGAATTGATAAAGAGGCCATCTGTAAATGGGGTTACTGTTATGTACATGTGGTTTTACAGAGAGAAGCATCAATGAAGCATTTAACGCATTTCCACAAACCTGGTACCATGTTAGACCAGCATCTCTGCTCAAAAAGACCCCAGGGTGTCCTTTGAGGGACTTCCCAATTGTCCCTGTGGCCATGATGATTCCAGGAGCAGACTTGGACGACAAAATGGGGACAGAGCGTGTGACTGGATACAGCTGATTGAAGCGCTGGGAGAGGTGAAGGGAACACCCGTCGGCCTGCAATACAATAGAAACATTGCATTTACACTCACATAGTCATGATAAAAACATCCACAGCCCAGCAAATGACTGTGAAATTAACCAACAACCAGAGATGTACAGAGCTCTGGAATGCTGTGAGACATTAGCATTCCTATTCCCAACTGTTGATATACATGCATTTGAATCTAAACCTAGACCAATGAACAGGGCATTAACCCATTTTCGGCCAAAGTTCCAAAAATGTAACATTACCATTCATCCCTAAAAAGATTGCTGACGCAAACTTTCTGCAAACCACTTTCTCTTTATCCCATAAATAAAGTATTATACTGATTTTTTAAGGGATAATATTTTTTAACAATATTAATTTTTTTTAAATATAACTATTCAAAATATCCAAATTATCTGACTACATGACTTTCCAGATACGCACAGTGTCTCCAATTGATCGTTTCATTTCTAACCTATAATTTCAGACACTTCCTTTCGTGCCACATGAATGAAATTTGGTACCTAGGTAGAAAAAGGTCGTAAGTTTTGTTGAGTGCAAGCGAAATTTTATAAGTATGAACTTTTTACCCCATAAGTAGGGTCCAACCAAAAATCCAAATTTTGCCTTATGGGCTTTCAATGTTAAATTTTTCGAAATACAAAAAAGACAGAAATTCTCTGCAAAACTTTCAATTTATATGTTTTTGGGCACAAGAAACACGATGGAAGAACTTTCGAGTTCGAAATTGCAACCGTGACCCCTGAAAGAGCACAGTCAAGGTCATAGGGGTGACGTAAAGCGAATCACCGCTACAAACATATCAATCATAGGTTTGAAAATGTGCCTCCTCTTGGAATAATCACATTCCGACGCATTATGAAATAGGAAGGGAAAATAACTATAGCAATGTTACTGTTTCGACATCAGTATTGTCTAATCCAGACTCTTTCATTCTCTTCACATCGGCTAAAGTCTATATCTTCATGGATTCCCTTCCCTGTGGAACTCATACGGGATAAAAAGGCGACGAGGGGAGGGAATCTTCCTCCCCCTCCCTAACTCCTCCTTCCCCTAACCGGCTTTCACTTGAAGGAGGTGAATGAGTCATTGCTAGTGGGTTGAGGGTGGGAGGAGCGGAGGCTGGGTTTGTCGCTAACTGGGTAAGGCGATTGGAATGCAGCCTTTAAGGTCTGCGAGCAGGAAATGCATTCGTACTAGGTGCGTCAGAAATGCAAAAATGGTATAACATAAAAAAAGGACGGACCAAACCCTGCATCGAGAATCCAACAGACCTGAGGAACCTAGCTGGAATGCTGGCGAAATATTGTCCATCAAAAATGGATAAACGCGGATGGAAACCTGAAAAACCATTATCTTCATTAAAAAAAACTCTGCGGAAGCCTTCACAAAAACCATACAGATCAGTTTATTGAAAACTTCAAGTCAGTCAGTAATCAACCATGGGCTCAAGAAAATTGAGAAAAAGTTAAAGCAAACATATGGCTATGTAGTTGGTGAGGCCTACTATGTAACTACGGTGAAAGAATGAACCCCTTCCCAAATCAGCACAGGAAGAATGTACCTAACTGAAAGAGGTTCAAGTATTACTTATAGTGGCAAAGATTTGAATTTCTCTACCAGGGGATTCAAAAGATATTTTATAAATTGATCTAGCATAATTTACAGGGGTGCTAGAAATTTGCAGCACACTGTTGTGAGTTAAGGATGTAATCATGTTCATCCTAAAAATATGGCAGAAGCTATTGATGTTATTGTGATTCAAGCTCTTAAATTGCTCATGTGTGTTGAACAAATGAGTTGATGATGATGTTGAAGCAAATTGAAACCCGCAGTTGTTCAAAATAAGCCTGTGGAAAAGTATGGAATTCTCATTTTAATTCCAGCGTGAACTTCCACAAGTTATTTCCTGAATCTATGAATTATAATTTCATCACTTTTTTTACAATCAAAATCTTCAAACTGAGATACACATTATTTGAGGCTAAGAGGTGATAAATTCACAAGTCAATTAAGCTCCCAATTGATGTATGCCGGCTATAATATTTGAGTTGAGCTTGGAAACATAGGAGGGAAAAATACAGCCTTTGACCTCAAAGTGGAAGATCTGGCTCGGGACATTCTGCAACTGATACATTGGGAAAGTACTGGATCTTACCATTTTGCACTTGATTGGCTGCCCCTCATCGTCCACTTTTGGGGGTTTCAGGGGTCTCCATTCACCGCCCATGTCAAATGTGATGACGGTCGTCAGGTGCTCAGGCCGTATGCCAGAGACGGTGGCTGTTGAGATTTGGGAGGCTATGTATATTCCCCTTAGACCTTCAACCTTGTGGAAGTCAGCAAATGACACATCTGTAACATCACTGGAAAGCAAAGTAACAACATGCATCAGAATGCTTACACATTTATCATTTTAAAGATCAGCCTATCATCAACTTCATTATTTGAACTTCACTGAAGAATCATAGAGGTAAATATATTTTCACTTTTTATATCCAGTGCTGGTGGTAAAATATTACATAAAATAAGTAAATCAAAGTTGTTACCACTGTATTATGTGGTCTAAATGTAATGCGACTTTCCCCCTCTAATTTCCACCTTTGAAAGTCACCGAGGCTCTATCTTTGAGCACTAGTTATGCACTTTAAAACTTTGAGTGTGAATTGCTAGTCTTCACATGCATTTTAGAATGTCTATTTAATATGCCTAGATTTCGCCCAAGATAATAGTGCAGTTGAAATGTAATGATTTGGCTTAGAAATAAATGAAAAGTAAATAATTTGACGAGCTGTCCCTGAGGATTGAGGGGCCCTGTGTAAACGAAAGTCGGGGGCCCCCAAAACTTTGTATTCCCTTATTGATATAGTACGATAGTTTTTGCATATTTCATTGGAAGAAGTAAATTAACCGACTAACTGGCAAATTGCTTCAAGAAATTTACATCTGCGCTAGGTATTAGGTAATTTCAGGTAATAGGTGGATTTTCCCGTGCCATCTGATAGATGCAAGCCTAGGCCCCATAGGCACGGGGCCCAGTGCAGTGGCACCTGCCACACTACCCTAGGGACGGCAGGCACTGTAGCCAACCACCATGGAAACAATGAAACCACATTCATTTCCCTCTCACATCAAAATGTATCCCCATGCATGTACAGTTGCAACTACTTATGTATGATTTCTGGATGCGGAATTTTCTTGCCACCTGAAGGTGACTCATTATGTTGAAACCCAAGTCGTGAGCAAACACCAGCCAGGGAAATTAACTACTTTACATCTTTATCCTCAAATAATTATTGTAAGTCGGATTACATATATCCAATAAATTCATTCAATGCACATTGCTTGATTTCATTCAAATTCATGTTTAGTCCCTCACCTCAAAGTCACTGCTAGCTTCTTGGCAGGAGTTATTGGCATCCAACTCTGTTACATGGATGATACTGTAATTTTTCATCCGCTAAATGCAAAATGAAGTTAAATTGCAGTACATATAGCCTAAAAATTCTCTAAACTTCTTTTCATCCTTAATTAAATGTTTATTAATCAGAATGTTGTAGAAACCCTGTTCTGCTCTTGATTTAAACATTTCATTTAAGTCCTTGCTCCTTCCCCTTTGTTTCAACAACAACAATGACAGAAATGTAAGACTTGGTGCTTTCCTGGCGCACGATGTGAATGAATTCTTCACGGGATTCCCACCAGGTGAGATGTTAAGCCAGAGCCGACATTTCAATGGCTAACTCTGCCATCGTCCTCAGGGCATTGAGTGAGTCAACGCCCTGAGGACGATGGCAGAGTTAGCTATTGAAACGTCGGCTCTGGCTTAACATCTCACCTGGTGGGAAACCCGTGCAGAATTCATTCACAACAATGACAGAATATCGTCCTCTTCTTCCTCTTCAAGCATCAGATATACGATCAATTCACTCCTATTCATGACTTCAGTCATAACAGTCTGTGGGAGCCAATGACAACTGTATAAGAGTATATTGTGGTGCAACTGATTGAGGAATCCCGTCGCGTTCATAGGAATTCCCTGGTCGCCTGAGCCGCGCGGCCATAATCGCGGCTTAGGAATCCGACCATTAAGTACTGCAAGCTGCGTACTCCTGAAGCTTACATGTATGATCCGAAGATTTACTCCGGTAAAAGTGACACTCCACGGTTGTGCGGGATTGGGCATGCTCATCAAGTTGTAATCCAATTGATTGAGCAACTTCTTCATGAGGGAAGGACTTTATATTCGGACAACTATTACACCAGTGTTTCTCTTGCATAAGATCTTCTTCAAAAGGAAAACCTACTCATTTGGAAAGTTGAGACCCAAATGAAAAGTCAACACCAGAGAGGTGTGCAAAAGAAAAACAAAAAAGGGTGATTTGTTCATGAAAGAAAATGAAAAGGGAGTGAAAGTGACAAGGTGGCATGATAATTGGCCAGTCACCAAGATCAGTTCAAACCCAGATGATAAAAACATTTTAGTAAAATTCATTTTCAAGAAAGAGAGGAGCCGCCAGCAAGCCTGTGCGTATTAGCATATAAAAATGCTAAGAAAGGGGTTGATGTGTCCGATCAGATGTCAGCATACTATACATCTATTTGCAGGTTGCTGAAATGGTACAAGAAAGTATCTATGGAACATCTCCTGGGAACGTGTGTGGTCAATTCAAGGGTAGTGTACAAAAATTTCGATGCAAACAGAAATAGATAGATATGTGGACATTTAGGGAAAGAATTATTGATGCATTTTTATGGAAAGTAAGGGCTGAAAGCAGGGAAAGTGGTGAAGTCCAGGCAGAAAAAGAAATTGTACCAACTACCAACATTTGATGGCGTGGCTAAGGAATGCAGAAAAAGGTGTTGGGATAGAGATGGGCACCACACTGGTTACGCCGTGCCGCCGGCAGTGCAAGGCACACCGCTGCCGGTCATTTTAACGGTGGTGGCGTGGCACGACTTGGATTATAATACCAAGTCCTACAGTCGAAAAAGTACTGACAAATTGTTCGAGTAGATGCATTTTGGATTGAGTTCCGCTGCCACGCTAGTTCGTCTTGCCAACCTTTCCTCTCCCAGCCAACTGCCAGCCTCGTATGTCCTCTCAGCTACCTGGCTGAGCGTAGTTTCGATAGGATTTATTTTACACCAGAGTTTGGCCCAACAAAAAAAGAACATAGCTGAGACATAGTGGAGAGTCACAGAGCACGCAGGAAGAAATAGGTGCTAACTAAAAAAGAATGTAGCCGAGTGGATTAAAAGTAGGGAAATACAGCAGAAGCTCTATATAGCGAGAGCTCTCGGGATCTGAAAAATCACTGGCTAAATAGAACACTCGTTAATACCGAAGATGATTAAATAATCACTCCACAGTCAATTCCTACAACTGTAATGCTAATTTAGCCATTATTGTGGAAAGTTTTGGTGAGTGGTGAAAACATTCTATTGAGATAGCTATTGAAAATCATATTTTAGAACACTTCAATTTTAGAACACTCGTTAATACCGAAGATGATTAAATAATCACTCCACAGTCAATTCCTACAACTGTAATGCTAATTTAGCCATTATTGTGGAAAGTTTTGGTGAGTGGTGAAAACATTCTATTGAGATAGCTATTAAAAATCATATTTTAGAACACTTCAATTACTTATGATCGTATTCACATTCCATGACATCAAATTCCATGTTAGATGTCATACACTGGAATATTAAACCTTGAATTTTGATACTTCAAGACACAGGTACTGTACTGAGCATTGCAGTATTGTTATTGACGCGATGTTTGGGGTGCGCCAAATATGTCACGTCTGCAAGTATTAGCAATGTAACAGACTAAAAACGGCAAACACTTCGAAAACGATAAAAAATATCATACCTCCTTCCTCTCTAAAAAGTGTATGAAAATGTTGTGTATAAAAAGTGGAAGAATAAAAACAGAAATATTTCCCACTGTACAAATCGGAAAGGTTGTCGTAGAAATTAGCTGTATCATAATCATAATACCGGGTCCGGTGAAGCCACTAATAATAGGAACGGACACGCTAGCAGTATTAGCAGCAGAAATTAATTATAAACATCGCACAGTAATGTTGGCAGTGTATGGAGACGAAGTAACTTGTCCATTCGAGGAGGCGAATGCAGAATCACAACGCATGGTCATGAGAATAGAAGAACTGAGGGACAAGGAAGGAAATAGTGAAGAAGGAGCCAGAAATCACATTACACCACAGGACATAGAAGACAGCAATGAACACTTGGAAGAGTTAGGTGAAGAAGAGAGGAAGGAAATAGCGAGTCTGATAGCCGAATATTGGGATACTTTTAAAGATACAACCGGGAAAATAAAGGGGTATCGATTTGTAATTGTGGTGAAAGAAGAAAACGAATTCTAAAATAGATGCTACAACATACCACTACATTTCCAAAAGGCATTTCAAGAGCTGTTGGTCCAGGGGGTAATGGAAAGGAGCACCCCTAGCAATACATTTCACCCTTAGTCTGCATTGTTAAAAAGGATCAGTCGATAAGATTTTGCATAGATGCCAGAGCAGTAAACAAAATTATAAAACCAACAGGTACCCAAGAGGAACCACCCAAGAGGTACTACGAGACTGTGAAAATGCTAAATTCATGACGTCCATTGACCTCACCCAAAGTTTCAACCAAATTAAACTACATTCAAATTCCAGAAAATGTGAATTTACAATTGAAGGAAGGGCGAAAGGCGAAACTTTTACCGGAGCTATTGGAAGGTATCCAGGCCAAAATAATAAGAAAGCGAGAATGTAGGGCCAAAAGAAAGCAAAACAAAGAAAAAACCTTACATTGAAAATAGGAGATAACGTGTTGGTACACTCTTGCCAGGCATCCGATAAACAAAAGGTGATGTACCAAGGATTCTTGCCATTGTTCGAAACCTCGACTTATATGGTAGTTAATCCAACATAACATGCATTGTTAGTTTATAGGGGTGTTGAAATTTAATATAAAAATTTCCACTAGTAAAAAATAAGGGAGGAAAGTTAACTCTTGAAAGCATTGGGGATACGACAGTTTTAGATATGTCATTTGAAGGGGCAATGCAATAGGTGCAAATCTGCCATATTGGCGACTGCATGGCGAGCAAAATTTTATTGATAACAATAGGAACAAAGCGAGTCGTGAAGCAGAAGTTAGAAGGTTCCACAACATTCTCAGGGGAGGGAGAATAACAACAATACTGCCAGGAGAGGGGTATAAAGGCATGATGCCGCGAATGCCCGGAGCAGTCGACATTACTTAGGTGCTGTCGGTGGCTACGCTCCAGGGGATAGCAAAAAGTTAATCTGCGCAGTGTAAGGTGAACGCAGAGGAACTGTAATTCGAAGACACTGACATAACCAGTGACCTAAAATATTACTGACGCCAGAGAAGCGGGAAGGACAACCTCAAATCTTCCCTGTTAGCCACAAAGCACGAGGAGATAAAAGGGACACAAATTTGGACACGTGGGCATAAAACCAGGACCAAGAGTCCGAATTGTATGTAAAGGTATTAATCTTTCTACAAGTGATACATACATGCCAAGTGTTTGGGTGTTGAGTGATGCTATAGTAGTATTTTTGTTTAACGTGCAGACAGGGGCAACAGCACTCAGATGAATTGGAGGATCACCCCTCCAAACTCGAGCCGAGCCCAACGATGCCTAACTTCGTTGACTGATCGGGAACCCGTGACTCCATTGTGGCAGGCCGTTGCCTTGAGTGTTGATACTGGTGTTATAAGTCAAGTGTTTTGGGTTATGAGTGTTTCTATTGATATTTATATGTCAAGTGCTTACAATACTACGATAAATGTTCACCGGGTTGGTGTAATTGTAACATTTATCGTAATTAGATAGGGATAGAAAGCTATCTGTATATGAGAAATAAATAAATCTGTTAAAACGATAATAATCGAAAACGAAAGTGTTGTAATGAAAAGTGATGGGAGATTTTTAAATGTCCTATGAATGACCTTCAAAGCTTTATGACGAGGAGGATGAATCATATGTTACACAACCAAACCTAATGAGCAATATTAACAATGATTCATTTCGACCTTTGACCTGTTGAAATGGCATCCCATCACTTTCAACAAGCTTTACAGCACAAGAAGTGGAATGGGAGTCAAGCTTAAAAATAAATACTTTAATGTGAGAGTGATTGTAATTACAGCAGTGTAAACAGTGTGAAATGACAACTAGCTGTCCTATATCTTTAAAATCAACCGTCTACCCCTGGAATGGGAGAGAGGCAAGAAGACAGCAAAAAGGGTGCGAGGAGGATGAGAGTGTTGAAGAGGCAGGGCATGGCTGCTGGAAGCTAATTCTTCCCTTGATGGAGGAGCAAAAATGAACAGGCCAAGGTTCGTCGAGCAGGGTGCCAAAATATGTACATATGTCACTAAAATTCACAAGGGATGGCAGATTCGTTGGAATCAGAGTTGAGCAAATTTATATGAAATATGTATAGTTGCTTTGTTAGTGTCTTTAATTATTTTAAATGAAAAACTTACTTAAGCCATGAGTCCTTCCAAGTGCTATTAGGGAAGAAACAGAATATCCTTGGTAGTGATAAGGAGAACAGCATTCCATGTTCAGTGACTCTATCAGACACATACAAATTGACTTGCCAGTCACTATCATGGTCAACAGCCACAAAAACTTGTCCATCCGACACTTCAGCTACATGATAATTCAAGTTATCCAGTTCAGAATGAAATATAGCTTTCACAAAAGGTTTCCTCTTGTGTGATATATACAGGTCCAGATTTTTCTGAAAAATAAAATTCCCTTTCAATAAAGAGTTTACAATTGGTCTGTTGCTATGAAAGAAAAAGTAAAGAGAAACCCAAGCTATGAAAAGGCATAAGTTTCATCCACATAAAAAATACTTCCTCTCACCTCTCCAGCCTTTTTAGTTGCAAACATGAATTCCTCACGTACTTCAAAGTCCTCAACATCCTTAAGAACAACGGTGGTAAATTCATCTTGAAAAAAAGATGGTGAGGAAAGAACAGTCGAGGAACCTGTGGGCTCTTCTCTTTCCACATACAAAAGCTGTTTCTCACCAGGAAGATTTGACCAAAAGTAGGCTTTCACATACTCTTGAACCAAGGTCCACGTGCGTCCAAAATCTTTCGTAACCCAAAGCTGCAACAAAAGATGTATAATCAAAATATTGCAATATTGTCTATTGAACGTCTATTTAGACGTTCTCAGAGTGCTTAGGGCATATCAGAAATTCGTACAACGTCACCTTTTTCTCAGGATCAATCTTATCATAGGCCAGAAAAGTGAGTGGTTCCTCTTCATTGAAAGATACATCAGTAGGATGGAATTTCAGCTTTACCATTTCGAAGTGCTTTCCATGATCTGTGGTTGTATAAATAACTTTGTTCGTGCTATCTATAAAAATACACTGTAAATAACCATTGGAATTACGTTAATTTCGCAAATAAGCATCGTCTCTAAACAGCATACATTTTTACGAAAAATCAAACACATAGGTAGGGCACTTACGTGTGTGTTATACTTGGGATGATTATAAAACTTATCCAAAGTTGCGTGGTCTCCCGTCTCGTCTTGCAGTGAGAAGAAATTAGTTTTATTTTCAAAAGAATTACCGTAGTCATATGAAATGAAAACCGACGACGGTCTTCCACGAGAAGGAGTAGGATCTCTGGCAAGGCAAATGATAACATCAGAACCTTCACCAGCCCAATGCACCATTAGCTGCTGGTGACTATCATTCAGCCTATTAACCTAAAATCGTAATGAAAATTGATCATAAGATATCAATGAATGCTACCATGTAAAGTTATCTCACACAATTTTAGGATTAAGCACTATGTATGTGATATTGTGGTGACGTTTTAAAGCAGTTGATCAAGTTTCGGGACGGCGCAATTACGAAAAACAAATACCACCTCTAAACAATCACATCAATTTAATACAAAACAAAAATTTAACTTAAAGGCACATATGGCACATACCACCGAATTGATGGCACTGTCGTGATCTTTTGCCGAATCTCTTTTTAAGCGCTCAGGGCTGTGATCATAACCTTCGTCAGAATGTCTTTCAAAGATGAAACTTCTTCCATGAGTATTCCTTGTTTCTGTCGTGTATAGATGTTTCGTTCGCAATCCATGCCTTTGGGGCACCACAGCCAAAAACACAGCTAAAAAGAGGATGAAAACGCACATCACCCTCCCTTCGGAATCCATTTTCACCCTCTTCACTGAAGAAAAACCTTCCCGTTCCCCTTCCTTCCCTACCGACTAAATGACTAACGCAACCACGCAACTAAAGCTGATTCCGACCAATCCCGACGTCTACTGATGGAAAGCATGGGAAGATGACTTAAGGGGGGAGTGCTGCCCGTAGTCAGAGTCCCGTGACATTGACTTGTAATCAAGGTCGCTTTGTTTACTAATATTGAGCGCCCGATAGCGAGGTAAATACCTTAACACCGGACATGGAAATCAACGTATGGTTGAAAACTATTAATGAGGCAAATCAAACGAACTAAGCCAGTTCAATTGATTTACTCATCCCTTTTTAATATTTTTGAAATCTTTTATTAGTTATTAAATTCTAAAGAATTATATATTCTGAAAATATTCTATAATTCATTGGAATTTAATGATGAGAAAATTTAGATTTAACATGGGTTTTAGAGGGATTTCCAAATTTTGGCCGTAGTAATAAAGGTAAAGGTGAGTTTTCGTCTCGCACGGTTAACATTTTTCTCCCCAAAATGTCAATATTTGCTCCTTTATTAATTTGCTGGGAATATTCCAAGTCACTCGGCCATGGTTAAGTACTGTTAAGTACAGCCCCGCCAAGTTCAGTGCGCTTGCATTGTTTTTTAGTTTCATTTCTTGAAGCCGTACGATAGGTGGCTAGCAAGGCCACTTTGTTTACGTATGGTCGCTTGTTTGGGAATTCCGATTGTTGGTATGTTATAGAAGATTGATTGCTTAACTTAAAATGGGTAAAAGATCTTGCTTTATTCCTGGATTCTCCGACAGGGTATTCCACAACCTATAAAAATAACAAAATTTGAGATGGGAAGAATGAAAGCCTGTTTAAGGCTAATGTAAGTACTCCTTTTTATTCTTCACGTCATCGTGTAGCAAGGTATGGTCGATGATGACGAAAACCTGTGTCCATCGCAGAACTTTTATTATTTTGACAGCATTTGTTTTTTTCTCAATGTGATTCAAATTCCTTTGATGTGATCATTGAAGCGATTTAGAACGGAGGCCAACACCGGAGTTCATCACACACGTCTATTCAACGGACGACAAAAAGGAACAGAGAACAGTGGAACAGTTATGAAATGTACTGGAAGGAAAAAGAATGACAAAAGAATAACGATAATGTCAATGGAGTGTGCAACTCACAACTAAACACTCCCTCTCACTCTAGGGACATTAGCAGCAAGTTAAGTTACAATTCATCATACAAAACAAGAAATCAGGACAGTCTCAAATCGTCTTTAAGTTTTGAATGTTTAACCTTGCTCAGACTTTTAGTCATGTCTGCCACCATTAAATCAGTTAGTAGATATTCCATTAACTTATACATTTCAGATACACATTTACTACATTTTTCTCATTAAACTCCCTAGTGAAATGATGTCGAGCATCAGTATGCTTTGTCCTGCCGTGAAACACTGGGTTATCTCAAAATTTAATAGCACTTTCATTGTCACAATAAATTTTCACAGTTTCTACCTCATTTAACAATTCTGACATTAGGTATCTTAGGTAAATAGCCTCTCTCGATCCTTCTGAGAGAGCTACATATTCAGATTCAGTGCTTGAGAGAGCAACACATCTCTGCTTCTGGCTACTCCAGGAAATGGCAGCTCCAGAAAACTTAAACACAAAACTTTTGATCATTATGATTTCCTGCCCAATCAGCATCAACAAAACCAGTAATACTTTTGCCTGTGGGCTTAAACACAAGTTTTTCGTCACAAGTGTGTTTTAAATATTTTAGTACTCTCAATGCACTTTACCAGTGCTCAGTGGAAAAACAATTGTTAAATTGACTTAAATAATATACAGAAAAAGATATATCAGGACATGTACTCTCAGATAAATACATTAATGAGCCAATTAAACATTGATAGGGTACATCAGGTTTGGTTAACATTGGGTCATTGAAGAAGTGACCAGTAGAGGTCACGAAACGTCAGGCTAAACCTGATCATCACGCGGCACACCCGAAGAACATTTTCGATCACCATGAGCCGCGAAAGCTTCAATGAACAATTGGGTCATTCTTTGGCAAATTGACATTGGTAAAGGTGAGCTTTTGTCTCACCAGCGTTAACGCAATTTTCACCCACTTTCAACAGACATATCAGAACCAAGTTCACCTCACGTATAATGCAAACCTTGCGCATTTGTGAAATACTTTCAACATAACAATGCTTCAACTACTTTAGGAATGCCAAACTTTCAAACCTGAGTAGTATGTTTTTTCCTCTCTGCCATCTTGTGAAAAAATGCCGTTTCTTCTTAGCCACTGTAGGTGACGCAGCGATCAAGCAGTTGGTTCTCTACCCTATACACACCTCTACTTCACTGTTTCTTCCTGCCTTCCACTCAAACTTTCCCCACAATAGCCATTTACTTCAATGCAATTCCATTCATTCCACCGCAGTAAACATTGCACATTTCACTTCAAATGGAGGATTTACAATTTCTTATCGGGCCTACTACTCGGTAATTCATTTCATGGGTAATTCATGGCGACCATGCACTACACAGGCAAGTCAGAAATGATTTACGCCAACAGAGCATACCTTTACCTCAACCATCGTTGGAGAATGAATACCGGGTGACTTTTAAATAATTAACTTTCAACCATTCACAGTTAATTTCCCACTTCCACACTGCCCGAGAGCACTCCATCAACAATATTATTTCATTAGCCTCTAACAAAAGCCTAATTATATTCACCTTGTCACCTGCAGGATTTTATACCAGAAAGAATACCCAAAATTACATTTTAGCCTTCTATTAATGCCCACCAATCAGCTAGAGGGATTCTATTCGTAAAAGAATCGCAAAATTACATTTTAGCCTTCAAATAATGGCCACCAATAATCACCAACCAACTAGCGGGATTCTATGCCTAAAAGAATACGCAGAATTACATTTTAGGCTTCTACTAATAGTCACCAATAATCAATTCACGCCATTTTCACTGTGAAAATGCGCATCCAGTATTATATCTTTCAATGAAAACGCCTCTCGATTAAAACAACACCCAGAATTATTCCTAACATTTGACTTTCCATTTTCACATTTTTTGTAAAAATCTGCATTTTGAACCTTTGTCCACTCCCAGAAATGCCCATTTTCACATTATCGTTCCCACGAGAAATGCATTTTCCGCTTTTCCAACTCACGAAAATGCCTTTTTCACTTTTGAAAATGGCCAATTCGGGCCTGCGTACCGTCCCACCCTAGCACCCCTGTTTCACTCCATAGGTCCGCAAGCTTGTTGGGGGGGTGGGGTAAGGGCATATTTTAGAAGGGAAATTAGTCACTATCCCCCTACCAGTTGTTCGTAAAACCTCCAAATATGGCTTCGAAAACTCACGAAAATTGGTCATTTTCAAACGTTAATATCTCAAAAACTACTACTCACACGGGCATGATTCTTACATTTTTACAAATTCGCATTCTTCCTCTACTTCTAGGTATCACATTCAATTTTGTCAGTTTTCTACGTTTTTCAAAAAAAAATGTTAACCGTGCGAGACGAAAGCTCACCTTTACCTGGACATTTATTTCAAGTGGAGTATTTATTGGTTTAGCATCTTGCATCCCAAATCTGTTTAACAATTCAACAATATTGCGATGTTTGTGGTGAACATCGTTGGTCCGAGGAAGGTTTCAATTAATTGAAAACACATTTTTGTTGGAACAACTTGGTGGTGTGGTTCAGTCGGGGTCCTAGAGGAGACTCACGGGAAAAGGGATGGAGGAGGATCGGTTGGGTAGGTGGCGTGATAGGAACCCACCAATCAGATTTATTCCAGTTAACACGTCATATCAGGCCAATGATAGAATGACCAACCCATGGTACATGAATCACGACAGCAACAATGTGTGCTATGAAATACAACACAATATCAAATGAACACACCGAACACAAATGGATACATTAAGCCCTTCCCTGACGGGTTTATTTTACAAAAATGGTCAAAAAAAGTCAGTTTTTTATTTCAGATTCAGAAGCATTAAAGGGAGGCAAATCGGAAAATGTTTTCATTCATTTTTTATTTCAAATAACTAATTATTTTTTCAATAATTTCTGATTGTTGCCCCTTAACTAAAGAGATTTAGGCCACCCGCATTACAGTATAAATTTCCTTCCCGTAATCCTTTGCTAGACATCTAAGGAGGAATGCATTTAGTTAATAAGACACATGTATATACTTTGCCGACAACCTTAATGTTAGCTATTGATTTTAGTCCGTAGTACATCAAGAAACAACGTACAAACATTCATGGGAGTTAGGCAACCCGCATGACGACGACTTTCGCTCTGAAAATGTTATAACAAAATTCATTTTATGACAAAAAACAAGAAACTTTAATTATTTTACTTGATTTTCATTGAAGAGAGCTGAAATCCCTTTCCTCGGTGTTCCATACGAGTCAGTGGAGTGTGAAGCGAGCAAGTCGGCTAGATATGGAGATGTATAAAAATTATTCATCATCGGACATAATTACATCGGACATTGGATAGGCCAAATAATGGCTTCATTAGAGTCATCATCACTTTTGAGGACATGGGTAAATGGGTAGTGTCTTTATCCTACACAGTCCCCATTCCCGTGTACATTGTCGTTGACCACACGTATCCAGTTCTCGATTCACAAAGGACAAATATTTGCCAAATGAAGCTCTTTTCATAGGGATGAACTGCCGCCACCCCAATCTTCCCTTGTACAAGAGCAGACTCTCGTCAATGGTAACGTCCATCTCCGGTGTACGGAGTGCCTTGAACTTTTTTCCAGCTTTGACAAATTGACCATATTTTTTTATTTCGGCGTTGTGTTGTGTTTGGGGATCAATATCGTTATAATAGGCAAAATGTAAATATTGCCTTATTTTTACGAATCATCGGTAAGACATTATTTGTCCAAAAAAGGGAGAGGAGAGTTTAGGTCTCGTCGACCAATACAACTCAGTATCTGGCTTCCTCACTATGCTTTGTAGCATTACATGGGAAAAAAACACAAATTTCTAAGCTTGTCACACCTTGCCACTGATTTACGCTAGCACTGCTTGGCCCCGCTTGTTCACGCAAAGTGTTACTGGTGCAGCGATTAGTTTCCCAAGTTATAAAGTCAATAATTTGATTGTTGCAAAATTATTTTAGGGAACCACATTCGGGAACCAGGTCAAAGTTAATCGAAGAATTACCTTCAAAAAGAAACCTAGGTGGCGCCGGAGGAGGAATCGTTGAAAGCATTTCCTCCCACTCCGCTTCCTGCGAAGGTTCCGCTTCGCCTTCCGATTCGGAGCTTGTTTCTCCAGAGAGAGTCGACTAGGAGCCGGAAACTTCAATGTCCATAACCTCGGAATCACTGCTGGTGTAACACTGATTCCCCTCTGGAATTCATTGCTGATTGCCAAATATTACCAAGGGAAAACAAAGAATTTGCCGTGGAATTCACTCATACTACACCGCTTGTATTAGAACGAAAATGTTCGAACAAAAAATGGAATATTAGCATCGGTGGAATTTCAGCGAAAAAGTGCGTGCGCATGAAACCTGGCGCCAGGTTGCTTAGTGGGCCATCGGTCCTCGAGCGGGTGTTTGTTTTCTGACCTCAGGAAAACGTCAAACATGACAATAGAAGGCATTGCACGTTTGGGATTTATCTCTATCTCTCCTTTTTTCTCGTATTCATGTGGGCTAGGGTAGAACATAAACAGGGCACTTGTGATGGTTTGTATTGAGAACGTACGACTTTTAGATGTCTTCATCGTATAGCTGTCTTTGTAAATATGTATCACCACTTCCACCAGTATTTGAAATAGAAAAAAGAAAGGGACTGATGAAATAACATTCACAACATATCTAGACATTTCCCTGTTGCATCACATTTTCATCCTCACTAACATCCGAATCAATGTTCGTATGCTCAGAGAGGCTTGACTCAGAGCCAGAGAGTTCAACATCCTCCAATTCCTCATCAGAAACATCAACGGTCGAATCACTTTGTGATCCACTCTCCATAACGGTAAGATTCGTACACCAAAGAAAAACAAACTTCTGAAGCAACGAAATGATAACACCAGTTCAAGGGAAACTTCGAGATGTGCACACTACAACGTACATACGATGAATAACTAACGCGTCCTAAAATTTTGTGGCAGCTAGAAAGAGGCTGATGGCAGGAGAACCAAAACATATTCGCTGAAAGCGAGGTATCAGTAAATGAAAGAAAAATCTTCGTCCCTTTTCCCTACTTTAATCCGTTATCCTAGAGGTAGCGTCAAAAAAATCCATTGTTACAAGTGAAGAGAATAGGGTGGGGGAAAAGAGTATGAGGGGTCTGAGAGGTAAATAACCCGGGAAAAATAGACTGACGTCTATTTTTCCTCTTTCCCAGACGTCAGGGTAGGGGAGGGGAATTTTTGGAAATACCAAAGGAAGGGTGGTAGAGAGCTCTCGGAGAACCAAAGACAAGGAGAATCAGAAAGGGTACGTAAATGAAGCCTAAGCGGCGAACGTCCGGCAGGGGTCGGTCGGTGAAGCATACACGGATACCAAAACTACAGTGTAAATAAGTAAATAATACACGACCAATAGTTAAATATGCATTACAAAGTAAGCAATAAAAAAATCAGGAATGCATTGTTGGTCATATTATAACAATTGTTACTTGAGTCTTCTAGATCGACTGCAATTTAGCGATAATGTAGGAAAGAACTTCTGACCCTATAGGAAGATTTCGCTTCCAGGGAGCATAATTCCACTAGTATTCTGGTAGGATGGATAAATAAAATAGATGAGTTTTGTGAGAACTGATAAAATGTAATTCGCATTATTAGATAGGGAATAAAGTAATTGTGCATAAAAATAATATAAATCTAAAAACAATCCTTCAATCATTATATAAATTACGTTATCAACTGCATAAGCAAGATTCCAACTGTTGT